>OX104118.1:59926039-60526039 GCA_944474755.1 Limnoperna fortunei | reverse complement strand
ACTTGTATATTAAACATCCGGTTTCTCGGTTGAGTATTTGTAGTTCTTAGTTTGTTCAAAACAATGCAGTCTTACGAGTATACACCTGTTAAAGTATAATTTACTTGTTTAATCACAAAATAATATTCTTTCATTTTCTGAATCTTAATATGTGGCTAATGTTTGAGGTACAATTTTTTGTCTATTTTTTTCAACTTGAGACACCTTACACACGCTGACTGAGTTATCATTTTTTAAACACCAAACCTTAATTCAAAAGTAGGATATTTTAAGCTTTGGAGGTTTACTAGAATTTACTGTCAGTTTTTTTTTGCGATTTCGGAAAATCACATAATAAACTTTTGTCGACTACCAGGAAATTAAGTATTTTAATGTCTACTTCGTCACGTTTATTTTTGGAACTTATCATCGTTAGATTAAGACAGCAAGATGTCCGTCCAACAGTTTCATAATATTGCCATTCAGTCCGAAAATATTACCGAATATAGGTAAGTTGTAGCAAATAAAATTTACTTGTATTCAATATTTAAAGATTTAAAGGGCATTTAAGCTATTTCAAATATCTAACAAAAATGGCGACTGACAATTTTAGCCGATTTCGGTAAAACTAAACGTTTTATTTTGTTTGTCGTTGTTCCATTTGAAATTGTGAACTTTACAAAATTCACTAAAGATTATTGTAAAAATACAAAATATCTGAAATGCGTTTCTATATATTACCTATCTTTTATAAACACCCGGTTTCTCTATTGAGTATTTGTAGTTCTAAGCTTGTTGAAGGGAAATTTAATAATATAATCTAAGCACGCGTTAAAATATAATTTAAATAATTGTTTGATCTCAAAATAATATTCTTTTCTTTTCTGAACCTTAATATGTCGCTAATTTTCTCGTTAGACAACTGTTACACCGTGACAGAGTTATCATTTAACAGCGAACCTTAATTAAGCATCCAAAAGTAATATATTTTAGAGCTTTAGAGGTTTATAAGAATAACTGTTATTTTTCTTTTATTGATTTCGGAAAATCACATAATCTTAGGCCCCGTTTACACTATGAAAAAAAATACATCGATCTTTTTTGAATCGATCTTAAAAAGACTGGTTTGCATTTACACACACTTATGATATAGCACGAAAGATCGATTGCAATCGATCTTTTTAAGTCCTATGCGTTTATACCGGCGTTAAATTTGACAACAAGAATCGGTTTAGCTGCCTATTTTTAATTAAATGTTCTATTAATAGAATGCACATGGGTACTTAATACATGCCACGAGTTTAATGTATGCAAACATTTTGCTAAAATGAAGGAGACAGATGTATCACCGGCCTTACTTGGTATCCAAATTATGAGTTTTTTGTTGATATATATTTCAAGAATTATGCAAAAACGTGTTAAAAGGAAGTTTTGATATGAAAAGGGAAGACTGCATCGTTTGAAGCTAACATAACAACGACGTTCTAACAGACTACATGAGTTTAACATGTCAACAAAAAGGCGTCGCAATAGATTCATATGTGTCTTGTTGATCGTGTGACCACGATTCTCCTCTCTTTCGCTCCATTGTTTTGATGTTTTATATATTCAAGTGTATTTTTGCCGCCAAACATGCGCAGTACATACGCATTTCTATAAATATGTTATCAGACTATTAAAGTACGATTCGTGCGTTTACACTACAAGAAAGATCGATTCAAAAAAGATCGATCTTTTTAAGTCTTAGGCCGTGTTTACACTAGAGCTAGGAAGAATCAATTCAAATTAAATCGATCTATATATAAACCGTTTTGCGTTCAGATTACACAAGGCGAAATCGATTGCAATCGATTTATTTTAAATCGCTACGTTTACACTATCATATAAATCGATAGGTTTTAATTGTCATGTGTAAACAAATATAATTCTTTTAGAACGTATTTATGCACATTTTCCCGCGGTTATCGCATTGTTAATTTTAAAATACAAGTGTAATGCTTTAACGTGTGGTATTTACACAATCAACCATGTACGTAAAAGAACAATACTATTCACCGTTCATTCTTTTATTCTTTCTGCTGATTTCTCGGATGTTAGAGCGGTCACGGAAAATGAAAATGAGTTCTTTTCAACTCCTCCTGTACCCGTTCATCACCCCATAATTCAATTAAAAACACCGTTTCATCATTGGGCCAAGCATCCCCTCTTCCTGCTCGCTCTGTCATTTTTTGGTTTTGCAATAAAATACCCGGGGAAAATACACGTGGACATTTGGCGCCATACATGCGTACTTATCGTTTACGTAATTTAAATCGATTGCAATCGATTTCAACGTGTTTACACCACAAAATAGATCGGTTTATTTTGAATCGATGTATTATAAACCACCTCCTCAACTGGACTATTTTTGAATCGATTGCAATCGATTTAAAGTGTTTACATTAGAGAGAGATCGATGCTTTTTGAATCGATCTCCAAAAAGATCGATCTTTTTCCTCTAGTGTAAACACGGCCTTATAATGAACTTTTGTCAACTAAAAAGAAATTTTATAAGTATTTTAAGGTCTACTTCATCAGGTTTATTTGGAACTTTATCACAGCAAGATGTCCGTCCAACAGTATCGTTTTTTATTAAAATCCGGTAATCGTCCTATTAATACAGCTCAAATGTGTTGACCATATATTTTTTATGATATATAGAAAGTAACCGTTTATCACAAAAATATGCAGTAGAAGTATGTTCTTGTCGCTGAAATTGATTTCAACTCAATAATATCAATGCGTAATGTGCAGAGGCCCGATATGGGTTAAAAAAAATTAGGTCGTTTAAAAATAGAACATACAAAATTATCTAAAGCAAATTTTTGTGTAAACATATCGTGAAATAGATTGCATTATTGCCTTTAAATAAAATCAATATAAGGACTCTGAACAAAACTGAAAAAAATGCTCGACATAGCCCCGCCTGTTCCCCGTTTCTAAAGGATACATGTATTGTTTTTATGTCAAGTCAGTGCAGTAATATTATTTATATTTGGTTAACTGCAGATATATGCAGTTTCCAAAAGTACGTTACATTTTAAAACTTTAAACGTTTTAATTATTACTGCCAGTTTTCTTTATCCTACATAACAATGGTTTTGTGTACTACAAGGGAGATTTTAAAAGTATATTAGGGTCTACATCGTCATGTTTATTTTTGGAACTTATTATCGTTAGATTAAGACAGCAAAATGTCCGTCCAACAGTTTCATATTATTGCTATTCAGTCCGAAATATTACCGAATATCGGTACATGTTTGTTGAAATTTTAAATATAGCAAATACAATTGACTGTATTCATTTTAAAAAAAAATGTTCATGGCATTTTCGCAAGTTTTTATATCTTCAATAAAAAATGACGCAATTTCGTTAAAACTAAAACTATTTATAAATTGTTTTATAATTGGTCGATTTTAACTTGTGATTACTGTACCAATACAAATTTCTTAAATATGTATCTATTGACTTTATTTATAACACTCTGTGTGTCCATCGAGTATTTGTAGTTCTAAATTAGTTCAAATAAAATTTAACAATGTGATTATATGAGGATTCACATGATTAAATATAATTTAAATAATTGTTTGACCACAAAATGGTATAATGTTTCAATTTGTTCATTAGGATGGTGGCAATGTTTGTGGCACACACTTTTTGTCAATTGTCACACGGTGGCCGAGTAACCTATTTTTAACATCCCAACCAAATTTAATTATTGTGTTATAGAAAGAAGATTTACAAAAGTTGTATTTGTTACACATGTTACAACGTTAATATTTAACGCTAGTATGTTTAAGAAGAATTTTGAATGGCCGGTTTAAGTATCGGGTAGCTTTTCTATTGTATGTTGAACTGCAGATCTGGGACTAGTATAACTAAATATAGATTCCTGTGCAGATACAGAAATTCCAAAAGTGTGATATTTTAGGGCTTTTGACTTTTCCAAGAAAAACTGTCAGTTTTATGTCATCTATTTCGGAAAATCCCGCAACAACCCTTTTGCCTACAACAAGGAAATTTTAAAAATATTTCAGGTCCAACTTCATCACGTCTATGTTTGGAACATATCACTTTTCAATTAATACAGCAAGATTCTAGTCCAACAAGGTATTGCCACTCAGTCTCAAAATATTACCGAATATAATTAAGTTATGATGTTAAATTTAGCAAATAAAAATACAAATAATACAAATTAATAATTTACCAGTATTTACATGTTCATCATTTATGATTAAATTTATAATAATTTGCTCCTACTCGTAATGCAAGTATTAATGCTAAGATAAATTGTTTAATCGAGTTGTTTGGTTATTAAAATCGTGTTCGAAAAGGATGGCAGGTGAGCACCTGTTAAATATGATATCTACCCATTCTGACTTGAACACCCCCTTGACATATCATTTTGAAATTTTGATACATGTATGTTGTTTATTCAACAAAACAAAAATGTCAAGTTCAATTTGACCATTTTCCAAACATATCTAAAGGAGTTAGGGCCAGAGTTTGATGAGGATCATGGGGCCATTATCTTATGTATCCTAGGCCAGATGATCCAGGGTCAGTAGAAATACCGCAAACTATCTAGTTAGTGCACTTTACAACGAGACAAATACACTAACAACGCGAAGTCACAAAGAACGCATAATCACAAATTACAATGCCTACTAGCAAAAATCATGTAGCTAAATGCATACATACATTTTTCTCGAAGTTGGTTTATATTTACTTTTATTATGTAATTTTAGAGATATACGCTTTTTTTATCGGCACGTGCTAATTTTTGTATTGTAAGTTATCAGTCATTAGATAATGTGTTCAGTCAACCGAAGATAATTGATTGACAGTTGCATAATGGTGTCACGCGATCGGCCATAAAAAAGCATAAATAAGGATTATTCTAACACCAGATTGCTATCGTTGCAGTATCAATCATAACAAACCAGATTCAACGATTTCTGGGGTATTTTTTGGTCACGGTTTATGGCCCAAACGTCTTGTGTTGGGAACTTAATAAAAGTCACCATCCGGCGATTCTATCAGTTTGATTGCAAACATCCTTCATAAACCTGTATTAAATTTTGACTTTCCATCGTTGGACATTCTGGATCACATATTGTACGGCACCTAGTGTCTTCAGAAATTAACGCCAAGTGTTTAATTCCCTTTTTCACATAATAACCGTTCCATATACTTCTGTTTCAATCTTTCGCAAATTTAGTGTTCATCATCCTCACAAGTCAGGGTTTCCGTGTCCACGGTTTCGTGGACACATGTGGACAATTATTTCACAATTATTATTAGCCAAAGTCTATGTTGACGTAACTTAATAGTTTGGTATTCAGTCTTTTATTATAGTATTGGTCCAATATAGGAAAAACATTGACTTCGCGGTAAAATCTGTCCCATCGGTACCAATGGCTAGGCCATCATCATCGAATTGTTCTGTAAATCGGCATTTTAATATCAAATTTACAAAAATTTTAGTTGTTGCAAACAGTAATATCTTAGAGATGATTTATATAGGACGAAATTATATGCAAATCTGTATTATTAGGTCTTCTTCTTTTGTTTGCTCAGCTGAAGCATCCTCCCAAGTCATAGGTTCTGAGTCCGCGTTCGCTCCATCATTCATCAATCAAAATTGTAATAGTTAGTGCATTGGACGTTTCCAAAGATTTGTTTTTCAGTTTTCTAAATCGGAAAATAGCATAACAACGCTTTTGTTGACAACAAGAGAATTATAAAAGTATTGATACATTTCATCATTAAATTAAGACAGCAAGATGTCCGTCCAACAGTTTCATCACATTGTCATTTTTCTACTGCCAGTGCAAAATGTCCTCTCGATTCATCCATGTCATTACCCCTATTGAATATTTATTGTTTGTAATTTAAAATACATTTACACATCAAACAATCAATCAATCAATTGATGTTTTGATTTGATCTTCTAAACGTTGATTTTGGTCGGTTTTCTTTACTTTTAGTGATCTACACAAAACTGAATTCATTTCTCATGACCCCGCAATATTTCTTTTATGTGTGTTTTTACATATAACCTTTTTTAAAGACTTTATTTAGAGATTCGCCAACGGTTGATAAATTACAATCCTCAAAAATTTATGAGTATTTTTTGGTTTATGATATATAATAATAAATATGTGTTCATGTTTATTTAATGTTAATGACCTCTATTCTTTTTTTTTCATTCATGTTTTTGACGTATTTATCATAATTGCAATCTTGTAGATACTAACTGTTGCTTAGTTATCCATTTTGTAAAATAGAACTACGCATGCTTGTTCAATATAGACAACTTAACAAAAAGTCGACAAAAAATCGAAATTATTATTTCGCCATTTCCTATGAATATTGAGGCTTGTTGAGTTTCTCTTTCTTGCTTTATCCTGTTATTATATGTAGACGTTTTTCTTTTCCCGCTCTTTTGAAGTTACAAGAGAAAAGCACAATCAGAAAGTTAAAATGGCCGCATCTGCCTTCATGCATAAAATTTCCACATAAAGATATTCCTTTTGAAATTCACTTTTTAAAAGCGTCATCTTTTAAATACAAAACGTGAGTCTGGGGATAGTATATTTGTGAACCTTGGTTTCTTCGATGGTATTTTATTTTAAATAAGTTCAATATCATGAATGCACAACATATAAGAACGTTACACTCAAGAGAACTATAAGAATACTGCGAGAACAATATCCGTAATATTAATTTTAAATGCATTTTAATTCTGATATTATCTACGTATAACCGCACTCTGCTTAGCTTAGCCATTATTAACTGCAGTAAAACGGTCGCCTGTATTTGTGGTGATTGGTTCTTCGTGCAGAGGTAAAATTGCATGATGTTCTTCAAGCACGCAACTTAATACACGGACCAAATATTAAATTTTACGTCTATGGTACGTATTTCTACATAGCAAGTTGTATTAAAGTCCGGTATAAAATGTGCATCACTTCTAGAAATTGTACCACAAAACCTTCATAAATTATAAAAAGTACTTAATCTTTTCAAAGCTACAGGTAAAAATTATTTTTAAATTAATGTTAAGAATTAATGACTGACTCTCAATAAAAGTAGAAACATTTTAACCATGTTTTGATTTATCACCTGATAGGAATCGATTTATAACGAAGTCCTATCTTCAAAATTAATTCTGAGTACATTGAGCTTGTCTTATTGTTTACATATCAACACCGTAGGTATACTAGTTTGGAGATTCTTTCAATGAAGTACATTTGAAATATAACATTTATCATTATTCAAAATGTTTTAGATCCCTTAAAAGAGGAGACCAGCTTGCAGTTGAAGGTGAAAGTAGCGGTATTGAATACTACCATCATGGAATATTCCTTGGACATGAAAAAGGTGTTGCAGATTTTGGTGGAGCTAACAAGAAGGACGCTAAACCAAGGATAGTGGATCTCTTGGCTTTTACGGATTACGGAAAGCGACGTCTTGTAAGAATAATTTATCCAAACAATGAGTGTTTACCACCAGAAATCGCTGCACAAAATGCCGAAAAACTTGTTGTTAATCCTGAACATTGGGGTCCATACGATCTGCTGAAGAATAACTGTGAGCACTTTGCGACCAGGTGTAAAACTGGTATTGCCATCTCTTTCCAAGTCATCAGTAAAATTAGAGAATGTATTCTAAACCCACTGCAGCTTATAAGATATGCAGTTGCATCCAGCGGAATTAGTGGCTCATCTGGGTCGTTTGGTAGCCGTTAGAAGATTTACAAAAATGATACTGCTTTGTATTCGCATATTTTTCGCCTTTCTTTTTAAATAACAAAGAAATAAAAAAAAATCAGCTTATCAAAAATAATATGTTGTGGTAATTACAAATATGCTTTTTTATTTGTACAGTATTTAATCTTACATTTACAGACGCTTACCTTAAATGCAAACAATCTTGATTAAGGATCAATCAATATATTTTCATACTAAGAAAGTAGCAAAGAAAACCGACCGAACAACAAGAGCCAAATACCAAGGGACAGTTACAAATCCGGATATAGACAAACACAACACAAAAATCAAAAACATAAAACACAGAAAGAGAGTAAAAACTATGGGTGCACTCAGGTGCTCCGGACGAGTAAGCAGTGCCTGCCTCTAATTAGACACCCGTCGAGTTACTCATTGTCTTGTCTAGGGAAAAGTCGAATCCAGGAATAGTCAAATCCAGGAATAGGAAACACTACCTATGACTCAGCGAAAATGTCAGATCGTTTTTGAGACACTGATTTCCCATAACGATAAATTAAGTCGTGGTGCCGACCATACAACTTCTGGAGAGATAACATCAACCTAGGTACAACAAACCCTTGTTTGAGTAGTTTAGCGGTCTAGAAAATCTTAATAACGATCGCAGGATCTAGAATAACGTATAAGTTGTGAAATGTACACACCATACGCTGGAGCTGCTGGAATGTTGCTGTCGATGAACGGGAAGTTGACAATTGGAAAGTTGAAGTCATCACGCTTGTCGTAGAGCCTAGTTTGTAGTTTTCCTGAGTCTATTTCTAGAAGTAGGTCTAAGTAAGAGGCTGATCTTAGTGTATTTACTGGTGTCTTTAATTTCAAGCTCGCTAGGGTAAATTGAATGTAAATGGTCACCAAATTTAGCATTGTTGAGGGACAAAACATCATCAATATAGCGGAATGTGAAATTAAAGGTCTGGGCCAGAGCCTTTTCTTTCTTCTTCAGTAGGCCTTCTAGGAAATCAGCCTCATAGGAGTACAAAAACAGGTCGGCGAGGAGAGGAGCACAATTAGTACCCATTGGAATATTTACAAATTAAAGGACTCAGAAAATGTACATTTTCTTTACCATGTTGATAAGTTCGTCTTTGTGTGTTGAATTCCATGTGTATAATTTGTGTGTCTAATTCGATGGTATAACTTGTGTGTCCAATTCGATGGTATAATTTGTTTGTCTAATTCATTTGGTATAATTTGTGCGTCTAATTCAATTGATATAATTTGTTTGTCTACTTCGATGGTATAATTTGTGTGTCTAATTCAATTGATATAATTTGCTTGTCTAATTCGATGGTATAATTTGTGTGTCTAATTCGATGGTATAATTTGTGTGTCAAATTCGATGGTATAATTTGTTTGTCTAATTCAATTGGTATAATTTGTGTGTAAAATTCAATTGATATAATTTGCCTAATTCGATGGTATAATGTGTGTGTCTAATTCAATTGGTATAACTTGTGTGTCTAATTCAATTGGAATAATTTGTGTGACTAATTCGATTGTATAATTTGTGTGTCTAATTTCATCGGTATACATGTATATGTGTTTTTAATTCCATCGGTATAATTTATGTGTCTAATTCTAGTTTGTGTGTGTGTCTAATCAGGGACAGTCTATACAGTCTTAGTATTACCTTAGTATAGACTGCCCCTGGCCTAATTCAATTGGTATAACGTGTGTGTCTCATTCAATTTTAATAATTTGTGTGTCTAATTTCATTTGTATAACCTGTACAATTTCCATACACCTAAGTTATTACCTATATAACGGATTTATCCCAGGCTTAAAAAAAGTTTCAAAGGTTCTTTTGCCGTAAGAAATAAGCTAAATGTGCGACGTCATCACAAGATACGTTTTTTGCTGATTTTTACCAAATCGAGGATTGTAACCTGTAATAATACGGAGATTGGAAAATAAAACGACTCTTGCATGATATAGACCACATTGTTGACTTGTTCTCGTACTGAATATAGACAGAGCTGAAACATTGAAAGCTTGAAGCAAACATTTAATCCACCATTACCTAATTGATCGCAATGAACAATTCATATCTTATATATCAAACTACAGATACTACGCTTCTCGAAAATGACCCCTTTATTGACCAGTTTTCATCCTGAATAAAACTGAAAAATTGCGGGCGCTAAGCAAACATTCATCTACTACTTAATTGAACGTAATGAAAAATTTATATCTCAGCAACAATCTGACTTTTCCCACGAACATGGGGAATGTCACGCTTCTTCTTCTTGACTTGTTTTTTCCTAAACATAGATGACATATTGCTTGGCCTTAAGCAAACATTTCATCAACCATAATTGTTTAATTTATCGTAAAGAAAATGGTATCTGTTTGGTTTAAACTAAATTGTAGTTACCCCTTACTTTGTGCTCCTGTTGGTTGGTCCTTACTATTATTTTAAAACTGCCAATCTTATGGAGTATCAAGCTAAGGAGACAAATCAGATATTTTGTTAATGCTGTTCTTGTATACTTGATTCTTTGGTATAACTGTTTTTGCAATGATTGTTAAGCTAACATGACGCTGTTTGTATTTGTTCTAGATGAAAAATTTTATTAGTTCTTCCTAAAGGGGGTTAAAGTATAAGGAAATGTGTCGTGTAGTAAACCGGTCAACATAAAATTTAGCAGCTGTTTTATTTTTGTGGCAGTCGCCGAAAGGCTCCAATCCTGATTTGATTCGAGGTCCACCCTCGGGTTCGCAAAGACAGCATCCAACTGGATGATAACCATCCTTACATTTTGGGTAACAAAGTTGACCATATCTATCTTCGCCAGGTTTGCACTGTTGTCTTTGGAACAGTGTTATTTTGATACCAACGCCTGTTTTTCTGCATGTACATCCGTCATCGTGGTACCCGGGCTTACATTCATTGCAACATCCAAGATAGTACAACAACAACCTTTTCCTTAAATATGAGCGTCACTCCAACAACTAGTACCGTCGTCCCGTAGACCATAAAACTGCCAATCTTATGGACATGAAGTTTTATCTAGAGCACGACCAACACCTCTCGGGTATGTATCCATCCAACAACTACCATCTCTCATTCCATCAGGGCATGGTCGTAGTGGTTGTTTATCTGCGCATCACTAAATTTGACAGTATTAAAATCCAATTCCAACAGTGTTGGGTTTAGTTTTAGACATTTATATCAATAATTGATTTTATCCCTGTACTTATTATGCTTCAAAAATCCTCTTGATAGATATATTATATGGTTGTCACAATACTTAGACGTTGGAACATAACTTACTTACTGTGACCGTATGACAAGTAACTTTGTTATCCTGTATAATATATACAAAACTGCTGAATTAGATTACTCACAGATTTATGCGTATTGGTAACGAAAATTCAATCGGCACACGCTAGCAAACATGTACTATGTCTATGTTTACGATTCACCTCGGTTACTGAAGCTATATTTTTTATATAGCAAATTTGGCTGAGGGACTTATACCGCTGGACGTAAAGCAGGCGAATGGGTGCCACATTGTCACAACGGTGTGGGTTCGAACCCCGCTGAGGGTAAGCACATCATTTTACAGTATTTAAATCTAATTCTAACAGTGTTGGGCTTATTTTGTAGACGTATGTTTCAAAAATGATATTAACCCTGTAATTTTGATGCTTCAAAAGTCCGCTGGATAGATATATGATATGGTTGTCTCAATACGTATTCGTTTAAAAAGTTGTACAACAACATCTAGATACATAATTAGTGGGAAAACCAAGTTTTACACTTCAAAAATCGCACAAATATTTCGAACAGGCTTCATCAGTAATTTTAAAACAAATGACAGTAACAGGTAAAAAGTTTTTTCCGACGCAGTCGGTATTATATTCACTTTTTACCCTTTGACCTCATGACACTTCAACTCTCGAAAACGCAAGTCTGGTGATCGTAATTCTATTTCTTGATTAGTCAAAAACAAATTTGACGGGGTTCGGAACAGGGTGGTAAATTGGACAGGGGTTCGGGGCAGGGTGGTAAATTGGCAATTTACCTTTGAAATTTTGTACTATTATTATTAGATTTTGTCGTCTGTTTGTTTATAAAATTATTTTATAGTGCAATTTAAGTATTAAGAAAGATAGAGACGAGGTGCAGTTTGTAAAATTTTATATTAAACAACTTGTACAAAAATGTTAAATATTTTTTATTTGAATTACAGTGCAAATTAAAACGCATATTAACACGCTGGATTTTTGCAGGCTTTTATGGAGTGTAAAAAGACGAAGAGAAGAAATTTTAATTAATTTCTTTATTAAATACAAATGAAAAAATCATTTTATATACACGTTGATATTATATCAAATGGATTATTATTGTTCTTTGGTGTCCGTCGTAGTACACAAATGACAGTAACAGGTAAAAAGTTTTTGTCATTATACGTATATGATGTATACGACTTCTAGATTATAATTAAAAAACAAGTACTATCTTTGAAAAAGATATTCGACGCATTTTACTCCTAGAGATGTATGTAAGGTAGAACGGAAACTGAACAAACAACAATAAGTAAAAAATCTTTAAAAAAAATATCAAACGAAAGAAAGAGACAAGAAACATTAACGTTTTCTTTCATTGATGTAGGTAGGGGATGTAAATAATTAACGTGTTGCGAACTGTGTCCAATCAAAATAAGTATTTAATATAAGAAGGTTGCAACATTCGTGGATTTTTTAAAAATGTTATTAACAATAAGGTATTATCAAAAAGAGACTTAGCAATTAGAGCTCCATCTTCTGTCTGCACGTGAATGACGACGACGAGAAAGTAGATAGGCATCGATGGCTTTAAAAATCATAGCGCTAACAATAAACATATTTAAATATCCCCAATGAAAAGCTATTTCAGAAGTTGAAGACCACAATGGTAAATAAAAAACACACAAACCCGTATGAATATGTCGGAGTTGGAAGTTTTTTCTTGTGATGTATCGTATATATTAACTCGAAAACAAGTTAGTTAACATTTTCAAATTTCAAAACAGCACCTATTTTTAAATAAATTTCATAAGCAAATATGTACTTACATGCATCAAGTAATATTCATTCACATGTATTCATTACAGTTTGCTTTTTTATTAATTCGACTAGCTTTTAAAATGGGAACTTCTAAGTAAAAAAAGTAAAATATTTAATTAGAATTGTATTAACGTGAACACAAAATGTCAATTCAATGCTAATTAAATGTGAATTGAAATCGGTAATGTGTATGCTATCCCAAAAATGGAGAGGGGGAGAGATAAATCATATGAGTAATTGAAGTGCAACTAAATAATTGCACTTTACTCTTAATTCTATGTGCTGTGTGTGTATAGTAAACAAACGAACCAATGTGTCTCATACTAGTCATTTGGCGTTCTGACAATTTCCAATGACATAATTACCGTCGTGTAGAATCATTTGTATGACAATAATTTCATGTGTGTCAGGCGGTCGATTGAAGAAAATATGATGTAAATACATCACCGGCGTGACGATTGTTTACAAATACGGTGCATGGTCAATAAAGCAAATATAATTCTACCCCAGACGAAATGCGCAAAAATTACACGAAGTAGGGTTTTATCGTGTAATGTTTGTTTATCAGTTCTCAATGGCATTTTTTGGCATAAAAATAATTCTCTAAAGATAGGGATGCTTTTCAGAGTATACTATAGTAGGTTGTTTTACAACGCAGAATTTTTTACTATTTTTGTCCAACCAGAATGCAAGCTTGTCTTCAATAACAGTACGTTACAATGGGTAAGCGTCTTTTAAATCAATGGTCACAATTCGAAAAACCGACTGCGTCGGAAAAAGATTTTTTATTTGTGCTATTACACGTATGTACAGGTGTATAAGTAAGTAGCCCTTAATAAGGTTACAATCAGTATATATAAGCAATTCATTAAGAGAGTGGCGGCTAAGTGACGACATTTCTGTTCTGACTAACTGATCCTTATAAACTTTTGGCGACTTTTTAAACTTAAAGACATCGCATGTACTATTCCCCCCACGCTGGACAACAATTAAAAAGCATCATCAACTTTCCATATACTACTATTAGCGACATCACGTGACTTGTGTGGCGTATTTTTTGTCACCCATATTGGGTTTTTAACTCAAATAATATACATAGGGATTTTCATAAACCCCTATATCTTGTTGAAAAAATAAAATATATATGTTTTGGACATTATTCCTGGTTCTACAGTCTATTATCTTTCGAATTATATACACTTAATCAGTTTAAATTACTTGCAAAATACTTCCCATTTTGTTTGAAAAAAGCCTTATTTTCTGCTTTCTGGTTAAATTGTTTCAATGCGAAATATTTATTTATGCACCACTTCATACGTGAATTGTATAAATACAGCTGTTATAAACTATGTTTTGCACATATATACAAATAGAATACACATTTATTTTTTTTTAATTTTCCCATTTTTAACACTTTTCATGCCTCCCATTTCATTTGAAATTCGGTCATTTTACCATTTTTAACATGGCGGATACACCTGCGTTCTGACAGGGTACATGGTTGTGTGGCATGTTTATGGTCTTATTATATCTCAGAAATTTATAACATTTTAATATGAATATAAGATGAAAATATGAAAAAAAAAAGAAAACCGACCGACCAGCATTAGCCAAAAGCCAAGGGACAGTTACAAATCTGGATTTAAACACACACAACACAAAAACCAAAAACATAAAACATAGAAAGAGAGTAACCCAAACCATATAAAAACCATGGGTGCACTCAGGTGCTCCGGACGAGTAAGCAAGTCATGCCTCTAATTAGACACCCGTCGAGTTACTCACTGTCAAGTCCAGGAAAAAGTGAAATCCAGGAAGAGGAAACACTACCTATGACTCAGCGAAAATGTCAGATCGTATTTGAGACACTCATTTCCATAACGATCAATTAAGTCATGGTGACGACCGTAGAACGTCTGGAGAGCTAACATCAACCTAGATGCAACACACCTTTGTTTGAGTAGTTTAGCAGTCAACAGCAGTGATCGGTCTAGAAAATAGGAATACCGATCGCAGGATTTTAACAATTAACAAAAAACATTTAGGAGTATTTGACTTACAAAATACTGTCATTAAAAAGTAGAATTAACTGCTTAACTTAATTAAATTGCTTTGTCTAGTCTTGAATTGAAAATGTGGTAATGAACTTTGTGATAAACATTTATAAAGTATTTCTATTAAAGTTAATTACAAATTATCACCATTTTATGTCTCATTTTTTTCTCAGCCATAAACGTAGTCAAAGTTTTAAGGAATAAGCTTTTCAATAAACACCCTGCATGTACAGAGAATAAAAGGATGACACAGCATGGGTTAAATTTCAAAACTTTAAAGGTATTCTAAATAACACATGTCACAAATATTTATTAGATGAGCATAATTCATTGATAATCTTACGTGATATATTAAATTATTAACTATAGTATTAGTTTCAGAGAATACAAAAATAATGTTTCCATGGGGAAAAACAATAAAAGAGAAACTCCATTAATAATAAAATTAAAATATATACATCTCGCCATAAGTTAAGCAACACCTACATTTTTTTTATAATTTCAAAAATGTGAATGACTATTAACTTTGTGTTATTTATGTACTAAAGCCATCATTCGAGCACGGGAAAGTTACTTTAATTAACTCCACAGGTAAATTTTTTTAAAATTTCAAAAACTGTTGTCTAAAGGGAAGCTATTGAGCATCTTCCATGGCTATCCATGTCACGCAATATTAATCTAATTGAACATTTGTGGTATATTATTAGCCGTAAAATCAATAACAGAGCATCTGCATGTCAAAATATCCAAGAACTACGTGTTGCGATTCAAAATGAATGGCAGAATTTACCACATGCTACACTTCGTCGTGTAGTCAACAGCATGAGGAGGACAGTTACTGAACTGTACAGGAAGCGTGGTGGTTACGCGACTTACTGAGTATTTTTGCGTTTTATACATTTCAAAGTGGCTTTCCTTTCCATGAACATTGACCTGTGATGATGTGTTTACTTTAAGTTCATGAAAATAAAGTATCCAATCAAACTTATTTTTGACTAATGAAAGTTATATTTGCACTGTTGCTTTATCTTTGCTTTGAACATTTTTTAATCAAACAATAAGTAATGCGACTGTAAACATGTTGTTTTTGAATGTTTCATTTGTCATTAATGTAACACGGCACTGCAATTTAATAGGAAAAAAATGCTAAATACAATTAATATAGACGACACCTATAACTTCTTTTTATTTTATCAAAGTTTAGACAAGGAGAGACCTTGACAGTAAATGTAACATTTTTGATTATATACTTTTATTTAACTTTCCTAACAAAACATTTTTTCTTAAAGATTTATTCCGATCTTAGATGATTGGCCTACTGGCAACATATTATCACAAATGCAGTAAAGGTACGAAAATTTTGCCTAACACATATTACCCCTTGTTATATACTGAGTAGTTTATTTGTGTGTAATTCCTTTCGATGTAAGTTTTCTTATCTTCGCACAAAAGACTAAATTATCAGAGTACTTATGCGTTATTTGAATGACTTTTTGCTTAACGTCTAGCGAGAAATTAATTCAGCTTTATTTAGTACGATAAGAAGTAAGGGAACTATAATTCAAATGAAAAAGAGTTTGGAAAATTTTTTTACTGCTACTGGAAAACGTATATTTGATATTGGTATCTTTGTGAAAGGACAGATAAATGATTGTAGACTCTAGTTAGCTAATATACCAAGGACATTTTGTCCTCTATACAACTTTAAAAATAATAAATGTTCTCAGTAACAGAATGAAAAAAAAAGATCTTAGTACTATTATATATCGCTCAACACCAATCTTTCATACAGAAACTATCTTTAATGTAATGTTTTCCTAAAGTAGGCTTTTATATTTATATATTAGTGTTTCCAAATATAAGGGAATAGACGCGGATTTAATTAATAGAAAATAATTATTAACAATGTAAATAATCCGAGATACAGTATATTATCTCGTATTCTAAATATGACCGAACCTTGCAAAAGCCAGAATCTGAGTAGTATTTGTAGAAATGAACGTTCATGACTTTTCGTGCATTTATTTACCACCTCCGACGTTAGTACGAGGATCATATTTTGTCGCAAGCAAAATAAGCGACTAGTAATCAGTTGAAAAAGAATTATCGTGCAACAGACACGTAAAATATTTAACACAACTCTCACATTGAGTTTCATTTATAAAACGTTTTAATTGCCATTACATTATTAAATATAAATAAATAAATAATAATTAAGCGTTTACCTGCTGATTCAAGTTTGTTCTCCGTAACTGCAGGTTGAATGGCTGAGTCTGCATTTGCCAATGATTCATCTCCTTAAATGTAAATGAACTATTTTAATATTTTTTCCGTTACACAGTCAGAAATTTTTCTTCTGAGTTATAAGGAGTGTCTAACTGCAGTTGTTACTATGTTCCATCTGTGTACTCTCTTTAACAGGATGTTGGGATAGTACCTACCTTATCCGCCAAGCGTTATTAAATAAACGGTGGCAATACTGGAACCGTAACATTACCCTGAGCAGTTCATAAGAGTAAAAATAAACTATTTTATCATATATTACAAAGGGATTGCCAGTTTTCATACCTAAGGTCGGTGTTTTTTCAGGGTGATCCGGGTTTCTCGCCGAATAAAAACTGGATGCCAAGATAAAGATGAAAGATGTCGAAGTGGCGTTAAACACCATTAAAAAACAATCAAATAGAACATAAAAAGTAAATTTTGTTTAAAATAGTTTACCTGAAAAGAAAGAACATGCAACAATGGTGCAAATAGCAACAAAAATCTTCATCTTATCCAATAAGCTGGTAGTCGTCGTTAGTCTTTCTGTGTCTTTTCTGTAAAGGATGTGAGTCTAGTTATCCGTTTGGTTTATTTATATAAAAACATCATGGGTAACATATGTTTAATTGCATGTTAAATGCTAATATTTTTGACACCTTATGAATTTTAAGCGAAAAATTATACAAAAAAACGCATCAATAAATTTCATTATACACCAGAACGTTGATTACTAAACACTGGAGATAACCTCGGGGGACTTAATGAGCACCAACAGTTGCATCGACCCACCGACAAGAATACCATATTATGATAATATTATGCACTATATGCGTCAGATGCGAGTGTCATATTTAATTTCTCTAAATTTACTAAGCATTTACAGTTTTAAACATTAAACACAAAAAGTTCTCAGGATTCTTTTACAAGAGGGAGAACAAATATTATTTGCACTAAACAAATTTCCTAGCCAAATTTATATCCGAGAGCCCTGTCGGTCTATCAAGATACTTGTAGGTGCCGTAATAAAAAGATAAATTCGTTTGAACGTCAAGTTTTACATGCAAATTTGTACAGTTATAAGGAGGATAACTTTAACCTTTATTCTTACTTTCCTAAAAATTAGAACAATTACTTATTATTTGAATATGCAGCTTCTACGAACCTTGACATAAGATCTTTTTTCCTGAAACTATAATGGCAATTTGGAGTGCATTTTGTCTTTCTCTATATACCTGTAACAAAAATGTCAGCCAATACTGATATTTCGCTCTGTGTTTTACAATTGTTAGCTGAAATTTTTGTGTATAATAATATGTTACGGCAAAAGTAATGCATTTTAGTTTTTACCAAATATAGCACTGAGCAAAAACGCATGTTATGTCATTATCGCTTCATCTCTTGTACTAGGGCGAAGATGGCTTGCATAGCCATTTTTTGTCCACATTTAGTTCAGTATAAAATAGTATGGAAAACTGACTCAGCATTGACCTTTTTATTCCCGTAAGAAGAGAATTGAACCTTATACAAACGTGAACTGATTTGGGGCATATCAGACACGCCAGTGATTACTAGTAGGGCATTACATATTTTAACTACTCGGCATCGGAATTCAAAACAGCAATACGTCCGAATTATATTTTTAACTAAAATTTTAGGGTTCTATCATTCTTTTGATGGTTAGTTCAATTTTTTTATTCCACTACATCACTTATTATGTTAGATAAAAGCGGAATAAGTAAAATTAAATCAGAAATATAATTTTCGACGCAAATTAATCCCGCAGGACAGATTTAGTTTTGCGGGCCTATATTATTTACAAAAAGCATAAACATTCTCTGTTACAGATTAAAAAAAACATCAATGCTTTGAGCAGTCAATGTTTTATTACATATTAGTTGTTGTTTAATAGTTCAGTTCATTATTCATTAGGGGTAATATGATATGATGAACGGAAAGTGAATTGCAACAGCATGATAATGACACAATGGGAACGGCTCGAAATAACCTAAGGTAAAGAAATAATCGGTCATAATGAGGAACAATTGTATCAAGCTTGCTGCATGTTTTTTGTTTTATCTAGAAAGTACTATAGTCCTATAATTGTGGCTAGAGTATTTGCGCCAATAAATGGTGTATGTGTACAACAAAGGACGCCCCTGACGCATGGCATTTAGAATAAACTAAATTAAATGGTAAAAACTTTAGTTTATTAATCATAAAAATCAAGTTTGCAGTAACCTCTAATGTATCATATATATTATTATATATTACAGCATATTACATATTCCTAGTACACAAATTCACTGACAGATTATTGTTGGTCAATAAAGGGCTAAAAAAAGAAAGAATTTTCAAGTTGATGTCGTTGATTTGTCAATTTAATGGACACCATCTTGAAAGGGTTTATCTTTATAGGGTATTTATAACACAGATGACGGCTATTCTTTGGTAGTTTACTGGTCTCTACTGCTGTTCTGGAACTCGCACTGATTTTGACTTTATATAACACAACGGTTGTAATTTTAAAGCCAGAAATCCTTTTTTAACACGTGATTTTTCTCTTTGTCCACAAGGGTTCATGTTTCTTGTTTGTTTGGATTTTTTTTTGGGGGGGGGGTGCATGTTTTAATTTGTTTGGATTATTTTATCTATTTGTTAATCTACTGTTATCAATATCTTTGTAATGTAATAAAGTACTTAGATTTTCCTATACTTTTCCAGTGGGATTCCAAATGTTATCCCTGCGGATGATTTCTTTTTTTTTACTTGTTCTCGTTCTGAATATAGCCGAAATATTGCTCGTTGGACGTTAAGCAAACATTCAATCAATTAATCAGTAGTTGTTTTGAATATGCCTTAGTATGTTTGCATCTACCTGGATGGCCAGAAGATGTATATCTCGTTTCTAAAGAGTTGCCACGGTTTACGAAAGTAAACCCATGAACTGAAAATGAATATCTGACAACCAGAATCCAACAATTTCAATATTTTAGAAGTCTATTCATAAGTTTACTAAGTCAAAACTACGTCATTCGACCATGCAATAAGAGCACATATACTTAAGTATTAACACGTTACATTTATACACGTACATGTTAGCAATATCAATTTAATTTGATATGGCGAAAAACATTTGTACACATACATTGCATTTATAAAATAGCGTCTACTGTTATACAAACATAAATGTAGGCCAAAGTAGATCAAATATTATAATAATGGAAGAAATCGGTTTTGGAAAATTGCACAAAATAAATTATAAACTTTGTGGGATTGTTTTTCAATAAAATTGTCAACTTTACTTAAGCTATAAATTTTAATGTCTTATCCAATTAATAATTCATTTTGTCGCTAAAATTAAAATATTTCGTAGTTTTTCATGAACAAACAATATTAAGAATGATACATAGTATTTCTATATATTGATTTAAAGTTCAAGAATAGAATACCTTGATGGAAGAAATTTGAGTTCTTGTGTATCACGTGACTGTTTTACACACACTCATGTTAGCGTATAGTTCGTGTCTGCAATGGTCGTTATAATATATAAAAGACAATTAAGAATTGGAAATATTTCTTTGTGGAAAGATATACAAGGGTACTGTAGAAATGTATAGCAACACACAAATAATACACTCTACGACGTTCAGCAATGCAGTCGGGGGTATGGGATGTGTACCGACGGGTAACCAACCAATACATTAATTGTTCGCCGTTTGTTATAACATTTTGGTGTAATAAAATTTATACATTTTGAAATCGAATAACATAATTAAAAATAAATTCGTGGTCTATATTGATCCTTAAAACAATTGGTCAGTTGCAAATTATTTTAAACCTGTAAAATGTTCTTGGAGAGAATTCACATATCCAGCCGTTTTATTATTATATTATTAATCTATTTGTACTATAAACATGTGCAAGGGATGAACATTTGCTAAGTCCAAAAAAATTAAAGAAACTATAAACCTATGTAAAAAAAATCCCAGGATTCAATATTATGCCTTTCATTTTCAAAGATTTTTCAGGCACTTCATTATAGATTTTTTGTTCCACGGTTAGGTTTCCTCTTCCTGGAATTGATATTTTCGCGCACATGATTCTAAATAGCTCGAGTGATTTCTAATTAGAGGTAAACAATGCATTTTCGCCGGGAGTTCTTGAGTGCATCAATGTTTTTTATTGTTCGGTTACTTATTATTGGATTTTGTTTTTCTTTTTGGTTACTTCTTGATGTCGTACGTCTTTGTCTTACTCGGGAATTGTCAATATCATATGGTTTCCGTTACTTGTGACTGTTTTATTATACTTTACTGCATTCAAGTTTCCACACTTGCATTCTGCCCTTTACTTTGTTTTTCCCTGTCTTTATTTATGTATATAAGATCATATAAGTCAGACTGGTTTGTGTGCATTTAAAAGCTATTTGTTAATGAATAGACTCGTTACACAGTAGTTTTATCTCAATAAAATAACGTGCAATACTATTTTCTGCGAAATCTATATACAGGGGGACACGGAGAGGAGAAAGCCGACTCAATCTTAAGTCTTAGTCTCAATTCTGATAAGTTTTTTATCAGATAACCCTGCGCTAAAATCTGTATAAACGACCATCATAGAATATATATGTTTTCTGTGATTCCATAATGACTAACGATTTTTCATTGGGCTTATCTGGTGACACCCTCTTTTTATGTAGATTTATAATAAGGCATATTAGAATCGAAATAATTCAACCGGTTGTCCCTTTATGCCCATATTTTACCTCAAGCATTGGCTGCATCCTTTCTACGGCCTTTAGGAACTCTGATTACAATCGGTCTACCCATCCTGCCATTCCACTTCTTAATGTACTAATTGCCTTTTTGACTTCATCTATATTAGTTCTTTTTGTGTTGATGTCGAACACATTCTCGAATGCTCTTTTCATCATTTCCCTCGTTTCGTGCTTTTAACAATCAGATTTTATTGCATATTTCTGATTATTGTCTTTGATGCTTGGAATTTATATGCAAGTGTTTTGGTCTGCATGTCTCTTGTGGAAGCTGCCGTTTCTACCTTCTACCTTTTCTGCAGTGAAAGCTTTTCTGTCTAGTCTTTATATGTTTGACTATTTCTCTATATTTTTTACTTTGCCTTTAAGAATCTCTCTTGTTAACATTTGCTTTTTTTGGGTTCCATCCCTTTATTCTATCTGAGATCATTTTTGCTTCTTCTTTCTCTTTGGGTCAAGCAGTTGTTTACTGTTTTTAATTAATACATTTTTAAAGTTATCATATCTATTTCATTTTGATTTTCTAATTGACACGATAATGACGATATGTTCTGAACCTTGATTTGAACGGTTTCCTTCTTTTAGATTTTTCAGGTTTTTAATGTTTATTATAGTTGGTCTTTAATCATTCTTCCTCTCTTTTTTAAGTTTTATCGTAATTTTTGCCAATAACAGTGATAATTTGCAACATACGCTACATTTCTAGCTTTCACATCTGAATGGCTACTTCTCCATCTCTTGTTGGTAATGATATAGTCAATTTGGATCAAGAGAGTTCCATGTAGCTTTGGGAATGTCTTTATGCATAAAAATGACCAAGTTATTTTCTATGAAAATTGTTGATATCCTCTTTCTAATGTCATTACATTCTCCTAGCCCTTGTTTGTCCAAGGTGTTATTCTGTCCAACATTTGCATTTAAATCTCCCAAGCAATGAAACATTAGATGGTGTTTCGCCTATTTCCTTGAGGGAAAGCTTTTCCTTCTCATCCGTATCTATTGTTATCGCACAACAAACTACTTACTGCGGTTAGTTTGGAAAAAAACTGAGTTGTATCTTACTTAAATAATCTTTACACTTACTGGTTTCCGTTCAATCAGAATTAAAGTATTTTGTAAATTATATCAATTTCTATACAATAATGATCACCTGATCTTCAAGAGTCGGTTTTAGGTGTCCCGTTTCTAATTGCGCTGAAACACTGCCTGTCCGTCTTGCTTTACTTACTCTGATGAGCTCAAACTTGTAGTCATCCTTTACTATTTGCGCTAGTTTTTCTGCTTGGTAAAGGGTGTGCACATTCCAACAGTCAACTGTAAGTTTTGTTCGTCATTTTTCTTCTTCCACTAGATAATTGCTTCACTTAGCTAACATGTTCGCCTACAAGTATTGATCATTCTGGATTATTTAGCGTAGTCTTTGATTTTCCCAATTCTTCAGTACGCAAGGCGGTGGAGCTATTTCTAAAAGTGCATACCAACTAGAGGAGTATTGGAGTTCATGCTTAATGCAACTTAGAAGTATTAATGAATCGGAAACTGAGTATTGTCACTAATTGTGTTTTGATGTTTAGAATGTACCGTTACACAAATGTGTAGTTCGATTGCTTGTTAGATTCGATTTATACATCTTTGTCTTCATATGGTTGCAATGATGATATATATATATAGTCGTTAGTATTTGCAACATAAAAGCATACAATTATGCAAATGTCTTTTGAAGTTGTGTCCAATTACATATCTGCGATTATAAAACATCTTCTTACACAACTTTGTTTGCTATTGTTTATGTTTATATTATTCACGAATATAATGTCCTCCTGTGTTTAAACGACAATAAAGTATAGTATGCATGAGTTATTTCTTGAGTTAAATGACATAATAGTGATGTATTTTCTTCTTTGTTCACAGTATTCCAAATAAAAAATGCAACAGTAGATATACTAATTTAGGATGTAGTTTTCCTTAAATAAAATGCATTTGCAATCGAACATATGATTACTCGCCATTTCAGATCCCTTAAAAGAGGGGACCAGCTTGCAGTTGAAGGTGAAGATAACGGTATTGAATACTACCACCATGGAATATTCCTTGAACACGAACAAGGAGTTGCTGATTTCGGTGGAGCTAGCAAGAAAGATGCTAAAGTAAGAATAGTCGATCTAATGGAATTCACAAATTATGGAAAGCGACGAATTGTTAGAGTACTTTATCCAAACAATGAATGTTTACCATCAGAAATCGCTGCACAAAAAGCAGAAAAGCTTGTTAAAAATCCAGAACGTTGGGGCCCTTACGATTTATTTGCGAATAACTGCGAGCACTATGCGACCAGGTGTAAAACTGGTATTGCTGTCTCCTTCCAAGTCATTGGCAGAATTAGAGAATGTTTAAAGAACCCGCTGCAGTTATTCGGATATGCAGTTGCATCCAGTGGAAATAATGCCTCATCTGGGTCGTTTGGTAGCCTTTTTGGGTCCAATTTTTAAAGATAATAAAAACTGATAATGTTCTGTATTCGTACATGGTCGTCATTTGTTGTAGAAATAATAAATGTTACAAAATCTTTTGTTTCATTTGCACGATGTTATTTCGTAGCGCTATATCTAAAAGTTTATAAGTAAATACGGTTGACTATGATCTTGCCTGCAGAGAAAGGACAGCATAAATACTGTGAAAATTTTTATGTGCTAAGTAATATCAATCATATTGATTGAAGTGGATTCTTAAAAATTCTAAAGAACTTTTTTAACAATATACGTTCAAGATCGATATCTAAAATTTCATTTGTTAGAACCTTTCATGTTTCAACTCTTTATTTCACATTGCCTCGCGATAAGCTTAAATCCCGTCTTAAAAACATACATAGAGCCTTCGCTTTCACATATGACCACACACGTGTACATGTAGTTTTTTGGTTACAACAATGCGTATTTTTCTACTTAACAACAAAAATTTAAATTATGCTACAACATTAACATGTTTATAGTATGCTAGATTTTCTGATTTTTTGAAGGATGTGTTTGTCAGCAGGCAATCTGAATTCCAATTGGTACAAACTGTGACCCACTCCTTGCCGATTTGTTCGTTCCTGTATTCTTATTAAAGACAAAAAGATAGCAGAAGCTATGTCCTTAAATTTCACGTATAGATATAGCGATGGTGTCCTTTCAATTATTAACTTTTGAATTACCGAGTGGCTTCCGTTAATATATCCTTCAGAATTGGAAATGAAGGAAACCACAGAAACAGATTTAACATTATTTATAGACTTTGACCTCGAATATGATGCCAATGGTAATCTCTGCACTAGAAGTTACGACAAACGAGACGATCTTAATTTCAAAATGATAAATATTCCTCACTTATTTAGCAATTCTAGCTTCGCCTGCATGGTATGCAAGAGCTTGCAGTGAATATATTGATTTATTTAAACGTCACAAATTTCTTCGAGATAAACCAAAGTTACAAGAAAGAACAACTCTTCTGCGCCCTTAACATGTTTCACTATAGATAAATAATTTGAAAATATGATTACATGTTCCCAATTTCTTAATTCAGTATATATTGATTGTAATTATTTATTTAATACACCTATTAATGATAAGTGATCATGATACCCAACCCTTTTCATCAACACACCAAATCACACTCTACAGCAATGGAAGCTGTAGGTTTGGCATATTATAAAACCCGGTTGAAGCACCAATTTAAAATGTCTGTACAAATTCAGAACCATTGCTGTGGTTGCTATATTTTGGCTGTTGGTTCTCAAGTTTGCCGGTTTCTTGGACTTGATTTGCGAATTGTCTTTTTGACAGTTTCCTTGGTGTTCGGTATTTTGTTTTACCTTCATTGATATCGCCTACCTTGGATTCTATAAATCTCGATCACTTTTCAATTTAAACAATTAAACATTGACTAACAAAAGGAGAGAGATTACTATTTAATGTTCGAGATACAGGCATTCTAACGTAACTGTAATGTTCACCCATGGGTTTTATTGTGTGCATTTTCTTTTGTACTCAATTACTTCCTTTTTGTCTTTTTTTATTTGTTTATTGTTGTATATGATTGTCTGAATCCGTATTTGAAAACGTCCTTGGCTTTCTTCTGTTGTTATTTGGAGACAACCTTCGTAAGTGTCATTGTACCTGTGTTTAATAAATTCTATTTGTAACAATGAAGAAGAAATAGAATTTGAAAAAATGCAGCATACACATAATCGGTGCTGTGTGGTAATTGGTACAAAGGTCGGTTTTAGTAATGCCTATTTGTACTTGTTGTTTATTCGTTAAAGAATATGCGCCACTTAGAAGGAAGAGATACAAAAACTCTATTTAGAATAAAGCTTAAATCCATAATCATAGTTTCTTTATTGCATAGTGAATATTAAAATCTAAGCAAAGAATACTACCGGAATGTTGTAAAATGATTAGGTAGAATTCAAACTACAAAAAATGGCTTTTGATTACTCGTTTGTTCGAAGGTAAAATTGATAAACAATAACTCAGAAAATAGATCTAGCATAACTTTAAGAAAAGCACTTTCTCAATTAAGAATGAATATATTTTCCGTGATGTGAATTAAGGTACCTGCCCTAGTACATCCTCCCAGGTCAGCGGTTCTGAGTCCGGGTTCCCGCCATCACGATGATGGAGCGAACGCGGACCCAGAACCCCTGACCTGGGAGGATAACCGGTTTGGAGTGGATCTTAAATTCAAAATATTATAAATATTACATATTTAACGTACGTATCTAGATGCGAAATTCAAACAAATTTCAATAAATCAATCGATCACCACACTTTGTTAATCGCAGCATTATAATAAAAAAGGAAATCTGAATTCTGTCGTTAAATTTTGGTATTTTTAGTTCCCTGTGGAGTCATCAATATACATTCATGGCCTTCTTAAGAGGTGGACATCCAGAAATTTCAACTTGCTTGGGTTGATTTTCCCCGAGGGCTTTTTTCCCCTGATATTATTTTGGGTTTTTTTGTATTTCCAATGTCTACGAGAATTTAAATATCAACATATATTTTGACTGTTTTCTATTCTATATTCTTCTAAGTGAACTGTTGTGTACGTCAAAATAATTAACATTTACTTACAAGCGTGTGCACTCAGATATTTTCTCGGTGTTTATCTCACAGATCTGCTCTGTTAGTGTTAGTACCGATATTAGGACTACTAGGACATGCCAACTTATTGGGATTGTCGGGGTATAAAGTACGAAAAATGTGCCGCGGGCCATGGTGGACAAGGGGGTATCACTCTTAATACATATCTTCGTGAAAAAGCTGAGTGTATTTAATTGGAGTTTAGAACCATTCAGTGAGTGAATCAATCTATAGTTTACATGAGAAAACTGTTCGAATAAATACAAAGATTGTCATAGTTAGTTTAGTATTGATGCTTGTTTAATTTTTCACCGACACCTTATCATTGCATCAGTTCAACGTTTAACGTGCATATTATGTATGGTGCATGAACAAAAAAATCATTTATGATTTATGTTTACATTTCTGTAATAATTCTGTTGTCATGTGCGTAGCTAGACATTTGAGGACAGGCCCACAGAATTCGGCTAAGGGGTTTAGGGGACAAAGGCCCAGTAAACTTACGAGATATTGCTTTCGTAATGGTATCTAAATGGACATAAATTTTAACTTTGCTAACAAGCCTCATTTTAAATGAATACATTTTAAGAACAAAAATAAAAGCTGAGTCATTGGGTTTTGTAGATTATTGTAACATTTATGATACATATATAAAACTTACATTTGCAGTATCGTGTCCAGACAATACGAGCTGCCCTGTTCGAAGCTTTGGGAGATTTATTAATAAGATGCATATTGAGAAGAAATTCGCCAAGAGAATAAAAAAATGCTGACATCTCTGTCTAGACAGTAGTATGAAACAACAACTAAATATTTAGTGTAGGCACGTGCCTAGTCGTGTCTTACGTAGCTACGCCCCAGCTGGAAAACGGAGACAGACGATCGCCTAATTCTTTTTGTCATTTTGTTAAAACACAAGGAACGACTATTAATGAAGTCTGATTCTGAAAATATGGAGTAATTATTATGGCTATTTTGGAATATTAATAAGAAAACGACCTGTTTACTTTTAAATAAAAATATCCCAAAAACATTGTATACTGAAAAATGTGTTTTATTTTTTGAGAATGCAGGATTACGAGTTTAATGCCACGGAAATAAGGTATTTATTGTTTTATTTTGAGTGAATTAATATGCGAGACCCGCTCATATATACACTATGTATTCGTTACCTGAAAAACAAAATCAAACGGAATCTTTAAATGCAAGAGTCTGATTCTGAATAGGTATAAGAAAGCCTTTTAATTTTAAACACAATGTATAAATTTATTAGACTTATAATTGACATAGGTAGGTCTCCTGGTTAACAGGATACTATTGTCGTACATGTTTTGTTATATAATTTCAACTCCATCCGCCATATCTACATGCATTTGCACTTCAATTGTTACAAGTGACCGTAGCCGCAGTTGGTTAAAAAAATTTTAGACTTGTAGTAGGCCAACTGCGTACCACGTCGTTTATGATACAGTGTAAATAGAATGTCTTATTTAGCTTCTCCATTTAACTGACAATTTAATATATCTTGTTCAAAGGCCATCACGGACTCTCTTGTATAAGGGGTATAACCGCAAAATAATTTCAATACCACGGAGTACATCATAAGATAAAAAAAAAATTGTAAATGTGATGCTGATATGAAATATAAAATATTTACATCTTGAAAGCATCACATTTGTTCCATCTCAAGATGTAAAGTTTTATGAACACAGATAAGTTTATAATATAAATTTGGGGCAGTAACAATAATAATAAGTAGCAGAATTTCAAGAACGTCGAGAAAAATAGCAAGGAACCCTAAAACCAAAAGCTTGTCAAGAGACGATTACAAATCCAAATTTAAACAAACTTATACAACACGAAACAAAAATCAAAAACACAAATACAGAAAGTGAATAACCCGAAACTCCACCCCCCCCCCCCCCTTTTCAACACACACATACCCAGACAACCCCCACCAAAAAAATAAAACAAAAAAAGTCGATCTTTAACCAAAGTTGCACATTCCCACTGCAGAAGCACCAATATTACTACTTTATAGCATTGATTTAAAAGACCAGCATTTTGACATTCTTCTGTAAATTTGTGATGTTGCGCTATTTCTTACCATATATTTGTTATGTTTGTCATGTATGTACAGTGTATTAGCAAGTATAACTTTTGATTGATAAAATGGATAAACTAGTTGAGGGTTTTTTGTGTTGAATTGGGGGTTATACAGAGTCGAGAAATGTAAACTTTAAATGTGAGAACTAAATTTATTTAAAATTGACTTGAAGAGTTTCAAGTTAGTTTTTAGAATTCGCATCTGATCCCACGATGCCAATCCCTGAGTAGGAGTTGTTCGGAATGTTTTGAAGGTCCTTTTTGTTTCATTCAGTGTTAAAGTGAACGGCTCATTCTTTTTTTTACATGTTTCACACTTAGAAGTTTATGGTCACCAAGGTCTTTAATTTTTGGTTTTCGTTTTGTCATATTTCTTAATTGAAAATGACAGTAATGACCTGTTGATCTAACTAATGCGAAAGAAGGCCTGGTTTTTATACGACTGGGGATGGTGCTGCTGGTTGTAACATTAAGACATAAAAAAAATCCATGTGTTTTTCTCTGTAAATTGTAAAAATATCTCGTGAATCAGTTTTTACAGCTTATATATGGTCACCGAATGACAGTAATGCCGGTATGACCGATTTATATAGATTCATACTAAATACAAATTTTAAAGCACTACTGATTGTTTCAGTGGAGTAGCACTAGGTAGATCTCTGTTTTCTAGCAAAGATCGAGATTCGTCGCTGAACCACATCCTTCTCCAGTTCCGTAGATCCCATCCTCGAACAATATCACACCATCTTACCATTGCCAGGCGATGTTGGCATCTAAAAAGCGGCACCAAAAGTATGGTCGCCTGGCGCATAACCCATGGTTTCGCAATCGATTACGGATGGTCTGGTCAGAAATTGTACACATGCCAGAGATGTTATTGGCAAAATTGTTGCAGGAACGTCCTGTGGCGTAAATTAATCAGCCTGATGAACCGATCTTGGTCGTTGGTAATGATGCTCCCACAGGCAAAAAATCGTTCTGCGGTGAACATTCAATGTCTCGCAACCTCAGTCTGTGATTCACCGGCCTGGAGTCGACCGATAGCGATGTTCAATCTAGCAGTGTCTAACCTCGGCATAGCGTTTCCTCGTCAGATGTCAATTGGACTATGCGTTAGAGAAAAGAAGTACCAAGTTTCTATACCCGCGTAGTAACCCGCTAACAAATCACCTATGAATTGCGCGTGCAAAACAAACTGATTTTTTGTCAAGCCTCTATACATGACACGTTTCGAAACTTGCGTACCAGGTTCTCACAATTGATTGAATTTAAATGCAGTCCTCAGTAAAATGTCATATGTCAATTCTGGTGGTGTAAATAAGTTTATTAAAAATTCTATTGTTAAAGGTACAAAGAAGCTAATTAACGCCACTTTCAGCAATTTTTCAGCTATATCATGGCGTCCAGTTTTTATTAGGGGAGAAGGCCGAAGTACCTGGAGAAAACCCTCGACCTGCGGTAGGAAAACTGGTAATCCTTGTCAATTAAGATTGGAGTCGAGTACAACCTGCCTGCAATGAGAATCGAACCCGCAATCTCAGTGTTGACAGACCACGTGGTCAATAGTAGACAAACTACCTTAACCACTTGGCCACCGCGGCCCCCATATCCTTTGGATGAAATTAGATCATTCATTTTTCAAAATCAGTAATGACATCTATTTGGCTACAGTATATGTATCTACTGAAAATTCAAGTTATAATGTAAATGGCATAGAGCAATACATGAACAATTGTTAGCTGACATAGCTAAGTATAGCAGTTTATGTCATGGTTCAGGGGGATTTTAATGCATATACCAACAAAAACTTTGTTATAATATTCCCCATAATGACTTTAATACAAATAATTTAGAAGATGAACATTACATTTATGATCAAATTCTGCCTAGGAAATAACCTAGACCACAAGCTCGTTTATAATTGTGGAACGCTTTTATTAAATTTATGCAAAGAATCAGGTATTAGGATTTTAAATGATCGCACTATGGGAGACCTGTTAGGTAAATACACATGTATAATCTATAACGGTTGCAGTGTCGTTGATTATATGTTGGTATCTACTGATTTACTAAATGTAGTTGCATATTTTGAAGTTGATGATTTTACTGTCTTTTCAAATCACTGTACAATTAGTTGTTCATTAGTACTGGGATTTATTCCCCAAAATAACTCTCTACATCAACTGGATCCCTCTCCAGTAAATTTATTTGGAATCAAGAGGCGATTAACCTATATATACTGAAAAGTAACAGTACTGAAAGTAAAATAAAACTTGATTACTTTTTACAGTCAAATTTTACTGACACGAATGAAGCAGTTGGTACATTGAAGTCAATTTTACAAGAAAATGCTTCACAATCTGCAAAATTTGTTAAGAAACTCCCTTTAGTTAGAGGAAAAAGAAAGATTAAATCAAAGCGTAATCCTTGGTATAGTGAATCTTGTCAAGATTTTTATAATATGGTAAAAAAACTATGAAAAATTAGATAACAATTAAGTTTCCAGAAAATACTGACTATAGACAAAAGTTTTATTTATTAAGGTCTAAATATAGACGCTGTTGTAAGTATAATGAAAAAATCTGTTCGGAACTTTAAAGTTTAAGTGGGAAAGACCCCAAGTTATTTTTGGATAACCTAAATAAATTAGATAAAACATGCAATGAGATAATGATTTACCCAAAGAAGAGTTTATAAATTTTATAAAAAAAAACTCAACAATTGTGACACAGAACATAATAAACAAACAGGAAGACCTTATACGTGAATTTCTAAATTTAAAGGAAAAGCTTAATACCCGTTAAATCGAGAAGGGTCTATCAGCTACAGTAACGATTGGTGGGCGCATGCGCGAAAGTAAAGACGTGGAAATTTCTCGGAGAAGAAATTCTGTGAAAAACTGTGTATCTAGCAATTTGGAAATTATTTCTATTGTTTAAATTTGATTGAACATTTCATATATCATACAAGTAAACCAAATATAGTGGAAATGTAAGGCGAAACCTTGGTAAGTCGGTATCCATCCCCAACACACCACCTTGTTACTACAGATAAACAGAAATCCGCCATTTTGAAATCACTCGATGTCAGAACACAAACTACTTAAATTTATCAACAAAAATAGAGAACCCCCACAGGGTAAACAACGATATAAACCAATAATACTCACAGACAGCAAAGGCAATTGGCTCAGAGATCACGCAACACACCCCGTAGAGAGAGAACTGGTCTGGAAAGCACGGAGCGGAGAAGACATAGACCGAAGAGGTCTCTGGCTAAAAAACAACATCTCTAAGGAAATAATTCACCACGGTGACATATGGGTATATGTCTGGCTAGCCACCTGTGACCTGACAGAAAAAAACAAAAAATACATCAGCCTCAAATCAGATGACAACACTACAGTCGACAATATTGTAAAGAAATACCAAGAAATCATTGATATAGTAAAGAAGTACCCAGGATCAAGAATAACAATACTAGAGATACCTGTATACTCAATTAAACATTGGAACGAAAAGAAAGGCCACAAAGACCCCAGCATCTTCGACGAACAAGACGAGAAGCTAAGCAACCAAATCTACCAGCTGAATAACAAAGTCAGAGATATAAACAAAAGCCTAGGAACATACTCCCCACAATTCTCACAGGACCTGCACACAACCGACAAATACCGCTGTGGAAGCAAAAGAAAACTAAAGACCAAAAGATACTACAACTTTAAGCTCTATTCAGACGGAATACATCCAAGAAGCACACTAGCCAAAGCTTGGCTCAGAAAGATCTCGGAGCAAGCAAAAAGGGACTGTTGGAAACAAACTGATGCAAACTAGTTTCTAGTCAGCGCGGGTTTATCCGCACTAAACTAGAACCTATACAAGTAAGTACAAGTCCCTATTAAGCGGAAAACAGACTGACCAGACCACAAAGCAGTCAGCGCGGTTTTTTCCGCACTAAACTGCCCCAAAATGATAATACTTGTAATCTTCATAACACTCCACTTAATATCTGCTAATACAAGAACGGAAATAAAGTCATGGAACCACCAGCAACTCGCACACAGTCTAGTAAAACCAAGCATGAATAGCACAGGAAAAAGGCCAATAACTCTTCCTTTATACAGCAGAAAAAGGGAAGCTATATCACTACTTACTATACTACTATCAGGTGATATAGAACTAAACCCGGGCCCAAGAAAACAACCAACCATCTATCCATGTGGTTTATGTGAATACCCAGTAACCTGGAATTGCCAGGGAGTATGTTGCGATGGCTGTAATAACTGGCACCACAAATCATGCATAGAATTATGCACCCATGACTATGAATTACTGAATAGATCAAATGTACAATGGCTATGCTGTAAATGTGATAGCATAAACGTCAGCACATTCACCTTCAGGAGCTACGAAATAGACACATCAAACTACTACGAACCTATCTATGACTCCAACATAACACTTGAGTCTATAACATCATTATTTTCCCCACTAGAAGCAAGCAGTCCAAAACCAAGGAATAGCCAACAGCAAAGTAGCAACATATATAAATCATCATCAGACAAAACAACATCTACCAGCAATCCATTTGATATTACAACAAAACGAAACCTAAGAATAATGACAGTAAACTGCAGAAGCATCAGAGACAAAAAATCAGAATTCGAAGCAGCTCTGCATTACCTAAAACCAGATGTAGTATGTGGGTGCGAATCATGGCTAAAAGGAGTGAAACCAGGAAAGACAATACCAGAAGACGCCATCAAATCCAGTGAAATATTTCCATCAAACTTTGATGTATACAGAAATGACAGAGGAACCCTAGGAGGGGGGGGGGGTATTCATACTAATCGACAAATCAATTACTTCGATAGAGCAGACAGCATATATCACAGAAGGAGAGATAGAATGGGTTAAAATTAAAACCAAAAACAACAAGGACATAATAATAGGTACAAACTACATTCCACACAGAGAGCAAAGACACCTGGATGAACTAAGAAAGTCTCTTGAACTCATTGGAACCAGCAACAAAACTATCATATTAACAGGGGACTTCAACTGTCCAAATATCAGATGGGACACCTCTTCTGCTAGCGGGCCAGACATACATATACAACAAGGCCTAGTAGACATTATGGACGAAAACAACCTCACACAAATACACACAGAGCCAACTAGAGAAGGTAATTTGCTAGACCTCGTATTTGTATCAAACCCATCATTAGTAAAATCATCAACTAATGTACCAGGCATTTCAGACCACGAAATAATTATCACTGATTTCGAAACTAAAGTACATCACAATAAATCACCATCAAGGAAGGCTTACATCTACAGCAAGGCAAATTGGGACAATATAAATAGAGACCTGAGCGAAATCCATAAGAACATTACAAACATCCAGGGAGAAGGTAAACCGGTACAAACCCTATGGGACACATTCAAAGAACAACTGTTTCATACCATGAATATGAATATACCACATAAAGAAATCAAATCAAGAAATAGAATACCGTGGATAAAACACAGAGAAAGGAAGATGCTAAAGAAAAAACAACGACTATACAGACAAGCACGTAAAACTAAGAACTGGTCAAACTACAAAGCATTCCAGAAAACCTGTAAACGCCAACTCCGTCAAGCAGAATGGAACTATGTAAATAGCAACATCATAGAAGGACTAAACAACAATAATACTAAGCCATTCTGGAAATACGTTAAATCCAAAAGACAAGACTCATGTGGCATTGCTCCGCTCAAAAAAGGTACGGAACTCTTCAGTGACAGTAAAGAAAAGGCAAACATCCTCCTTCAACAATTCAAGTCAGTATTTACTAAATCAACAGACAACAAATTACCATCTACAAGAATCCAAGCTAACAAAAAGATACAACATATTAAAATTGACATAAAAGGACTAGAAAAATTACTATCACAGGTCAATCCACAAAAATCATCAGGACCAGACAATATACCAAACAGAGTATTAAAGGAATGTGCGAAACACCTAGCACCATCACTCCAGATCATACTACAAACATCATTAGACACAGGAGAATTACCCAAAGACTGGAGAGAGGCAAACATATCAAGCATATTCAAGAAAGGCGACAAACACCTGCCTGAAAACTACAGACCAGTTTCATTAACATCAGTCACATGCAAAATTCTGGAACACATCATATGCAAGAACATACTAAACCATCTAGAGGAGAACAACATACTGACTAGTCTAAACCATGGATTCAGATCTGGGTACTCTTGCGAAACCCAGCTAATTACAACCGTGAACGACCTACTAAAAGAATATGACAAAGGCAAACAAGTAGATATAGCCATATTAGACTTCTCAAAGGCCTTTGACACAGTACCTCATAACAAATTGCTCCACAAATTACACCAATATGGGATACAAGGAAACACTCACACATGGCTAAAAAACTTTCTCACCACAAGAACCATGCAAACCGTAGTAGAGGGAGAATACTCGGGAAAGACCACAGTAGACTCTGGAGTACCACAGGGAACAGTACTGGGCCCAATCCTATTTCTCTGCCATATTAACGACCTCCCGGACTCAGTATCCTCAACCGTCAGACTCTTTGCTGATGACTGCCTACTATATAGAACCATCAACAAAAAGGAAGACCAAGACAAACTGCAAGCTGACTTAGAAAATTTAGAAATATGGGCGGAAAAATGGGGTATGCGTTTCAATGCAAAGAAGTGTTACATCATGTCTATAAACCAGAAAAGAACAAAATTCTATAGTCTCAACAACCATATCCTACAAGAAGTAGAAGACAACCCGTATCTTGGTCTCCAAATATCCAACGATCTAAAATGGAAAATCCATATCAACAACGTGTGTAAAAAAGCCAATGCCACACTAGGCTTCATCCGAAGAAACCTTAAAAATGTCCCGGAAAACTGCCGAAAAACAGCCTATATCGCCCTAGTACGATCTATCATGGAATATGGAGCAACAATCTGGAATCCATACATTAAAGGGGACATAGATAAATTAGAAAGGATTCAAAACAGAGCCGCCAGATTCATAAAAAAAGACTACATAACAAGAGAACCTGGTACCATCTCAAACTTCAAGAGGCAACTAGAACTGGAATCACTAGAAGAGCGACGACAAAGCCTTCGATTGATACTGATGTACAAGGTGGTTGAGGGGTTGGTACCGGCAATGCCAACCCAGGAATTCATTAGTTTCCAAAAACAAAGGAGAACAATAAAACCAAAACAATATAGTAACCACGAAACAACAAACATAGTTAACAAGAGAGTTTGCACAAACACCAAAGCATTAGTGATACCAACTAGCAAATCTCCACAGTACGAACACTCATTCCTAGTGGAAACAACAATACATTGGAACCATCTACCAGAAAGTGTCGTGCATGCAGATTCCGTAGAGAGCTTCAAGACCGCCCTACGAAATCATCGCCAATAAAACCGTGGCGCCCACCACTCCGTTGTATAAAAGCCAAGATTGGTACCTACAACGTATCAGAAACAGAAACAGAAACAGAAACAGAAACGACCGTATCGGTAACGCTCATACCGGAAGGGAACAACTGTACCTGTGATACGTAATTTCTAATTTTTCTGAAAACGTACTGAATATTATTATCACTTTACTTTTTCTTTCCATTAATATCTAGTTGCGAAAATACATGATAGGCACAAACATCGTCAGCACAAACACAATCAGACACTGTCAGATATGTGTGTTGTCTGCATTAATAAATGTATAATGACATGCGAGAATAACTTGTGAAATATATAAGTTATTTCAGATCTTTATAATTTATAGTGTGTCTTCATTCATTGTCTATTTTTAGATTGTGGTACACTGGATAATCTTCAAATCAATGGCGCGATAATTAAAAATGATATATGTTTCAGATGGTCTATTCCAAGACACTGTTTATGTTAATATCCAACGGCTTTAAAATTTTGCACTGAAAGATTAATTAAAGCATAATTGGTATGATCATAAACTTGCAAACAATCTATCGAAATAAACCTATTTAGCCAATGGGAATGTGTTATATGAAATATATGAATAGGTCTGATTTATTAACTCAGTAATGATTAGGTCCCGTTTCATAACGTCCGAAAATATATGAATAGGGTGGGTTTTCAGGCTCCGTTCGAAAACCAAGTATCCCAGCCAGGCCCCCCCCCCCCCCCCCGAAATAAAGAAATTGGAATCGACTAAATTTTCATATGTTCGATCTCTTCTTATTATCTATTAATGATATATAATTGTTTTCGGGTAAATTGAGCAAAAAGGTAAAAACCATACTCTACAATATAGTTCATGTTGTAAGTGATAAAATGGCTAATTTAATGCTAAAGAAAATATTTCAATTACAGTTTTTCGTATTTGTTAAATCCTCCTAGCTTTAAAATACATTTTTCTGTCCTAATCTAATAAGGAGTAGTAAAGATGAACAAAATTGTATATTAATGCGCTTTCGACCTCGCTAGATAGGATCATCGATTCAATTTTATTTCTTGGATTATTTCACGATTTATAGGGTATGCTTAGTATTTTTTTTAATGCATTCTTATCTTTACAAAATAAAATGTATATATCGGTGTTTCTTTTATTAATTAGTTAGATAATTTGATAATAAAAAGGCATTTTAGATTTTGTTACGTTATATTACGTAATGTATTGTTAGAAAGACTTGTTCAGTTCAATTTTATCATATTTTTTGTTTGGATTATTTCATGCTTGATAGAGCAAGCTTCATATCTTTTTTGCATTCGTATCTTTACATAAAAATGTAGATGATTATAAATTTGACTTTATCGATAATTTTCAATTTTATTTCTTTTGTTATGTCAGAATTTCTATGGTACTTAAGCCTTGTAGTTTTTATGCAGTTTCTAATCTTGACATAATAGAATGTGAATGTATTTGTTTTTATGGGAATTCATAAGATGATTTGATAAAAATAATGCATTTTAAAATTTTGTAGTATTACGTAATGCATGATCGATATATTATTTCTGGATTATTTCATAATTAGAGTAGAAAATGAAACCTTTATGTAGAAATTCATCAATCTTGAACATTAAATTTAATTTCCCTGGGTTTTGATTATTTACGATTTCGAAATCCGTAACTCTCTCGCACGAGATTGGCCGAGAACGAGGCGTGTGTGTGTGTGCGTGGTGGGGGGTGAGGGGTAAGAGATATTTCTGTGATGTAATTGCAAATCGTAAATTAGATGTGCCTTGTTTATTTGCTAATTGCTTATTTATGACACTGAACTTTAATGAAAGGTATAAATGGAAGACCATTTAGACTCACATAATTAGCCACGAAAATGCTAATTTAGATTATGATTTTTATACGAAAATAAGATTTTAAAACAGGCATGTTATTTAAAGAAATTTGATTTTCTGAATGAGTGAAAAATGTCATAGACATTGGTAGGGAAAATAAATTTCTTTAGAATAAGAAAAAAAAAACACAAAAGGTTTGCATTTTTATTTAATTCAAGATTTAATTTTTTTTTATGTAGAACTATTTTAAAGAAGCAGTTATATTTAGATACTTATAGAATTATATTAAACCTACCTCTAAGATCGTATATGAAGTCCTTTAAACAAACAGAAATTAAAAAAAGCTATATGAAATTTTGAAAAATAATAATACAATAGAAAAACTAAAAGCTAAATGAAATTTTGAAAAATGTATATAAAAATACAATAGAAAAACAATCCAGTTACATTCCAATAAAGGTCATCAACAGTTGTAATAGTTGAAAATAATTCTAGAAGTTAATAATCTCATAAATTGTTTTGCAAAAACAGAGGCATATAATTACATGTCTCTGGCAAAAATAAGACTCTTCTATATATATTTTTTTTATTTTACAGTCTGAAAATATTATTAAGTTCTTGGCAACGTTTATGCACATGAACGTTAGTTTGACGTTTGAATACATTTTAATTGCAAATTTTTTGAAAACCAATTTTAATTACTGTAAAATTAAATCACTTGTCGGTATTTCTCTTTGATCTTCCGAAGATGCCCGACGGAAGTACGCGATAACTGTCGATCTTACCGCCCCCCCTTTTTTTCCCACAGAACCACGTGATTATGTGATTTTCGAAAAGGTCAATGTATTGTTATTGTACGGTAAACATTTGTCTTTCCTACACATTGCTTTTTTGATTACAATACTCTTCTCAAAGTTGAGATATTATTATCAAGATGATTATTTCTTGCCTTGCACAATCGTCTATATTTGTAACCTTTTACAGCATATGATGAAATTTTAAATAAAACAAGTTGAAAAAAAACTATTAAAACCAAATCGGAAACACCTTTAACATATAAATCGAACATCTCTGGATATGGGTGTAACCCATATCATTTCTTGTTTACATTTATAATTTCAACTGTCTATATTGCAATCAGCAAATATGTAAATTTTACTCATACACTGTTTATATTAATATCCAACGGCTTTACAATTTTGCACTCAAAGATTGTTAACGCATTATGTAACAATAAATATTGTATAATCATAAACTTGCAAAAATCTATAGAAATAAATCTACTCTCACAATTATATTCACGGTGTTGCATATATACAGGAAATAAGATTAAAGACTATTTAGAATAAGGAACTTGGAATCAACTATAAATTTTTAACACTTATAATTTAAACTGTATATATTGCAGTTAGTGAATATGCAAATTTTCCTTATACATCAACTTATCATCCTCTCAAGTCAGGCCCCGAGGTTCTGAGTCCGCGTTCGCTCCATCATGGAGCGAACGCGGACTCAGTACCACTGACTTGTGATGATGCAACTTATAAACCCTCGTGAAGGTTGTTTCCCTCGGGCAAGTAATCCGGGAAACAATCCACATCCACTCGTGTTTCTGTTTCCCGTTATAGATCGCGTTTAATTTGATAACTTACTGTGATTGAATAATTCAATAACCCTCCCTAAAATTTACAATGTCGCTTATTTAATGTAGTTCAGGACAACGTTTCAACATTTATATTCGAGGGGCCCCCTTATTTTGGGATACATGTGTGTACAAAAGTCATGGGATCCATATGAACAAACCGATTTTAGATGTAGCTTAACCTGGTCCCTAGCTGGTGCAATATTTTTTTTTCATTCACGCAAGCTTAATCCAGTCACTCTCAACTACGTTTACCATTATAGTTCTGAGATTAACAAAAATTAAAGCCAAAGACACCTGAAAACTCTCTATATATTTTTTAAATTACCGTAATTATATTAAGAATTGATCATTTTTGGCAACATTAGTTGTAAGGAGTAGGGACTATGGTTATACCAAGTCAAGACCGCGTATTTTGCACGTTTCAATTTCTTTTTCTTACTTTGCTTTACATACATACTTGTATACATTTAAAATCGTTCCACATTTTGTAGATTGTCTATATCCCTAATCAAATATGGCCATGACTGATTTATGTTTTAGGTCTCAGTTTCATGAAACTTCTCAAATTGGAAGGTTTCCAGTAATCTGATTGGCCAATATTTGAGTTGAGGATGAGTTGAGGAAATCCCTAAATTTGAGATGTTAAATATGAAACAGTGCCCTGTATGTGTAAAGTGAAAATTATTTCATTGAGGAAATTCTGATGTCTCAACATTCGCGTTCTGAAGATTCAATAAATCTACATGCCTCACTGTCTATGACGCATTTTCTAGCAGAGAATGGGTCTTCACATAACTTTTATCACATAATGTTGCCATTTGCACGTAAATGATATAGGAAAATCATAATTTCTATATTTGAGATTAAATTATAATAATTTAGTACCAGTTCAAGGTAAGAACGCAAGAAACCCTTAAAAAATTACTTTAAACAGAGAACAAATCCAAAGAAACAAGTGTATTGACTATATTTTAATGTATATTGTGTTGGGTAGTTAGTTGTTACCTGACAAATATTTAGTTAAATTATCCTGGTTTTGCTGGTTCTCGAGAGCGTAAGAAATTTATAGAATAAAACTTTTTTTATCTAATATATATTATTTATTTATTTACTCGTATGTTTCATAGATAAGCTCTAACACAATTGCAAAAAATTACAAGGAAGCGTCCGGTTATTGCAAAGATCGTCTCATTTTTCAAACGACCTAATTTTTTTACATTTTGTATACCACGTTACCAGTTCTCGATAATGTATGCGTATGAAGCTATGTAGAGCGATTTTAACAATAAAATACCATAAAATGTAATTAAAAATATTATTCATATAAAATTTGTTTAAATTGGAGCATTGGATTAAAAGATAGGACCCGTCTATTGTACTATAAGTTGAAGAAATTATTGGGATTACGGAAGGTATCGAAATATATGTACTCTGCATTTGGAAGAATTTTAAATATCTAAACGCAGAACCTTACATTTTTACACTTTTCATCCATAAATTACAACTTTCGACGTATTTGCCGCACTTTAAATTCACACATTGAAAAATCTAATAACATTTTAAATAAGAGTTTTTTTCTTAACAATTTGTCCAAGAATTCTTAGAATACAAAATAAACTTTTGTTAGATTTACACCACTTTATCTATGTCTAGTCGTTTTCGTTACCGCCACATTTAAAAAAAACCCAACTTTTTCATTTGACGTCGAGTGATGTTATTTCAAACAAAGTTGAATTAAAATATATATTCGATCAGGAAAATATTAGTGCGCAAAACGTTGTATGTGTGCGAATTTAAATACAATTTGAGCAGAAAATGGTTATTTATTGTGGACATAGACATACAAATCTGGAGACAATTACCATCTTTTAATGTGCACGACGTAATTTAACGAAACGTCAAAAAGCTCAAATGACGTTACGTTTAGATGCCCCAATAACGTGCGCTATGTCATAATTGTATTATGGTTGTAAAAATGTGGTTTCTAGAAATTTATTAAAAGGTAGGATACTTGCCAACTTTACATATGTTCTTAAGTATTCTACATGCGAAATTTATGTATTCACGCATATCAAAAACCGAAAAAAACGAGGTATACATGCCATGGAAAATTAATATACCATGGAAAATGTTGTGGACGGAATTTTTTTAAATCTATTTTAGGCGTGTTTTAGATGTTTCTTTTATTAAATATTAATATCATATATTGACACGAACAAATTTACGCAAACAATCAATAAGGCAAAATAGGGTAATGAATGGAACCACAAGAACAAACTTTGCACTGGCATATTATGAGTATTATAGTATAAGATTAAAGGTAGGACGGTGAGTTAAGCCTCTCGAGGCGGCTACAAAGACGCTACACGTTTTTAAAAGATCACTGCACTAGTAAAAAAATTTTTCACAATTAAAGTTCAACAGGACGTGAAAAAACAAACACTGTCAGTAAAGAGTGAAACAAAGTGCGCCATGCAGGCGCATGGGTTCAATGCCTCTCTGCGCCGTTTTCTGATCATATGCGTTAAATGCGCATGGCGCACGACTTTCCCGGTATTCATTAATCATTAATCTTGCATGCATTGACGTGGCATTCATTTAAACACATTTATACAATCTTTAAAAAAAACTGTTGTAGGCAAATGTTCCATCCTAAAAATCCAAACCAAAAAGCATATTCATGATAAAATTTTGGTAAAGTAATCAAAATATAATCCCCCTCCTTGTTTCAGCAGAATAATAATTTAAGCAAGAAGTTTAATTTTAAGTTTATACTAGTTAGTATTACTATACTATTTGTCTATATACTGCCCATGTTTTACTCACTTTTCAGACTAGAGACAGTGCTTTAATAGATGTCTGCTAACGTCTTCATCTTCTTCGTGTTTAGCTCTTTAGGTCCTTTGGATATTTTTTATTTATTTATGGTCCTCCAAATAAAAAAATATCAAAGGACCTAAAGGGCAAATATTTCGCGGCTACTTAGTGTTTTACAAATGACTTCAATTCTATGTCCTAGCATGTACTACTATTAACTACAGATATGATTTAACGTCTGACACCATACAACTTTAATTTAAACGTAGCTAAATAGTAGTAGCTTATTTTATAAACCATTTTATTGAGGGTTCTTTTTTACCTGGTGTTAGTATTGTTTTCGCTATATAGGCGTTTTAATTTGTGCTACGGTTCGCTTGGACATTTTAAATCTATAAATGTCAATGATTCAGTTGTTACAGCGTTGCCATGGTAAATAACCCAATACGAAATACGCACGTCCTGGTTCACAATGAACTCTGACATATTTACAGAAATCTCACAGTTTTTGTAAAAAAAGGGGTGAGTATAATAAAATAATAATAAGTAGCTACAAATGTGGTCTTCATCGTGCAGGTAGCGTGGAGCACTCTAAACACGCTACAAATATTGGTCCGCGGTCCGGTTTACGTACTAAATTGTCCTTAATATGCTAAAATCGGCAAAATTAACCATTATCTTCATTACTGAATAAATATAAAAGTTAACCCAGGAAATAACTTTTTCCTTTCGGCCCGCAGGGCAAAATGGAGAGTGATAATTGGTAATTGATTTCCACACAGTTCATACAGACCAGACATGCGGACTGTTAAGATTATATGATTATATGATAAAAGTGTTACAAACTGGCTGATTCTGTATTGGTCTTGTATTGACCCTACGGGTCTTGCGAACAATACAGCCGACTTTAAATCAATACAAGGGCAAATAGAGAATCGGTCCGTCATTAACACTATTCCAATATCTGTCATATAGGGACTGCGTGGGCTACTCTGTGGATCGAACGCAGGCAGGAACCCTCCCTATAATGATAAAATATAATATATAGTTTACTTTTTGATAATTCTAATATGATTTGCATATTTAGAAATACGTTTATTTGATTGGTCTAAATTACTTCCGGTTGAGGTTTTTAACGAAATATATTTTTTTGATAAATGAAGTTGACTCCATTTATTTAAGAAATAATTCATGGCTGCCCCAATTTTATGGATTATTTAAATATGGGTAGGCATTATATTCATGAATATTTTGCCATGAGCGTTAGCGAATGGTAAAATATCATGAATATAATGCTTACCCATATTTAAATAATCCATAAAATTGGGGCAGCCATGAATTATTTCGATTCTGATATGAAAATACAGAAATTTTACATTTCGCGACTACCTAGGTAAAGGTTTATTTTGACTGTTCCAATTTCCGAGAACCTCCCTTGTTTCGAAATTATTATATTTCTCGTGTAAAACTTAGTAGAAAAAAACGAAGAAATATAAATTAAAAACAAACAAACATATTTATTAACATTTACAATAAAATTTAACACTCAAAACAAAGAACGACAAAATTAAATAAATGCTTCATTACATCAGTCGCTGTGTGGCGTGTCTGGGACTGTTCATGTGTTGTTGTGTTTGCGTGAGAAATGAAAACCGCTTACCGCATTTGGGCGATCTTATGCTCCTGTTTTTGATCCACAATGGTGCAAATTTAAATCGACAATTATTTTCCACAATAATCAACATTTTGAAATTCGGTTGCGTTTTCATTTTGATACGTAACGGTAACTTCGTTTGTGGTGGGGGCGGGAAAAGTCTCGCGGTTTGCATTGAACGTCATTGTAAACAACGCAACGTCCCGTGAAAACACAACGTAGCTAAAGTCAAGGAAGACTTGTAACATGTAAACAATAAATGCATAGAATAGAAAATGGACTTGTTATCGTGAAAACATGTTATCTATTGGATTTTCTTACAAAGGTACAAAATAAAATAAATTTTAAAGCAAAAACATCAACACACGGGGGTTTTTGAAATGGCTGGAACAGCCGTATTTTGTTGAATATTTAAATAGAGGTGTGTTTCCAAAGCGTTTGAAGGACGTCATATTAGAATTTAGGATAAACGACGTTGACCGAACTATTTTTAGCGTAACCAAAGTAAACAAAGATGGCGGCTTTCAATATCGAAAGTAGCGATCAACTTACAAATTATTTGTTTGATGAATTATCATTGATGATTTGTTAAATTTAAAACTTTCCTTGTGTTCGATACAGAAAATAAGGTTACAGATTGATGTAAAACTAAAAATTGTGTTTATTAAAAACAGAAAATGGTTTATGGAAATAATCGTACGTTTAAAAATAAACAAAATATTCATACGTTCAGTCAATCCCGCTACCAAATACACAATAAATATGAAGTTGAGAAACACGTTAGATAAATTAATTTCTTAATGCAATTTTAAAGAATTATAAGGATTAAACACCGTTTTCAATGGATTTATCGGTATACATGTATCAACAAGACCAACTCACTCACAAACATATCATAAAAGTCCTTCGGACTTTTATTTGTTTGTGAGTGAGTTGGTCTTGTTGATATACCGATAAATCCATTGAAAACGGTGTTTAATCCTATACTAACAAAGTCATATATGCTATCAATCTTGGTAATATCTTGCATCACAAGTCTGTTACTTCAAAAATTCCACCATACTTCAAAAACAAATCAATTCCTATTATATATTATACCTATACTACCCCCATTACAGCAAGAAGTTTTAATTACAAACGTGTATTCCATGATCTTTTGATCAATGACTTCAAAGCCAAACCCCCCGACTGCTCTTGCCACAATTCCCCATTCATATCTAGTCCTTCAGGTCACGTGATAACTAAAGATCTTAATAGTGTTGAAAATAAAAGACTCCGCAATGTGTTGTCCAAAGGACCAAAGTACCGTGAACCTAAATTAAATCCATCAACTGAAATTATAACTTTAAATTATTGATGGATTCAATAGAGGACTATGCCAGAAAATGGGCAAAGCAAGAGGACCATGGGGTTGATACCTTGTCCGAGTGGGTAAAGGCCTTGAGGTCATTGATTCAAATAAGAATAAGTCGTTTAAGAAGGTCTATGAGTACTAAAGCATCATCAATCTTCAGAAATCTTGATGCTCTTAAAAGTTTGTCCGACATTCATGACAAATATGTTATTTTGCCAACCGATAAGGCCCATAACAACATTATTTTTATCTGCAAAAAACATTACATAGAGTGTTTAATTAATGAGTTAGGCATGGACAATTCACTTGGCAATCCTACTTATACATTCACTGCGCTTTCAAAGGAGGAGATTATTGAAAATCACAAATCAAATAAGTATTGGCATCTTTTGATCTCAAAATCAAAGTCGAAGATTGTGATATCCCCTTATTGTATTGGATTTCAAAACTTCACAAAACAGCCATTCCATAATAGATACGAAATATTTTTTTACATAAAATAGATATATGTTATCCCAATTTTAACCAGCTTAGTTCAATAGAGAGACTTAAAATTGTTCTTGACCCTATACCAGATATCTTGCCCAGCGTTGTCGACTACATAAAGCAATCTATTGAATTGCGAAAATAAGGTCCACACTGGTCACTGTAGTATCTGTTATAACTATATATGTATATAATTCATTTACATGTTCAATCATTTTGTTATCCATATGTGTTTCTGTTTGTAAGTTCTTTTGTATTTGCTGAACCCGTCAGGGTTTATGTTTTGCAAATAAATAAATAAATAAACATAATAATATTAACAATTAAAATTCAGATGTAGCGAAAAAACTAACCTATCTGGAATTGGTCATTATTGTTTGTTTCTCAATCTTGAGTATTCCAACTACTAAAATAAAATTTTTCACACACAAAAAGCGAACAGTTAGATGAAAAATTAGAATTTTTATCAGAGCAGTTAAGTTGGGTGTTATGGACGTTAAATTGCTTATTACAAATTTTTAATTGGAAAACAAGATAGAACTAGGTGTTATTCCATACAATTTTTACTCTTATTTCAGAAAGACGTACAATAATAGAAAACATATAACAAACATTTAATCAATAATGCTATTTATTGGCTCTTATATTTAACAATTATTGAAATTTCAAAACGTCACTTTAGGTGTTAATTGAAATTTTACTTTTTAAACGAAATCAACAAATTGCTGTCAATTTTTGTTGTTGTAAACATGTTTAAGACTTGAAGAGACATTGGTTTGGTCGTAAAGCACCTTAATCAAATATATAATGAACTGAATGTTACTTATGGAATTTTGTTAAGGATGTTACAATATTTTGACAGGTTTTCAAATTTTATTTAAACTGAGATAAATCAACTATTTGCCACAAAATACTTTTAAATTGACACAAACATAACATATTTACAGATATCTTTATAAAAAATAAAACAAGTATCAACAATTTCTTTCCGTTACGGAAGTTAGTGTATTTAATATTTTGGTCAATATTCTAATGGCTTTTGAGAAGTTTGTATTTCAAACTTCTCAAAAGCCATTAGAATATTGTTAATTTCCTCCTGTGGAATTTTCAATGATCTGCTTGTTTTGCCAACAGGTGCTGGGCTGTCTGTTAATCGGTGAATAATGTTATGTGGAGTTATCCAAATTTCATCCCTTTGACGAGGCCATTTGAACGTATTGATTAGTTTCCCCGACTTCTCCATAAAGTTAATGAGTAATTCCCCATCTTCGTTGTCCAATTCTTCAACTCTTCCGATGTACCAACTGGAATTATAAACCGCCGCTACCCAGTCCCCTTCATTTGCTATTGTGACATCTTTTTTCTGTCGCTTTGCTGGTGGTTCCTCGTCATTAGGTCTGTTGGCATCGTCTTCAACAGTCGCTTCTTGGACTAGAGCTTCAGGTACTATATCCTCTCGGTTTCTCTCAATATCATCCTGATTTCTAAGGAGACTGTGCTTAACATACCCTTCACAGTTAGATGTTGATATGTCAGCTATGCATTCGGCGCAATAACATGATACATTTCTTGTAAAAAGTTCCGTGTTGGATGCAGCAGACACAAAGTGAACTTTAAAAGTTCCAGTTACAGGACGAACAGCTGGGCGGTCAGAGAGGTTTTTTTCTGCTTCATTGTAATCCTGCTGCGTATACAAAAAGTATCTAACCTTACTTCCAGTCTCTTCAGAATGAGTTGCCCAGGCGAAGAAATCATCTGCATTTTGTATGGAACATTTACCATGCTTTACTGCATCTCCTGCGGATCTTTTCACACTTGCGCCCAATCCGTCACACGGACCTTTCCCGTGACCGGATTCTAGGTAGTTCCATCTCGCATCAATTCCGAATTCATCCTTGTGTTGTGTGATCATTTGAAATATGGTTTTATTTTGATACTGACTTGTTGGCGAATCAGTTAGATAATGAATAGTTTTTAAATCATTACACTCTTCTTTCAGTTTTGGAATGAGTTTAAGGAGTATAGCATAAACTGCTGACGCGTTGTGAGACATCACGTCAGAGATTGCTACATAGCTTTGTATTGCCTTGCTCATGCCTGCTGGAAGGTATGCCACCATTGTATGCAGTGAAATAACAGGAGCATTCCAGTACGCCGACTGGACTTCTTCAACTGATGCACATTGGAAGTTCTCAGCAAAGTCCATCCAGACGACTACTTCCTTCTCTGGTAGACTTTCCCTCAATTTTCTGAGCTCCTTGTATTGGTGTTGCACTCTCTCAACGTGTTCACGGAATTCTATCAAGTCCTTGTTTAATAACTTTATAAAATCTTCCTTCGGTAATTCGGTTTCTACTTCTCGGTGACGAAATTTGTTTCCTTCTTGAACTCTCTTCCAGTGTTTGAAGCTCACTATGTCTACCTCCACTTCTCTGGTCTTTGTGATTATTGTCTCATTTGTCTGATTTTGTCTGATGAAATCATCTGGATTCAATGGACAGTGAACTCCTATACTATTGATTGCTCGCATTTTCAGGGCCATGTTCTGATGTCTTGAACAAAGACACGTTTTTCTGCTGGCGAAATTTGCAAGAAGAATATTCTGTGGTCGAAACGAATAAAAGAGTGATCTTGATATCTTTAATCTTGGATATTTTTCTAACGTGAATTTAAAGTACAAATTGTGCATGTAATCTGATAGCACGTGCTTTTGTTTCAAACTTTCTTGAACTTTCTTAGTGTCCTTCTTTCCAGGTAGAACGGAACTATTATCTTCTCTCTCTAAGAATGCTACGACTTTGTTGCGCAAGTTGATGTTTTCATTGGACATTTTTCTTCTAACGCAAAGCTTTGCCACTTTCTGTCTACACACACCTATTGACTTTGCTAGTTTTGACCCGCATCTGTACTTTTTTACCAATCCTTTCCATATCATTGCAGTGTTTAGTGTTTTCTTCTTTCCCTTTAAGTTATCCTTTAATTCATTAAGAACGGTATTTGTAAGAAGAATCTTGCGTCTTACTTGTATTAATTTGCGTCGAACTTTTGTGTTGAGAGCAAGCTTATTTAATCCTAGAGTTTTCATTTCTTTCTTCGTTTTAGATCGAGGAGTCAACAAAAGTTCGCTCTCATTTTCTGTATCTGAGCTTTCGAACTCATTTCGTGTCTGTTGTTTCCTCATTCCTTCAATCCTTTTTTGTAGTCTTTTGTTTGCTCTTAAAAGATTCTGATTCTTGTGTCTTAATTCCTGGTTGTTTCGATATGCTTGTCTAAGGGATCTCCTGTATGTTTTTCTAAGGCCAGTGGATTGTTTCGCGTTTTTCTGGATAATTCCTGGCAATTTGACAATCATGACATCTGATGACGTACTTGGAGAATTGGGTGTATTGTTATATGTACCCGTTTGTTTCTTTTTGTCATTGTGTTTTTTAACTCGTTTAAGTATTTCTGCTCTCCTTTGTTTCAGTTCTGCTGGCTTGAGTCTGGAGGTCGGTACACAGGATGGTCTTTTTCTCTTTGCTTCTTTTTCCAAATACTTTGTAGCATCTTTTTGTTTTTGCTTTTCCCGCCATCGGCGTTGTCTTTCTGCATTCGAAAGTGGCATTCTGTAAACAAAACATTTTATTAGCAAAATCGGTACTTCCACAATACAAAGATACGAATAAATAATAGTTTATGGGGTGGCAGACAATAATTTTCACTATACTATTTCTTGTACAACCGTTTAACATCACCAATACTAGAATTTTTGATTGATTTATTAGTTAACATCCATAACTTTTTATTAACTTCCGTAACAAGCTTTTTAGAATCGTTGCTTCAAATTATAGCAGGTGTCCCTTAATGTCATCAATATTTGCAATTTTTATCCTATTATGTATAGTTCTATCGTATTTGCAAATGTACAAATCGCTTTGATTATTTTAAATATGCAAGCAAAAAATCATAGTGCATTTTAACATCCGTAACGAATTATTAAGATAACCAGGACCACAAACCATCCAATTCGAACAATAACAGGTGGGAAATGATAGGAGGAATATATTAATGCAAAATAATTAACACGGTGATTAGTTTAAGTATTCATTATTGGAGATTTCACTCGTGTTCAAATATTATTAACCTGCGTAACATCAGCGATATTAATTATACGGATTTTTTTCTACCATCACCGGTTTTGTTCTGCATAAAACCAAAATCTAAACAAATAAGTGATATTGGTGTAGTGTAAAACAATATATTTATTTGTTTATTTCTAATCTATAATCGTGTTTATCTCAAGTCAAAATAGTTATAAAAGCTTACCTGGTAACTTTAAAAAGTGTATCCTAATTAGAAATAGATTATTGCGAGCGGGTTTTATGGGAATTAGAACATGGTCAGACCATATATTTGTCAATATTTTATACCGAGCGATGTCTAGTTCTAGTACATGATATATAGGACAGGTACCCTCGTGGATGTAGCATAATAAGGTCTAGTACTAGTACATGATATAGAGGACAGGCACCCTCGTGGATGTAACATAATAAGGTCTAGTACATGATATATAGAGGTGAGGTACCCTCGTGGATGTAACATAATAAGGTGTAGTACATGATATAGAGGACAGGTACCCTCGTGGATGTAACATAATAAGGTCTAGTACATGATATATAGGACAGGTACCCTATTGGATGTAACATAATAAGGTCTAGTACATGATATAGAGGACAGGTACCCTCGTGGATGTAACATCATAATGTGTGGTATATGATATAGAGGACAGGTACCCTCGTGGATGTAACAGAATAAGGTCTAGTACATGATATAGAGGACAGGTGCCCTCGTGGATGTAACATAATAACGTCTAGTACATGATATAGAGGACAGGTACCCTCGTGGATGTAACATAATAAGGTCTAGTACATGATATAGAGGACAGGTACCCTCGTGGATGTAACATAATAAGGTCTAGTACATGATATAGAGGACAGGTACTCTCGTGGATGTAACATAATAAGGTGTAGTACATGATATATAGAACAGGTACCCTCGTGGATGTAAGAGAATAAGGTCTAGTACATGATATAGAGGACAGGGTATCCTCGTGGATGTAACATAATAAGGTCTAGTATATGATATATAGGACAGGTACCCTCGTGGATGTAACATCATAATGTGTGGTATATGATATATAGGACAGGTACCCTCGTGGATGTAACATAATAAGGTCTAGTACATGATATATAGGACAGGTACCCTCGTGGATGTAACATAATAAGGTCTAGTACATGATATATAGGACAGGTACCCTATTGGATGTAACATAATAAGGTGTAGTACATGATATAGAGGACAGGTACCCTCGTGGATGTAACGTCATAATGTGTGGTATATGATATATAGGACAGGTACCCTCGTGGATGTAACATAATAAGGTCCAGTACATGATATACAGGACAGGTACCTTCGTGGATGTAACATAATAAGGTCTAGTACATGATATAGAGGACAGGTACCCTCGTGGATGTAACATAATAAGGTCTAGTACATGATATATAGGACAGGTACCCTCGTGGATGTAACATAATAAGGTCTAGTACATGATATAGAGGACAGGTACCCTCGTGGATGTAACATAATAAGGTGTAGTACATGATATATAGAACAGGTACCCTCGTGGATGTAATATCATAATGTGTGGTATATGATATAGAGGACAGGTACCCTCGTGGATGTAACATTATAAGGTCTATTACATGATATAGAGGACAGATACCCTCGTGGATGTAACATAATAAGGTCTAGTACATGATATAGAGGACAGGTACCCTCGTGGATGTAACATAATAAGGTCTAGTACATGATATATAGGACAGGTACCCTCGTGGATGTAACATAATAATGTCTAGTTCTAGTACATGATATATAGGACAGGTACCCTCGTGGATGTAACATAATAAGGTCTAGTACATGATATAGAGGACAGGTACCCTCGTGGATGTAACATAATAAGGTCTATTACATGATATAGAGGACAGGTACCCTCGTGGATGTAACATAATAAGGTCTAGTACATGATATACTGAGTACAGGACAGGTACCCTCGTGGATGTAACATAATAAGGTCTAGTACATGATATACATGACAGGTACCCTCGTGGATGTAACATAATTAGGTCTAGTACATGATATAGAGGACAGGTACCCTCGTGGATGTAACATAATAAGGTCTAGTACATGATATAGAGGACAGGTACCCTCGTGGATGTAACATAATAAGGTCTAGTACATGATATATAGGACAGGTACCCTCGTGGATGTAACATAATAAGGTCTAGTTCTAGTACATGATATATAGGACAGGTACCCTCGTGGATGTAGTATAATAAGGTCTAGTACATGATATATAGACAGGCACCCTCGTGGATGTAGCATAAGGTCTAGTACTAGTACATGATATAGAGGACAGGCACCCTCGTGGATGTAACATAATAAGGTCTAGTACATGATATAGAGGTGAGGTACCCTCGTGGATGTAACATAATAAGGTGTAGTACATGATATATAGGACAGGTACCCTCGTGGGTGTAACAGAATAAGGTCTAGAACATGATATAGAGGACAGGTACACTCGTGGATGTAACAGAATAAGGTCTAGTACATGATATAGAGGACAGGTACCCTCGTGGATGTGACATAATAAGGTCTAGTACATGATATATAGGACAGGTACCCTCGTGGATGTAACAGAATAAGGTCTAGTACATGATATAGAGGACAGGTGCCCTCGTGGATGTAACATAATAAGGTGTAATACATGATATATAGGACAGGTACCCTCGTGGATGTAACAGAATAAGGTCTAGTACATGATATAGAGGACAGGTGCCCTCGTGGATGTAACATAATAAGGTGTAATACATGATATATAGGACAGGTACCCTCGTGGATGTGACATAATAAGGTCTAGTACATGATATATAGGACAGGTACCCTCGTGGATGTAACATAATAAGGTCTAGTACATGATATATAGGAGAGGTACCCTATTGGATGTAACATAATAAGGTGTAGTACATGATATAGAGGACAGGTACTCTCGTGGATGTAGCATAATAAGGTGTAGTATATGATATACAGGACAGGTACCCTCGTGGATGCAACATAATAAGGTCTAGTACATGACATACAGGACAGGTACCCTCGTGGATGTAACATCATAATGTGTGGTATATGATATAGAGGACAGGTACCCTCGTGGATGTAACAGAATAAGGTCTAGTACATGATATAGAGGACAGGTACCCTCGTGGATGTAACATAATAAGGTCTAGTACATGATATAGAGGACAGGTACCCTCGTGGATGTAACATAATAAGGTCTAGTACATGATATAGAGGACAGGTACCCTCGTGGATGTAACATAATAAGGTCTAGTACATGATATATAGGACAGGTACCCTCGTGGATGTAACATAATAATGTCTAGTTCTAGTACATGATATATAGGACAGGTACCCTCGTGGATGTAACATAATAAGGTCTAGTACATGATATAGAGGACAGGTACCCTCGTGGATGTAACATAATAAGGTCTATTACATGATATAGAGGACAGGTACCCTCGTGGATGTAACATAATAAGGTCTAGTACATGATATACTGAGCACAGGACAGGTACCCTCGTGGATGTAACATAATAAGGTCTAGTACATGATATACATGACAGGTACCCTCGTGGATGTAACATAATTAGGTCTAGTACATGATATAGAGGACAGGTACCCTCGTGGATGTAACATAATAAGGTCTAGTACATGATATAGAGGACAGGTACCCTCGTGGATGTAACATAATAAGGTCTAGTACATGATATATAGGACAGGTACCCTCGTGGATGTAACATAATAAGGTCTAGTTCTAGTACATGATATATAGGACAGGTATCCTCGTGGATGTAGTATAATAAGGTCTAGTACTTGATATATAGACAGGCACCCTCGTGGATGTAGCATAATAAGTTCTAGTACTAGTACATGATATAGAGGACAGGTACCCTCGTGGATGTAACATAATAAGGTCTAGTACATGATATAGAGGACAGGTACCCTCGTGGATGTAACATAATAAGGTGTAGTACATGATATAGAGGACAGGTACCCTCGTGGATGTAACGGAATAAGGTCTAGTACATGATATAGAGGACAGGTACCCTCGTGGATGTAACATATTAAGGTCTAGTACATGATATAGAGGTGAGGTACCCTCGTGGATGTAACATAATAAGGTGTAGTACATGATATAGAGGACAGGTACCCTCGTGGATGTAACAGAATAAGGTCTAGTACATGATATAGAGGACAGGTACCCTCGTGGATGTAACAGAATAAGGTCTAGTACATGATATAGAGGACAGGTACCCTCGTGGATGTGACATAATAAGGTCTAGTACATGGTATATAGGACAGGTACCCTCGTGGATGTAACAGAATAAGGTCTAGTACATGATATAGAGGACAGGTACCCTCGTGGATGTAACATAATAAGGTCTAGTACATGATATATAGGACAGGTACCCTCGTGGATGTAACATCATAATGTGTGGTATATGATATAGAGGACAGGTACCCTCGTGGATGTAACAGAATAAGGTCTAGTACATGATATATAGGACAGGTACCCTATTGGACTAGTACATGACATAGAGGACAGGTACCATCGTGGATGTAACATAATAAGGTCTAGTACATGATATATAGGACAGGTACCCTCGTGGATGTAATATAATAAGGTCTAGTTCTAGTACATGATATATAGGACAGGGTATCCTCGTGGATGTAGCATAATAAGGTCTAGTACGTGATATATAGGACAGGTACCCTCGTTGATGTAGCATAATAAGGTCTAGTACATGATATAGAGGACAGGTACCCTCGTGGATGTAACATAATAAGGTCTAGTACATGATATAGAGGACAGGTACCCTCGTGGATGTAACATAATAAGGTCTAGTACATGATATAGAGGACAGGTACCCTCGTGGATGTAACATAATAAGGTGTAGTACATGATGTACAGGACAGGTACCCTCGTGGATGTCACATAATAAGGTCTAGTACATGGTATAGAGGACAGGTACCCTCGTGGATGTAACATAATAAGGTCTAGTACATGGTATAGAGGACAGGTACCCTCGTGGATGTAACATAATAAGGTCTAGTACATGATATACATGACAGGTACCCTCGTGGATGTAACATAATAAGGTCAAGTACATGATATAGAGGACATGTACCCTCGTGGATGTAAGAGAATAAGGTCTAGTACATGATATACAGGACAGGTACCTTCGTGGATGTAACAGAATAAGGTCTAGTACATGATATAGAGGACTGGTACCCTCGTGGATGTAACATAATAAGGTCTAGTACATGATATAGAGGACATGTACCCTCGTGGATGTAACATAATAAGGTCTAGTACATGATATACAGGACAGGTACCTTCGTGGATGTAACATAATAAGGTCTAGTACATGATATAGAGGACTGGTACCCTCGTGGATGTAACATAATAAGGTCTAGTACATGATATACAGGACAGGTACCTTCGTGGATGTAACAGAATAAGGTCTTGTATATGATATACAGGACAGGTACCCTCGATGATGCAACATAATAAGGTCTAGTACATGATATACAGGACAGGTACCCTCGTGGATGTAACAGAATAAGGTCTAGTACTTGATATACAGGACAGGTACCCTCGTGGATGTAACATAATAAGGTGTAGTACATTATATAGAGGACAGGTACGCTCGTGGATGTAACAGAATAAGGTCTTGTACATGATATAGAGGACAGGTACCCTCGTGGATGTAACATAATAAAGTGTAGTACATGATATAGAGGACAGGTACCCTCGTGGATGTAACAGAATAAGGTCTAGTACATGATATAGAGGACAGGTACCCTCGTGGATGTAACATAATAAGGTCTAGTACATGATATACTGAGTACAGGACAGGTACCCTCGTGGATGCAACATAAGGTTTAGTACATGATATACAGGACAGGTACCCTCGTGGATGTAACATAATAAGGTCTAATACATGATATAGAGGACAGGTACCCTCGTGGATGTAACATAATAAGGTCTAGTACATGATATACAGGACAGGTACCTTCGTGGATGTAACAGAATAAGGTCTAGTACATGATATACAGGACAGGTACCCTCGTGGTTATAACAGAATAAGGTCTAGTACATGATATAGAGGACATGTACCCTCGTGGATGTAACATGATAATGTGTGGTATATGATATATAGGACAGGTACCCTCGTGGATGTAAGAGAATAAGGTCTAGTGCATGATATAGAGGACAGGTACCCTCGTGGATGGAACATAATAAGGTCTAGTACATGATATCGAGGACAGATACCCTCGTGGATGTAACATAATAAGGTCGAGGACATGATATAGAGGACATGTACCCTCGTGGATGTAAGAGAATAAGGTCTAGTGCATGATATAGAGGACAGGTACCCTCGTGGATGTAAGAGAATAAGGTCTAGTGCATGATATAGAGGACAGGTACCCTCGTGGATGGAACATAATAAGGTCTAGTACATGATATAGATGACAGGTACCCTCGTGGATGTAACAGAATAAGGTCTAGTACATGATATAGAGGACAGGTACCCTCGTGGATGTAACATAATAAGGTCTAGTACATGATATCGAGGACAGATACCCTCGTGGATGTAACATAATAAGGTCTAGTACATGATATAGAGGACAGGTACCCTCGTTGATGTAACATAATAAGGTCTAGTACATGATATCGAGGACAGGTACCCTCGTGGATGTAACATAATAAGGTCTAGTACATGATATAGAGGACAGGTACCCTCGTGGATGTAACATAATAAGGTCTAGTACATGATATATAGGACAGGTACCCTCGTGGATGTAACATCATAATGTGTGGTATATGATACCAGGTTTCCGGTTATTGCTCCATAAGAGGGGAAATTGGAAAGAAAGATTGTTAAATTATGTTTTAAAGCAGTCTTTATTGTTTGCTGTTTTTTTTCATCAGTGTAATATACGCCCGTCGAATAATAAAAAGTGTGTTAAAAAGCCGAGTTTCTTTCATTGTATAATACATTGTCAATGCTGGATTTTGACTTCCCTTTTTGAGATTTTTAGATATGAGTTTGTATGCTTGAGTTTTCTTTCGATATTTAGATTTTCGATCATCTAATTGTTTTGATTTAAATGCTGCTGACGAGATTACTTCCCCAAGTATGCATGTCCTTCAGTCTTATTACTTTGTATAGACGCTTGCATTGGTTCCTTTATGAAAAAATGCAAAAAAAACCGTGAAAAATATCCGACTTACGGTAAACTTTCCTTTAGTATTAATGTTTCAATGCTTTTCTCATAAGAAATTAATGGAACACGAAAAAAACATAATAATGCAAGTGGAAAAATATATTCAAATTTATAATATTTTGCATAAGAATATATTCAGAAGTTCGAATTAAAAAAGTTATAAATTAACAAAGTTAACATTTATACAAAGGTTCAAAGTTTTTTTTATATTTTTGTTCTTTACCGGACAGTTGTATACTTAAGGAATTATACAACACTTTTATTTATGGTTGATATAAATCACAAAAACGAATAACTTATATGCACAGTCTAAAAGAACAATTGGATTACTTGACAAAAAGACATTCCTTTGTTATTTTCTGTGCGTGTTTCTTATTTTCATTTTTAGCCAGTACTCGTCAATTAATAACGATTTTAATTATAAACAATTATATAAACAAAACAGATATATTACAATATATATACTGATTTATTTACCATTAAATAAAATTGTTCAGAAATAATAAATCATAATGAACATTAAGCTATTATTAATGTTAATTTGTAATAATTAATATTATTTAAATAATCTACTTATATAAATGCATTACTAATAATCCACAAAAATCTTTATCGTTACTAATCTATTTTTAGATAGTAGCTGAATAACACTGCGCATATAATATCGCACAGGTATAGTGATGGATGTCCGGTACATACGATACCGTCACAGCCGTTACTGTAGTTTATAGATCCTGATGGTTAAATCTGAATCAACTGATAATCTCAATGGTGATATTAATTGTACATCCTCACAAGTCAGGATTTCTGTGTCTACATGTGTCCACGAAATACATGTGGACATAGAAACCCTGACTTGTGAGGATGTTAATTGTAATGAGATTTTAGAAGCCATAATGTCATTTAAAATTGGCAAATCAGCATCTGCAGATTTAATATCTAATGAAATGCTGAAAAATGCCATCCCAGTCTTATTAAGACCTCTACAAAAGCTCTTTAATTTAATATTTAGGACTGAAACTTTCCCCAAAATTTGGAATGAAAACTTTTTAGTTCATCTACACAAAAAGGGGGATTAATATGATCCAGAAAATTACATAGGCATCTCTATTAGCTTTAAATTGGGAAATTTATTTAATAAAATCATATGCAAACGCCTTCTTAAGTATATAAATGAAAAGAATGTAATTAGTAAAAATAAAATAGGTTCCATAGAAAAAAGACGTACAGCTGACCACATATTCACCTTTAAAACTATAACTGTTAAATAATTATAAACAGAATGGTAAAAACGTCTTTGCAGTCTTTATTGATTTTAAAAAGGCATTCGACACAGTTTGGAGAATAGGACTATTCTATAAGCTCTTAAAAGATAAAGTCCCAATGGATATTTTTAATATAATTGACTCAATGTATACAAATACTTCATGTAGATTTAAATTTTCAAATGGTCTGAGTCATTATTTTTCATCTGAAAGGAGAGTAAAAAACAAAGGTGATGTACTAAGCCCTCTGCTGTTTAACATCTTCATAAATGATATAGTAAAGACTTAAGAACAAGAAAATACAGACCCAATTTCCATTGGAGATTCCAAAATAAGGATACTTTTATATGCAGATGATATTGTTTTATTATCTCAAAGTGAAGAATTAAGGACTACAAAGATCATTTAACATTTTATATGAATTTTGTTCAACCTGGAAATTACATTGATAAACATAATCAACGTTGATAAATCAAAGATAATGGTATTCAATTCAAATGGTACTACTTGTCAGAATCAATTTACTTATAACACTTTAAACCTTGAAACAGTAACACATTATTGTTACTTACAGTTTACAGTTTATTAGGTACACTCTGGGTATGGTATTGAAATACAATGGAAATTTTAATTTGGCTACTATACCTTAATGGAAAAAGCCAGAAAAGCATGTTTTAAAATTAAAAAAAATAATAGGTATCAAAAATAACTATTTGATTCATTGGTTATTCCCATACTTTTATATGGAAGTGAAGTTTGGGGGGTTGACTCCTCATTCAGAGACTCTGATGCGTATGAAAAACTACACATTAAGTTCATTAAAGAGATATTAGGAGTTCACTGTAAAGCAACAAATGATGGTTGTCGTGCAGAATTAAACAAAATTCCATTAAAAGGTAAAATTTTAATTTCTATATTTAATTTTTCAAGCATATACTTGATGCTGATAATACCTTACTAAAAGAAATGTTTATTAATTCAAAAGAATTTAATCCTTGGGTAAAAAAGGTCAAAAAGATTTTAAATAATCTTTGTTTTTCATTCATGATAAATAACACATCCCTTTCTAACAGCAACCTTAGTCAAATTAGGCAACGTATATAAGATCAATGTCTTCAAGATCAAAACTTGAATATTTACAAATCAACAAAATTAGAATTTTATAAAGTATATACAAGATGGGCACACGACCTCCACATGTCGATATATAACAAAACTGTAAAATCCGAACTAGCGCTCATTCACTTTTTATTGAACAAGGAAGACATCTTAATATTCCAAAACATGAAAGGTATTGTCCGATATGTAAATCAAATTGAAGACGATAAACATTTTATACTAAACTGCAAAGCTCTTAAAAATAAAAGAGACATTTAATTCTATACTAAATTTATTACATAATAAAAAAGTAATTAATGCAAATAATAAAATTTCATTTTTATATTTAATAGTAATTCATACAAAATCCTTAAATTAACCTCCTCGTTCTTCATTAATTGTGTGAACATTAGAAAAAGCCTATTATGATAGATTACCTTTTTTTTACCATATACAACTGTATTTTCAAATCTTTATATCTGTTACACATATTATTTTGAGTCTTAAAAATGTAATATTGATGTGTTTGTTTGTTTGTTTGTTTGAATGGTGTTTTAACGCCACTTTCAGCAATTTTTCAGCTATATCATGGAGTCCAGTTTTTATTGGGGGAGGAAGCCGGAGTACCCGGAGTAAACCCCCGACCTGCGGTAGGAAAACTGGCAATCCTTGTCAATTAAGATTGGAGTCGAGTACACCCTGCCTGCAGTGAGAATCGAACCCGCAATCTCAGTGTTGACAGACCACGTGATCAATAGTAGACGAACTACCTTGACCACTCAGCCACCGAGGCCCCCTATTGATGTGTTTGTGCCAAATAAATATTTGTATTTTGTATGAGGTTTAAATGTAATCAACAATATTTATTCTCTGTTGGCCAATTTATATTTAAGAAAAAAAATCATTTTTAAAGTTCATTCTTATATATGATAAATTTATTTTTTTAAATGTATCGTTTAATTATTACAGAAAAGATCTGGCCTGGGCGCCATAAAACCTTTCTGAGTAAAAATATTTTGCTCAGCATGAAAATTTACTCAATTACCATGACAACAAGGGAAAGGGAAAGATTTGATTGGATGAAATTGAGAATAAAAAAGTTCTCAGCAAAGAAAATGTTTATGGCGCTGGGCCCTGGCCTGGGCGCCATAAAACCTTTCTGAGTAAAAATATTTTGCTCAGCATGAGAATTTACTCAATAACCATGACAACAAGGGAAAGGGAAAGATTTGATTGGATGAAATTGAGAATAAAAAAATTCTCAGCAAAGAAAATTTTTATGGCGCTGGGCCCTGAAAAATTACCAGATACACCATACAATATTTAGATAACGGAATTTAACGATGTTTCCCGAATGAGAATTATTTCCGGATTTTCGGATTCCTTCTAGAGTAACCATCGGGATACCGAAGACGACGCTTAATTGACCGGTTGATGAGACAGACGAAAGTATCTTTAGTTGTCGACTTGTGAATTATTTGAAGATGGCAACATCCGTCATTTGCAGAACAAATACTTTACGATACTTGCTGTCGAACAGGTACAGTAACTACGTACATGTTTACTTTGCAAATTAATGAATTGGAATGTGTCCGTTGTGACCGCTGCGAATGTCAGTAACTTACTATGACACAGATACATTTACAGATGATTTTTATATCTTTGTTATGATGTTGCTTTTCTTCCGGTTGACCTTTTCCCAAATGAATGATAATGGCTGTATAACCATATGATAAACTTTAGATATATTTGGAGTCAGTCTAATCAAGGGGACAAAAACTGACGTGAATGAAACAAAACAATGACATTGACCTTGTTAGAGCCAACCTTGATACTGGTTGTAAACTAGTCCAATGCATCAACGCAATGCATTTATTAAGAGATTACATAACGTATTGTTGTAATGACAAATCATAAAATAGGCAAAATCTTTGATAATCGCATGTACATATAGAATATTACATTTTCTAATGTTGTCCTACCCCCTGTTCCCCTCCAATAAATAACAATGACATTTATGTACGACATGATCTACACACCATATTTTATCAAGTAAATACTGCCACAAGTTGTGGATTTATTAAAAAAATATTAGTTCAAAAGCTCCTAGTGTTCCCTTACACCCAATTCTCAAATATATAGTATGTAAATTCTATATAAGTAGTTAAATTCTTTCAGGTGTTCACCTCCATGTGTTGCAGCATTTTCGAGCAGTCCAAATGTTCTAGCTTCCAAGAACAAGAAAGAACTCATCAACCATTCAAGGGTCAGAGGAATTGATATCTTGAGGAATCCAAAACTAAACAAGGTAATGTTTATAATAGTAAGATACCAAAAGTCAAATTTATAGATGTTGTAAAAGTGGTGTAGTGTACCCCTGCTGGTACTTAAACTGAGTTAGAGTAATGTGCTTGAGATTAGTGTCTCACTCTTTGCATACAGAGGTTAAAAAATCCACTGGTCCAAGGTCCGGGACCTGTTGATTTGCATATCAGACCTGTACATCATAGCAGACCAGTCAAAAAAAATATTTTATTTTATTCAATTGTGTTTTGTCGTTGCTTTTTTGTATTTGATCTGTAATATGATTGATATAGACAAGTAAATCAGTTTAGAATCAAGCGCATTGAAGACCTGTTTTATCTATGTTTTTTTTTCTGCGTTTGGCAGTGTTAAGAATTAATTAATGTTGATGATTAAAGAGCATTGAAAACATCAATGAAAACATGAACCTGTCATTCTTTACAAAATTATTCAAACTCGAAGTCATGTCAAATAATGAGGTCCCAAATGGTGACAAACCGAGTTATGTCCGAAAATATCAAAAGATAAACAATATGACCAAAATAAACTGAAGGGAACGTTTCAAAGAAAAGCTGCTGAAAAAAAGTGAAAACGATGACCTCATTGATGTATGAAGGCTTTCAGTAAAAATTAAAGTTTAATTGATGATAGTTTTTAGCATTTTAAATGCCACTTAAATACAAGTTTTATAATGAATTTCTTTACAATTTCTTGATTATCTTTTCAACTAAGATATTTTAGATTAAAAATTTAAACAAATAATCCATTTATTACCCCCTGGGTCTGTTTCAATATGTTATGAAGCAATGGTAAGTAAAATATTTATTTCATTTCAGGCCTAAATTTATATGGCATTTTACCAGATGGTCATTTATTGAAACAAGTCAATTCTTGATATTTGATATATTTTAATTTGAATCAAAAAATGTCTTGATCTGTCTTCAGAATCGATAAAATGACATAATTAAAACAAGAATCAAATAGCCAGACCACTGGAAAATTTATCTAGACTTGTGAAATTATGTGGTCCAGCAAAGTTTTTTAACCCCTGGCATATTATGAAGAATATTTTATATAGTTGCTACTAAAGATAAAATTATATGTCTCTACCTTTATCTCCATACTTTTCTAATGGCAATGATAGTATTTTCCTATCATAGGTCAGTGCATCCCAATTCCTTAAATTGCTAATTGATGGGAATTGAATGCATGTATGTGATATAGATGTACTAGTACATTTTACAACCTTTGTTTCACATATATAGTAAATAAACATCTATGAAATACACTAGAGGACATTTACATGTTACACTTTTACATACATGTACATTATACTATAGAGTGTGTATAGCGCATGCGGCTTATGTTGCACTTTGATTTATGCACCTCTTGAAAAAGAATACATGTGCATGTAGTAGTTTGACAGTGTTTTTTATGAAATACTAGTACTAGTATATAGATTTTTGAAGAATTGGGGATTATGCTTACAGTATATGAAAAAAATGAAATGCATAAATATGTACCTTATACCATTATGCAAATGTAAATTAGTACCTTTATTTTTTAAACAAAAATAAACCTTCAGGCTTCTACAGACTTCTGACTTGAAAGCATTCAAAGACCTTTATATCACTGTTGAGTTTGTCAGTTTGTTCCACTGACCTACTATTCTACTTGAAAAAGTATATAATCTCTGTGTTGTCCTACACTGTTTCTTGTGAAGTTTGAATGAGTGACACCTAGTTGTATATGACAATACAAAAGTATCCCAATTACCATAACTGCTATCATAACTTAGATGACTTATGTCCTTAACAATTTTAAGGGCCCCTCGTTTTCAAGGTACAGTTACCAAACACATGTAGCTTATTCCAACAATGGAAGAACACATGATTTATAAAGATAAGGTATTAATTAAATATCCCAGAAAGCACTGGGTCAAATTAAATAAAACCTGGCAGACTGAGCACAAATTAAAACATCTATCCATGAGTCTATCCAATAAAACTTCCTGCTTCGTACACTAGTTAAAATACAAACTGTTGAGCAGTGCTTGACAAACTTAGGATAATACTCCTACATGTACATACAAATAGACATATATTTATTGTTTGACAAATTGAATTAAATCCTGAATAATCATACAATTGTCCCACACTACCTTACCAAATCAATGCTAATGAGTTTTTACACTCAGAGATCAGTGTCCTAAAAAAGACATTTAAAACAATATAAAAGCATCCTTAGATTGCATTATATTATGGCTTATTTTTGTTTCTTTTTAAAGGGACACGCATTTACTCTGAAAGAAAGACAACTGATGGGTATACATGGCTTACTTCCGGCTGCTGTCGTCACACAGGACCAACAAATGAAGAGAGTATTGAAAAACTTTGAAGCTCGACCTACAGACATAGACAAGTACACATATCTAATGTCTCTGTCAGACAGAAACGAAAAGTTGTTTTTCCGATGTTTGACAGAGTACACAGAAAAAATGATGCCTATTGTCTACACTCCAACTGTTGGTAAAGCATGTCAAGAATATGGTGTATTGTACAGGAAACCCAGGTAAGAATAGTAGTTATCTTTCCTGCCAACGCCCATTGTCCTGTAGCAGGAAATAAAATGTCATAGATTGATGGGATGATTGAATGTTTGCTGGCTAGCAAGCAATATTTCAGCTATTTTAAAGACAGGAACAAGTTTAGCAGGAAAAAATTAACAGGTAAAAAAGGTGGTCTTTATTATGCCGGGAGCATGGCACTCTACAAACATGTTGCCCACTATGGTCCAATGGCCATGCCTTTTGCGTTATAACCAGGCAACCCTCTGGCCAGAATACCTCACCTACAAATGTATCTGCTGCCTGGGTATACAGTAGGCAACTGGTCGAGCAATGGGAACCCTTTTAATATGGTCACAAAAATTGATAAACAGAGATTGACATGAAGTTTTTTTCAGTGCTCCTGAGGTGAGCCCCAAAGTTCTCAGCATTTTATATCATTTACCTATGTACGAAGGCAGTTGTGGATTTTTCTTGACACGAAGATAATAACTAATTTCAAACCCTGCTATTGACTATAATTTTTTTTTTCAAACAGGGATGACGATATTTGGTATATACGTTGCTAATGACTATTACATGACTGTCTGGTAAGTGTCACCTGACCTTGACCTCAATTTTACGGTCCAGCGACTACGTTTAAGTTTTTGGGTTATGGCTGTTCCTCTGTAACCATGCATGGTAGGATGACAATATTTGGTCTATAGGTTGCTGATGACAAGTACATGACTGTCTGGTAGGTGTCACCTGACCTTGACCTCAATTTCATGGTCCAGCGACTACATTTAAGTTTCTGTATTAGGACAGTAAACCTCTGTAACTATGCATGGTATATATGGTGACAATATTTGGTATACAGGCTGCTGCTGATAACTAATGCTATTTACGTAATGCTTATGATGAAATTTATTTTTGTTACTGATGCGGAATGCAGGCGAGACGTTTTTCTGTGTCCACACTTGTTAAGTAGAAGCACTGGTCTTGGTACATGTATTGACAGTGGAAAGTAGCCTATATATATACAGTACTGTCTATTTATGTAAGCACTTTTTTTTCCAGAGGACTGTTTCTGTCAATTCATGATGCTGGACATCTATATGAAATGATATGTAACTGGCCTGCATTGAATGTAGAGGTTTGTATAAATTAAATGCAATAAAAATACTTCTCACACTAAAGGTATCTGAATAAATAACTCAGAATTTTGATTGAGTAATAAGTAGCATGCTATATGATAATTACCTAATTAATTCTAAGAGAAAAATGCTTAATTATTGTTTAAATTTTTCCGTCCACTAAATTGGCATTCAGAATTGTTTTCCATATAAAATACATGTATATTCCAAAATACCAAAATTATCATCTTCGCTGGCCAAGGGTTATGATTGGATACACTTAATCTTTAGAGTATTGGATTGTAACCCTCGGCTAAGATGCAAAATTAATGGTGGAATATGACCATTTACTTTATTTTTACCAGGATCTTTTTATTTTCTGCTTTAAATGTTCAAGAAAAAAATTGATGGAGTGACACATGCATGTGAACTATAGTATATATATATGTATATGGTGTAGATTTATTTACCAGTATAGAGAAACCTGTCAAAACCTATTCTTAAGTAATAGGGAATCATATGTGTAAACTGAATTTTAGTGATCCTTGTAAATTTGAGTGTGTTGAAATCCAATAAAACTCTATTTCTGAAAGAAAACTTCAGTATCACAAGGATTAGGTATTGCAGGATTCACTGTACTTAATGCAATTTATTGTAGCAAACTATATTTTTCAGGATGAATCTGTAAAGGTAATGGGTATACAATAGTATAGGCATGCGAGTCCAGCTTATTGATTTAATGTGAAAATTATGTGTTTGCTATTAATGGTACTTTGGAATGTTGAATGAAATCCAATGCAGACTATTCCTAGGCTTTTTGTGGGAAAATTTAAAATAAATCCAAATCTTTGCAGGCTAAGGATCACGATCAGCTTATTTTCTCACTTATTTCAATGCACAGTATAAAGTTATGTTTCCACAATTTTCAGTATAGCATCCTCGGCTAAAGCTTAAGTTGCAGTTATAGAAATAGGATGTTTAAATCCCAAACTCAATCAATTGCTTTAATTTGGGCTTCTTTGAATGGTGATTAATGCCAATTTCTGCAATTTTCAGCTGTGTGATGGTTTCCAGTTTAAATCAGGGAAAGAGGGGGACTTGAATCCCAAATGAAAACCATAGACCAAAATCATTCTTATCAAAGTTGGAATCGAGCATCCTGTCCAATGTCAGAATCGTAGTCAAAGCCTTTGTGTTGAAATGCTCTTGTTCAATTTTGGATAACTACTTACTTATACACTTACCTTTACAAATTTGATACATTGTCCCCCTCAATTTTTTATAATTATGTGAAGGAAAGATTGAATGATGTGCTCTACAACCAATAGATTATTTGGTTACATTTTACATACATATATGTTAATATTATTAACACAATTTGTCCTTTTGTGGTAGACAGTATTTGCTTTTTTTCCTACAAGACACATTGTTTGTTTACACGTTTAAATGTACAAAATGTATGATCAGGTGTTCGTAGTATGTGAAGGACATTTGAATTTTCTGAATTGTAGGACATGACTTAGAAATAGTTAATGTTCTCTTGGTAGATGCATCATTAATTAAATGTATGTTGCACAATTTAATTTTACATCCTGTGACAAGCGTTAGCGAGGTATTATTATGTTTTGGTCGGTGTATCAGTCTGTCCTTTGTAACTTTTGAAGCTCTGTTATAAGAAAGACATCTCATATCAACTTATGTACAGTGTATGTCCAAAATTTGTATTATATAAATTTTTTATAAACACATCTCCAGTTGGATTTTTGTACCAATTTGTATACAAATTCATAGGCACATTTCTGGGAAGATATAGCAAAATAACATGGAATTCCTTACATGGAAATAAATTAAATAGCTGAATAGGACCCAAGTGGTCCTTACAAGGTCTCTTCCTAAGATGGCTGCCCCCAAAGATAGGACCTTGGAACTTAGTGTACCAAGTGGTCCTATCAAGGTCTCTTCCTAAGATGGCTGCCACCAAAGATAGGACCTTGTGGAATTTAGTGTACCAAGTGGTCCTTACAAGGTCTCTTCCTAAGATGGCTGCCCCCAAAGATAGGACCTTGGAACTTAGTGTACCAACTGGTCCTAACAAGGTCTCTTCCTAAGATGGCTGCCACCAAAGATAGGACCTTGTGGAACTTAGTGTACCAACTGGTCTTTACAAGGTCTCTTCCTAAGATGGCTGCCCCCAAAAATAGGACCTTGGAACTTAGTGTACCAAGTGGTCCTAACAAGGTCTCTTCCTAAGATGGCTGCCCCCAAAGATAGGACCTTGGAACTTAGTGTACCAAGTGGCCCTAACAAGGTCTCTTCCTAAGAAGGCTGCTACCAAAGAAAGGACCTTGTGGAACTAGGTGTACCAACTGGTCTTTACAAGGTCTCTTTCTAAGATGGTTGCCACCAGAAGAATTGGTTTACAATAGGTTCCTATGGAAACAAATTCATAAATACATCTTCCAATTAACAAATCATCTGGTAGGTTAAAATATAATGTTACTATTAAATATATTTCATGTGTTTTAAACAACATTGTCCTGTCAGAATGAAATTCAAATTCAGTACTGGTAGTTCTATAAAATGTATAACAAACACTCATACTAAGTTCAGACTGCAGTAACAAAAAAATAATAATAAAAGATTGTTATTTGGAATTTGAAAATCATTTTTTATGTAAATAAGTACAGAAATCTAGAAAAGTATTAATTTCTGTACCATGAGAAATATTGAACTGAAACTCAAATGTAAGACTGATGTTTATCCAAAAGTGAATCTGAACAAGGTGTGAAAAATAGAAGTACTTGTATTTAGTCTGTTACATTTTTCTGTTTTTGTTTTGAATTTACAGTTTGTATATTTACACTTTTTCATTACAATCAATAGATACAAATAATAAGGTGTAAAAAATAGAATTACTTGTATTCAGTTTGTTACATTTTTCTGACTTTTTATTGTTCTGTTTGTGTTTCGAATTTACAGTTTGTATATTTACCCTTTTTCATTACAATCAATAGATACATATACATTATGAACATCTGTTATCACACAATATTTAAATTTCTTGTATTCTTGTATAAACTCTTTAGCTAAGCAATGTTGTCCATTTCGTATAATCTAACTTGGTAATTTAGCATGTGACTGGTTGACGTCATGACATACATGTATTCTTCCGCAAACAAGTGACAATGCTAAATATTGTGAATTTCAGATATTATTTGATTGTATACTACAGCTAAATATTGTTCTTGTTATTTTTATGCCCCCGCGACGACATGTCGGGGGGCATTAAGTTTTACTCATGTCCGTCCGTCTGTACGTCCGAACAAATTTCCGTCAAGCTTTTCTCAGAAACTGTACACGAGAACAATTTTAAATTTGGCAGAGTGGTTCAGTATCACAAGTTGTATGTCCTAAGCGAATTTCAGACCTGTCGGGCAACTACTTCCTGTTTGGGACTTCATTTGTACGTAAATACGTCCGTCTGTATGTACAAATTTCCGTCAAGCTTTTCTCAGAAACCGTACATGAGAACAATTTGAAATTTGGCAGGGTTGTTCAGTATCACAAGTTGTATGTCCTAAGCGAATTTCAGACCTGTCGGACAACTACTTCCTGTTTGGGACTGGGCCGATATGAAAATGTGTTAACACAAGTATGAAAATTTCCGTCAAGCTTTTCTCAGTAACCGTACATGAGAACAATTTGAAATTTGGCAGGGTGGTTCAGTATCACAAGTTGTATGTCCTAAGCCACTTTCAGACCTGTCGGACAACTACTTCCTGTTTGCGACTGGGCCAATATGAAAATGTTCTAACATGAGTATGAAAACTTCCGTCAAGCTTTTCTCAGAAACCGTACATCAGAACAATTTGAAATTTGACAAGGTGGTTCAGTATCACAAGTTGTACGTCCTAAGCGACTTTCAGACCTGTCGGACAACTGCTTCCTGTTTGGGACTTGGCCGATATGAAAATGTGTTAACATGAGAATGAAAATTTCCGTCAAGCTTTTCTCAGAAACCGTACATCAGAACAATTTGAAATTTGGCAGGGTAGTTCAGTATCACAAGTTGTACGTCCTAAGCAACTTTCAGACCTGTCGGACAACTACTTCCTGTTTGCGACAGGGCCGATATGAAAATGTGTTAACATGAGTATGAAAATTTCCGTCAAGCTTTTCTCAGAAACTGTACACAAGAACAATTTGAAATTTGGCAGGGTGGTTCAGTATCACAAGTTGTATGTCCTAAGCGACTTTCAGACCTGTCGGACAACTACTTCCTGTTTGCGACTGGGCCGATATGAAAATGTGTTAACATGAGTATGAAAATTTCCGTCAAGCTTTACTCAGAAACCGTACATTAGAACAATTTGAAATTTGGCAAGGTGGTTAAGTATCACAAGTTGTACGTCCTAAGCGACTTTCAGACCTGTTGGACAACTACTTCCTGTTTGGGACTTACTTTAGCGGGGGCATCCGTGTCCCATGGACACATTCTTCAATTTTTTTCTTTATATTAATGAATTTAAAATATAATAATTGTTTTCAATTGTTGGTTAGATAATTGGATAGAGACCGCTTTGGATTGGTTTACGCCCTACATAAACCGACCCAAAGTCGTCTATATCCAATAATCTAACTAACAAATGAAACAATTCTGAAATAATGATTTACTAAATCCTTGGTGAATTGTAAAAACACTAGGATTGTCAGTTCTATCCAGACTAAAAGCAACTTGCATTAAAATACAAATTTCAATAAAGATTGCCATCTTTTGTTCCAAATGTAAATGGTTATCTATAAAGACTCAAGTTTCCTCTCTGTTAAAAACTGATCAGGATATACATTGTTCCAGAAAATTCCAGTACCTGGCATAAAAATCCCATTCAAACAAACAATTCATCGCACAAAAACATATTTTTGCAGGCTATTGTAGCAACAGATGGAGAGAGAATCTTGGGACTAGGAGACCTTGGAGCCTATGGTATGGGTATACCTGTAGGTAAACTAGCCCTGTATACAGCACTGGGAGGAATCCCTCCTGAGCAAACATTACCTATCATGTTGGATGTAGGGACTAATAATAAGGTAAGTCTTTTGTTGTTATACTGTGTAAACTATGTACAAGTAGAAATAGGTTTTTGTCTCGCCTGCGACGAAAGTCGCTGGAGGCGAGACATATGTATGGGAATCCGGCGGCGGCGGCGTAAACACTTGACATCTTGCTTCATATCTTTGTAAGCCCAAGCCCTAGGTCCATCAAATTTGGTCCAGAGGTAGCTTATGATGAGTACTTGCCAGTCAGTCACCTGTCACCTGACCTTGACCTCAATTTCACGGTCCAGTGACTACGTTAAAGTTTTTGGGTTACGACAGTTCCTCTGTAACTATGCATGGTAGGATGACAATATTTGGTGTATAGGTTGCTGATGACTAGTACATGACTGTCTGGTAGGTGTCACCTGACCTTGACCTCAATTTCACGGTCCAGCGACTACGTTAAAGTTTTGGGGTTACGACAGTTCCTCTGTAACTACGCATGGTAGGATGACAATATTTGGTGTATAGGTTGCTGATGACTAGTACATGACTGTCTGGTAGGTGTCACCTGATCTTGACCTCAATTTCACGGTCCAGCGACTGCGTTAAAGTTTTTGGGTTACGATAGTTCCTCTGTAACTACGCATGGTAGGATGACAATATTTGGTATATAGGTTGCTGATTAATAGTACATGACTGTCTGGTAGGTTCCACCTGACCTTGACCTCAATTTCACGGTCCAGCGACTACGTTAAAGTTTTTGTATTAGGACAGTTCCTCTGTAACTATGCATAGTATGGTGACAATATTTGGTATACAGGCCGCTGCTCATAATTAATGCTATTAACGTAATGCTTATGACGAAATTTATTTTCGTTACTGATGCGGAATTCAGGCGAGACGTTTTTCTGTGTCCACACTTGTTTGTTTATTTCATGTATTTTATTATTATTATTTTGCATGGATTTTGTGGGGCAGTAAACCCTGAATATTTAGTACTTCACAAAGTTAAGTATCCTTGCAAAGGCTGTTTTTTCCCAAACCAAAAAAATTATTATGGGAATTTATGAAATTAAATTAATACAATAAGTACCATTCATTGTTATTGGCCATGGTTGGATATTAATTTTTGTGAAATTTGTGGGGCAGCAGACCTGTGTTTTATTATGCAATGAATACAATTCAATATTGGTTTTCCTGGTTGGTGCATAAAATTAAAAGTGAATTGTCCTTGAAACATCAACTTTATTCCAAACCCCCGAAATTGCAACCTTTTGACAAATTCAGCTCTTTTAGTGCAGCTGCAGTATATATGTGTAATTTGAAATACCTGAAAAAGGAATTGATGATTCCTTGAAACTGAGACCTAAAACTGTTACCCAGGGGTTTTTACAGTAGAAAGAAACTAAAATGTTTTTAGTTTGGCATTGCATGTAGTGGTTAAAGTCAAGGTCCAATTTTAAATTCCATTTGTTACTTGAATTACGCATTTCTTCCACGCTGGTAGACATTTCTGTTAACCCATTTTAATACACTTTTTTGCAGGTGATCCTTTGGTATGTACATATAAATCATGTCCACCAAATGTATTCATATAATTTCTAAATGTTTTATTCAAAGTTTGAATATATGCTATGTATTGTATTAACTTGAGTGCTGGAAGCTTTAAATATTGACATTTTGTAAGAAAATTGGCAACAAATAACTGTGAAACTGAAAGGAACAAGAAAAACTACTAAAACAGTATGTGTTAATGTTACAAAATCATGCTATGTATACCACATCATCATGAGAATTTTGCATAATGATCAAATTTTGAAGACAGTAATGTTGGTAATGATAAAAACTCTGAAAACACAGTTGCATGGTTTCAGAGCATTGTATTTGAGTGATCACATTAAACTGTCAGGAATCATATGCCTCAAACATCTGGGGCTTTTGAGGGATGAATGTTTTATGATCTTATCTCTTTTTTTCAGAAACTTCAAGAAGATCCACTGTATATAGGTAACAGAAATCCAAGAGTCACAGGAAAACAGTATGACGATTTTATTGATGAATTCATGGAGGCTATTGTAAGGAGGTAATTTCCTATTTTACATAAATTACAAGAGAATTGTTAAGAAATAGATTATTGCGAAAGGGCTCTATGCGAATTAGAACATGGTCAGATATGTGCGAACTAAATTTATTGGAATTTTAACACAGCTTTGTTTACATAGCTTAATCATGACGTCATATTAGAATAGTACTTAATAGTTGACAAAATTCATGATTTGTAATTTTACCTTTATTTTTCCTTAAAGAGTTAAATTTCAGGTTTAAAAAAAGCCAGCTTGGTTATTTGAAATTTGCAAATATCTGCCAAGAGAAGCCTAGAATGCAGGATTTTGTTTTGTTTACCACAGAACTTCTGGCTCCCAGACCCCTGGGTATTATCAGTTACCTACGTTATTACCAGGGTGTATGGAAATTGTACCACCTGAAAGTACTTCTGTTCAGCCTGAGGCGAAGCCGAAGGCTGTCCAGAAGTACTTTCAGATGGTGCAATTTCCATACACCCGGGTTATAACGTAGGTAACAGATTTATCCCCAGCTAACAAGTGTAAAAGGCTGAAAATAGGTTCTTTTGTCTTCAGAAATAAGGTAAATTGGCAACGTCATCACAGTTGCTCACAAAAAATTATATGTTTTTTATGCAGAAAATGCCCATATTACCAAGTCGAGGATGTTACCTTTGGTAACAACCTCAGATTTAGCGAGTTTAAAGAGTTTTTATTTTGTTTTACATTGTTTTTCCGACTTTTGGTATTTTGGCGCCTCCAGTCACGCTATCATAACGTCAACATACAATGACGTCAAGTACTGATTTAATTTATATTTATGTGTGTCAGTGTGAATTTAGGGGATCTACAGTGTTTGAAAGGAAGTACAAATACAAATATAAAAAGACAGAAATGTTCATTTGTGGAATAACATACTCTGGTACTCTAGAACATACATTGGCAACGCACAAACAGTACATCCTGCGATGTAAGCAACGCAGCCAGGGGCATGGGATTTGTATCGATGGGTAACCAACCAATCAAAAGTCTGCATTTGTTACAAGCCGGGGATAACGGGATTGGCTTGCATTTTGGCCAGTTACTTGACTGTTCATATTTCTACCCCTCCATCATTCTACTGAATATATATTTTTTGTGGAAATAAATTAATGGTCTTAACAAAATTGTTTTGTTCAAATTTTAACTTTTGTTAGCTTGATTTACTGCATCAGAATTCTTACTGTAACATCAACAGAGGACTCTATGCTCATTAGAAACCTACTGCATACTCAAAAGTTTACTAAGGACCCATATAAAAATCATATACAATAACCCCTAAGAGTAGCAGGGGCTTAGAAATAAGTTCTCTTTTTTACTTTTACTCCGTGGGTTAATTAAGGTCCAGGTAAAGGCTTTTCTGATTGGATATTATTTTGGAGTTTTAGATCAGTTGTGGACTGTACATTATGAGGTCGTGTGTGTTAGGAATATACATTTTGTAAAGTTGTTTTTTCTCATTTTGTGTTTAGGTATGGTATTGACACATTGATTCAGTTTGAAGACTTTGCGAATAACAATGCATTCAGATTTCTGGAGAAATATAGACATAAATATTGTATGTTCAATGATGATATTCAAGGTAAGTTATAGAAGTATTTGGTCCAAATACTTCAGATGACAGAAAAATATATCAACAGAAGATTTCTCAGTATCAGTTTTTAACCATGTGGTAAAATGTCAATAAATTGTTATTTATTATAGCTGCAACTCAGATCAGGTATAATAAATAACTAAGATCAAGTCAGATATTATCTTCTGCAAATAATACTTCATCCTCACAAGTCAGGGTTTCCGTGTCCACATGTGTCCACGTAACCCTGACAAACTTAGCTAGGAAATTCCCTGGCTAGAAGATTTTTGTATGACGTCAATCCTTCAAAATATCAACAAATGAAATTGCTTGAAAGAAGCAAGTGTTTGGCAGTAGTCATTCTGAGTAATTCTTGAGTGTGAAGAAAACGTAACGCAACTACCGGTAATAAATAACGCGGTAATAACAAACTATTCACACTATGTACAGAATACACTGATTTTCACATGGTCTCTGCAACACATCCGTTTGGTATATTTACAATCGAAATCAGGCTATCCCCTAACCAAGTTGGGAATGAAAGCGATCTTTTGATTGGCTACATTAAGGTATGATGTAGCCAATCAAAATAATGACTTCTAGCCCGGGAATTTCCTAGCTAAGTTTGTCAGGGTTACATGGACACTTACAGTGTACATAGAAACCCTGACTTGTGAGGATGATAATACTTGGGAAAAGAAGAATATATATATGAATAGACAAAACATGCGTCGAGCATAGCAAAATTTATTGCCTGGAACTTTGCTGTATTTTTTTATTTCTGAATACCTGTACTTAGGGAAACATAAATTTGTTTTTTTAATGAGATATTTTGCCAGAAAAGCATTAAGTGAGGTTGGATTTACTTATGAACTGTTGTTGACTTCTCAAGTATCTTCTCACACTAAGTAATCCCTAAATAAATCCACTTAACATTCTTGTCACAATATTGGCCATAAGTATCACTTGCATGTAAAGCCATGTAATTTGAATAATTAGAAATTCTTAATGGTGCTTACATATTATATAACTGTATATTTATATTTATAGGAACAGCGTCAGTAGCAGCCGCAGGTGTTATAGCTTCTACAAGGATTACTGGGAAGAAGCTGTCAGACAATGTATATTTGTTTCAAGGAGCCGGGGAGGTACAATTATAAATGCATGTCATGTTTTATTTAATTTATTGTTCTTCTATATCAGCGTCTGTTTTACATGTTTGATCTACAATAAAACCTCATTTACTCAGGCTGCTGATAATACATGTAGGGGCCTTTGAGGTTAAGGTAGTTAGTTATTTAATGTTGAGATTGAGGGTGTAGCCAACTCTAATCTTAAGGTCTATGATTTCTACTGGTACTCATGCTATCTCCCTCAATAAAACCTGGATGCCAGGACAAAATGCTGAAAGTGGAGTTTATATAACCCCATTCAAACAAAAAAACATAATTAAGTTATTTATTCAGAGTTTTTTTATCCTACTTGTGATACTGTATTTTCAATTACATCTTGCATACATGCATAAAATATATTGTGTAATAATATTTACAGTTTTACAAAAGCCGATATTAAAGAACAATAATCTGGTTTGGTATCTGGTAACTAATGGGTTTGGTAGAATTGGAGAACATTGTTTTACTGTATTACCTGGTTTGATATGAGCCAACCTCCCTTATAACAACAACACTTGTCATTGATTCTGAAGAAGGCCTGTGGTTCGTAGCAGGTACTTCAGTGTCCACCTATAAATAAAAACTGGCCACCATGAGATAGATGAGAGTTTTCATCTTACTGGGAGGTAATGATTTCTTGACATGGAACTACATATATCTGTATTGACAGCATGAATTTTTTCCTCTTAAATCTATTTTCAGGCCAATATAGGAATAGCCCATTTAATAGCACTTGCAATGGAAGAAGAAGGTTTATCTCATGCAGATGCAATAAGCAAAATATGGATGGTGGACTCCAAAGGTTTACTCGTGAAGGTATATTTTTAACGAACCCACACCATGTAAAACATCACTAAACCACAAAATTTGATGCCCACGAAGAAAAGTACTTTTACAATAGCAGAACAACGTTGTCCATTTGGTATAATTTAATTTGGTATATTAGCCACAACCCCACTTTGTAACATCAGCTCAAATCCTACCTTGAACACCTGTTATTTCTTTTTATAATATTGAATTTAAAATGTAAGGATTGTTTTCAATTGTTGGTTAGATTATTGAATATAGACAACTTTGCTATAGGATTGAACACTGTTTTCAATGGATTTATGGATATATCAACAAGACCAACACACTCACAAACAGTTTGTGAGAGACTTCTTCTTGTTGATATACAGATAAATCCATTGAAAACAGTGTTCAGTCCTTATAATTCTTTAAAATTGCATTAGGAAGTAAATTTTCCTATTTAGGTATTCTCAATTCCCTGTTTCTTGTGTATTTTGGTAGCAGGGATCTACGACCTACGTATGAATATTTTGTTGATTTTTACGTACCAAATGTTATTCATAAACCATCTTTTGATTTTAATAAATACAACTAAGTTTTAAATTAAATCTAAAACTTTATTTTCTTTATGAAACGCAAGAATAATTTTCAATTTAATAAATCCTTAACGTCAATTTATTATACAAATAATTTGTCATTGCCATCGATATTGAACGCCGCCATCTTTGTTTACATTGGTTACACTAAAAATAGTTCGGTCAACGCCATTTATCCTAAAATAAATTGAGTCAACTTCATTTATCAAAAAAGGAATTTCTCTAAAAACCTCAACCGGAAGTAATCTAGACCAATCAAATAAACCTATTTCTAAATATGCAAATCATATTAGAATTATATTGGATTAAATTATACAAAAACTGCTTCATGATTTTATATTGTAAACCGACAGTGATCAATACCCAATAATCTAACATAAAACATCAAATAAACAATTATACTACTATGATGGCTGGAAACATGTAAAACTTTATTGTGGGGCTGGAATGAATTTTTTTTTGTGACATTGATTGTCCATGGTCAAGAGTTGCCTCTGACTTATAGTAACTATTAAATGTAATTTGGGGAAAGGGGTAGGGGTTGTGGACTTATATCCTACCCACCAGTATACTTTTTAATGGAATAGCCCATATTTGCATTTGTGCAGAAATTCTTACACTATTATGCCAGTCATAGATAATAATACCTTGGACATTAATAATTGTTCTGTAAGGATGATTTCTAAATGATTATAGATTTATACCTTTGAAATCGTCACATTTTATATAAAATTAATCATTTATAATCGTTATTTGTATGTATTAATCATACAAATATTTATTGTATCATTTTCAGAATCGTCCAGCAGGTGGTATAACTGGTCATAAACAAGTATTTTGTAAAGACCACCGACCTGTTAACACACTGGCAGAGGCTGTCAAAGTGATTAAACCTACAGCAATTATTGGTTTGTATACTGGATAAGTTATTTTCTCTTTTACTGGTGTTCTAAATTTTTATACCCCCGCTCGACAGAGTCGGGGGTATATAGTGGTCCTCATGTCCGTCCGTCCGTCCGTCCGTCCGTCCGTCCGTCTGTCCGTCCGTCCGTCCGTCCGTCCGTTCGTCCGTCCACATTTGGTTTCCGGATGATAATTCAAAAAGTTTACATCCGATTTGAATGAAACTTTGGGATATTGTTATATATCAGATTGGTAAGAAGCCTATCGATTTTGGGGGAAATCCGTCAAATTTCAAGGTCACAGTCCACGAAAAACGTTAGAAATTTTAACAAAAAAGTTGTTTCCGGACAATAACTCAAAAAGTTTACATCCGATTTGAATGAAACTTTGGGATATTGTCATATATCAGGTTGGTAAGAAGCCTATCGATTTTGGGGGAAATCCGTCAAATTTCAAGGTCACAGTCCACGAAAAACGTTAAAAATTTTAACATAAAAGTTGTTTCCGGACAATAACTCAAAAAGTTTGCATCCGATTTGAATGAAACTTTGAGATATTGTTATATATCAGGTTGGTAAGAAGCCTATCGATTTTGGGGGAAATCAGTCAAATTTCAAGGTCACAGTCCACGAAAAACGTTAGAAATTTTAACAAAAAAGTTGTTTCCGGACAATAACTCAAAAAGTTTACATCCGATTTGAATGAAACTTTGGGATATTGTCATATATCAGGTTGGTAAGAAGCCTATCGATTTTGGGGGAAATCCGTCAAATTTCAAGGTCACAGTCCACGAAAAACGTTAGAAATTTTAACATAAAAGTTGTTTCCGGACAATAACTCAAAAAGTTTGCATCCGATTTGAATGAAACTTTGGGATATTGTTATATATCAGGTTGGTAAAAAGCCTTTTGATTTTGGGGGAAATCCATCAAATTTCAAGGTCGCAGTCCACAAAAAACGTTAGAGAAATTTTCACAAAAGCGGGGGTATCAGCGATCGCTAGATCGACTTTGTCTAGTTTATTCTGGCACAATTCTATAATGTCTTTTGTATTTGGTATGAATTAATTATATTTCAAAAAAACGAAAAACAATTAAGTATGCAAAACTTTTTTACAATTTCAAGTCAGAAAATTTAGACAATAGTTAAATCACTCAATTAATCAGTGATATTCTTATAAGCACGAAAGTGTGACTACTAGTTTGGTGATACCGCAGAAACTTACAGACCACCAGCAGAGGCAATTATCCAGTGGTTGCAAATAAAATGTCATTAAACATACCAAGGTTATAAAATTTACTATACCAGAAGTTGCTTTTGAATTTTTAAGTAGTGTCAAAACCAAAAATGTTGCAAGGCAAAAATTCTGATTTATTACTGTACCTAGAATTTTATTGTAACCTCTTTTCAATATTTCTAAAATACAGATGTAATAATTGTTTATAGACAGAAACCTTCCTAGAACTATTAAAATTTACTCAGTAAATAGAGAAATGACATACAGGAAAACATAATACATGTACCTCTATTCTATATGTGGTAGGGTAAAAAGGCAGTTGGAGTTATTAATATACATGTGTATATACAATTATGTTTGTGATTACTTGTTGCTTTACAATATATTACCTCTTAGGTGTATATTTTTAAGATATCAAATATTTCATTGTGTCCCATATCTAATGGTGGATAATGTCAAAAATGGTTAGAAAATTGTAGATTTATTTAGGGCTGTTCTAGCTAAACATATATGGGACCTGGGGACGCAAACAAAAAAATATATACATGGCTATGGTTCAATGGAAATTCCATCTTTGGTTGATTTCTTTACTTAATAAAATGCTTCTATGAGTGGTTATCATGTAAAATCAAAGATTTTTGTTAAACTGAGTGTTGAAACTTGTTGAATTGATGAATTGAAATGGACTTGTTTTAGCAAATGTTCTGAAAGAATGTAAACTTGCATCCGATTATGTTTTCAATTTTTTTCTACTTGTGGTGCTTTCGGTAATTAGGACTTTTAGATTGAAAACCATGAAATGATCCAAAAAACCTTTGAACGTAATTAATAACAATGGCTGCCTCTTGGGATGTTGCATATGTTTGTTCCTGGCTTATTTGCTTCTGTCAGTGCCTGTATAGTTTCTTAATTCACCTCTATGGTAGGGTAGGAGTTAAAAAATTAAACTTCTTTAGGGTTCCTCTATTTTTCAAGTGTCTTCACCCCATCCCATGCATGTTTTGCTAGAACAGCCCTTACTTGATCTGTAATGAAAAATATATAATCTTCCATATTGAAGTCCCTTGTAATTAGTGTTGACAGACCCGAGGTAAACCCAGATTTTTTAATGTTATTATGCTATACCTGTACAGGTGCTGCAGCTGTTCCAGGAGCATTCACAGAAGGTATAATTCGTGACATGGCCAGTTTTAATGACCGACCAGTTATATTTGCTCTCAGTAATCCAACTAGTATGGCAGAATGTACTGCAGAAGAGGCTTATAAATGGACAGATGTATGTACTGGTGTTGTTATTATTGTCTGTAGTGGACAGATGTATGTACTGGTGTTGTTATTATTGTCTGTAGTGGACAGATGTATGTACTGGTGTTTTTATTATTGTCTGTAGTGGACTCAAACTCATTATTCATAGAACCTCACCAAGAATATCCTCATTGCTCAGATAGGTGACCAGCAGTCATTAGGAATAATTATTGTTTGACTTATTGTTGTTTAACATACAAATATTACTTTAATGACAAAGTCTGCTCATGGTGTAGATTTAAATATTACTTTAATGACAAAGTCTGTTCATGGTGTAGATTTTAATATTACTTAAATGACAAAGTCTGTTCATGGTGTAGATTTAAATATTACTTTAATGACAAAGTCTGTTCATGGTGTAGATTTAAATATTACTTTAATGACAAAGTCTGTTCATGGTGTAGATTTAAATATTACTTTAATGACAAAGTCTGCTCATGGTGTAGATTTAAATATTACTTTAATGACAAAGTTTGTTCATGGTGTAGATTTACACAACAGAATCAAAGTTTGCATTCAGTACCAATAAATCAAACAGATTATTAATCAAAGTAAAACATGGATCACTAATGATGTAACGAGTCAACAAAAAACTATTCATTGTTCACCTTTTCACTGCAATATTCATTCAGTTTCTGAAATATTTTAGGGGCGTTGTGTATTTGCCAGTGGAAGCCCATTTGATCCAGTCAAAATTCGTGGGAAGACTTTGTGCCCTGGACAAGGAAATAATGCATACATATTCCCAGGCGTTGCCCTAGCTGTGATTAGTTGTAAAATCAAACACATCGATGAAGAAATATTTTTGAAAGCAGCACAGGTAAAATTCATGTTTTTGCTTAAAAAAGAGGGTTTGAAAAAAATTCTCAGATCTTACTTATTTTGGAAATCTAAATACATTTCAAATTTTATCCTGCCTGATGATGTTGTATTCTATTGGTTCATTAAAAGAGTAAGACAATTTAGAATTCTTATTTTTCCTATCAAAATTATCTTTTTTCTCAACCTGTATATTATTCTAAACACTGTTTAAAAACTATATCACATGTAAACTTACTTCAGCATTTAGAAGAGCTATTTATTTTTATTTGAAAAGAAAATTTCAATTGAAAACAGGAATGATTGTCTTCTCTTATTTGCATACATACTGGAAGAATTGAAGCCAAATTTAGACCTAAAAAAAATTTAGATATTCTTTACCATTATTTTCTGTAAGGGCTTTTCAAGAAAAAAATGTACAGGGGGGTGAGAACACTGTTTTTTTTTTCCTTGGTGGTGCTTTCAACGACGTCCTAACAATTTTTGACTGATGATTTTGTCGGAATGAATGCAAGGGGAATAACGGATCATCATAAACTTTTGAATGGTTTACCCCCAAAAGTTACGAATGGTTGCCGATTTTCTATATTGCTCTGCTCTCTCATTAATCAGATGTTGTAAAAGCCCGAGTATACTGAAAATGCAACCACATGGCAGTGACTAAAGGTCAACTTTTTGTCGGTTTTATGTAAGCGTGATAGCATCTCAGTTTTTGTTATCGTATGTAGCACTGCTGTAACATACATCAATAGAATGAAATACAGCAAAGTCCTAAGACAATTACCTGTCATTTATAGAAATTTCATACTGTATAGTTTTAATTTACCAGGTTAAAATGCCGTTTGAAGTGGCATGTTTTGATCTGAACTTGGCACTCGGCAGACAGAAAACTCTAAATTAAAAATATAAATAGGAGTGGTGACAAATCGCGACCTATAAATTATTAAATCAACTATAATATTCCGTCTTCGATCTAATTTTCAGCTTTCAAAATCACTGGGAACAAATTTGTGTCAGCTTTTTCGGTGACCAAATGCAGAAAAGGGGGGTTGGAAGCAACTCGATGTATGCTTTGAAAAATATTTAGCATCTGTATGTCAAAGTAGAATAGATAATGCATCAGTACTTATTAAATTTTTAATATATTATAGTATTGCGTCTTGTGTAATTTGTGGGTCTCAAAGCCGCTTTGAACAAATTTGTGTCAGCTTTTTCTACAAAAAGTGTGGGAGGCTGAAATACATTTGTTGCAATGTAATAGTAAATTTTTGGAGCTGTGTGTGCATTAGAGAAAAAAAGTGTGGTATAATCATAACAATCATTAAAATATATTATAGAAATCCCAAATCAACATAATTGTTCAATATATACATGTATATAATCAAGACCTGAACAAATTTTTAAACCTTCAATTCAGGAATATTAAACCATGTAGACAAATATTCTTGTCTGCCATTGGAAAATAATGTAAAAGTAAAGGACAAAAAATGTTTTTTGTTGTAGCATTAAAGACCCTATGCTTTTCACACTGACAGCAGCTTGTAGGGTTTGTACAGACAAGGAAAGTTGCACTCCTTGTCCTAGCTAAACAAATCAGTCGATATGCACCCTTAAAATTCTCAATGTCCCAAATTTTCCTTTCAAGAGTCTCAAAGTCCATTGAGATTGACTTAGTAGACACAATGCAAAATACAGTGACCATTAGTGACCCATAAGCAGAATGGAAACAATGATTCTTTTTTTTTTTGATTGATTGATTGATGGACTCAACTACATGGCACTTATTTCAGCCAGTATAAGGAGAAGCGCTTACAAGGGATGTGGACAGACAGACAGACAGACAGACAGACAGATGGACATACAGACAGGCGATTCCTATATACCCCCCCAAACTAGTTTGCGGGGGGGGGATGGGGGGGGTGGGGGGGGGGGGGGGTATACTAACATAACAATTTATGAAGAAGTTATATTCATCTTTTAAGACATTATTTAATTGACAGGGACTTGTCTTGGTATTTTCTTATTACAATCTAATTAAAATTATATCTTTCACTTGATCCCCCCCCTTTTTAGCTCACCTGGACCGAAGGTCCATGTGAGCTATTGCTATCACTTGGCGTCCGTCGTCCGTCGTAAACTTTTTAAAAAATCTTCTCCTCTGAAACCACTGGGCCAATTTTTTTCAAACTTGGCCACAATCATCCTTAGGGTTCCTAGTTTCAAGTTTGTACCCAGGGTGTTGATCAACAGACAAATATGGCTGCTGTTACTAAAAATAGAACATGGGGGTCAACACAGGTTTTTGATCATTATCTAAAAAACTATAATAGCTATAGAGAAAACCGTTACTTCAAATTGATCAGCACATTAAGGTCTACAATAGTTGCTATTAGTGCGAAGTTGTGTATTGGCTTCTTGTAGGAGTTATTGCCCTTTTTTGATGATTTTTGACCAAATTTTTGGTATTTACAATATAACCTGAAAAATATACGAGGTAGAGTGAAACTGTAAATGGCAAATATGATCAGCAATAAAAGCCCTACAATTCACTTGATTGGTCTAAAATTGTCAGATGACTCCTTATATGAGTTATTGCCCTTAAATGGTAATTTTTTATGAAATTTTCCGTTTTTGTCCTGTAACTTTAAAACTATAACAGCTAGAGTAAAACTGTAAATAGCAAAAATGATCAACAATACAAGCCCTACAATTCACTGTATAGTCTGAAATTGTCAGATGACTCCTTATAGGAGTTATTGCCCTTAAATGGCAATTTTTTATGAAATTTTCCGTTTTTGTCCTGTAACTTGAAAACTATAGCAGCTAGATTGAAACTGTAAATTGCACAAATGATCAGCAATAAAGACCCTACAATTCCCTTGATTGGTCTGAAATTGTCGGACAACTCCTTAAATAAGTTATTGCCCATAAATGACAATTTTTTATGAAATTTTCCGTTTTTGTCCTGTAACTTAAAAACTGTAACAGCTAGAGTGAAACTGTTAATAGCAAAACTGATCAGCAATACAAGCCTTACAAATTACGTTTTAAGTGTGAAATTGTCAGATGACTCCTTATAGGAGTTATTGCCCTTAAATTGCAATTTTTTATGAAATTTTCCGTTTTTGTCCTGTAACTTAAAAACTGTAACAGCTAGAGTGAAACTGTTAATAGCAAAAATGATCAGCAATACAAGCCCTACAAATTACTTTTAAGTCTGAAATTGTCAGATGACTCCTTATAGGAGTTATTGCCCTTAAATTGCAATTTTTTATGAAATTTTCCGTTTTTGTCCTGTAACTTAAAAACCATAACAGCTAGAGTGAAATAATAAATTGCAAAAATGATCAGCAAAAAAAGCCCTACAATTCATTTAATTGGTCTGAAATTATCAGATGACTCCTTATAGGGGTTATTGCCCTTAAATGACAATTTTGTTATGAAATTTTCCATTTTTGTCCTGTAACTTGAAAACTATAGTAGCTAGATTAAAACTGTAAATTGCACAAATGATCAGCAATAGAAGCCCTACAAATGATTGCTTAGTCCAAAAATTGCAAGATGACTCTTTATAGGAGTTATTGCCCTTTCATTATGAATTTGGACATATGAACAGTTTTTTAATTATAAATTAGTCTATAACACACCTATTAGTAGAGTAAAACTGTAAATTTCTAAAGTACCCTAAAGGACAATGCCTAAAAACCATTTAATTTTCAGAAATTGTCGATGGCACCTTATAGGAGTTATTGTATTTAACAAATTTTTTGAAGAAATGTTTAGTTTTTGCACAGTAACTTAAAAGCTATAACAACTAGACTGAAACTGTTAATTTCAAAAATTTTAATATAGTCATTTGGATTCCAGGTGAGCGATTACAGGCTCCTGGGAGCCTCTAGTTGCTATGGTTGCTGCAAAAAGGGTGAGCAAGTGAAAGATATAATTTTAATTAGATTGCTCACAAAGCGATACCCACGCTTCGCTTTCAGGTCCAATTATCTCCCCTTAATGATATCCGAGGTCAATAAAAGTCCTTCATGCACTTCTACATATAATGTACTTCCTTTATGCTAAGTTTCATTAAATTTCATCAAGGGGTTTAGGAGGAGTTGCGCTTACAAGGGATGGGGTCAGACAGACAGACAGACAGACAGGGTGATTCCTATATACCCCCAAACAAGTTTGCGGAGGGTATAATAATCATATTGATATATCAATTTTATTTTTTAGAGGTGGGGGGTACTTTCCATAAAAACATTTCCTAGGTTGTGCCTAGATAAAATTAAAATTTTAGTGGTTGCACCCCATTTTTTGAGCTGCGTTCTCACCCCCCACCCCTGTACATTTTACTCTGGAAAAGCCCTTAATATGTTGATAGGAGGCAGGTGACGCATGTCTTCCTTAGAAGACTCATTCCAAACTGACACTCACATACTGATTTTTTGTAGCATTCAGAGTTACTTTCCTATTTATAAACAGTAAATTATTGTTTAAGATCTTCATATATATTTGTGAATGTTTAACTTTTTCAGACATTGGCTGGTTTAGTTACACCTCAGAATTTAGAAGAAGGAAGAGTTTATCCACCTTTAAGTCAAATTCGTGAAGTTTCAGTGAAGATTGCCACAGCCCTGGCAGAGTACTCATACAGCAAAGGAGCAGCTGCTACATACCCAGAACCCGCCAATAAGGAGCAGTTTATTAGAGACTATCTGTATTCTACTGAATATGAATCGTTTATTCCTGAAACTTGGGATTGGCCATCAAATATCCAACAGTAAGTCCTTAAGAGCGAGTCCAATTGCAAGAAATTGAGATAGATATCAAATGATGTAATATTTTGTTACTCTGCGGACAAATTACTTTATTATGTCAAGATATAGATGTAAGATATTGTTATACACACTCATTTGATGCTTTTGTTTTGGCTGTATACTAAACATTTATGTTGTTTTCCCAGTTTCAACACAGATTTACTCAATTTCCAAATAGTTTTAGACTTTAATTAAGATGAATAATTATTGTTACTGTCATTGTTTTGTATGTTGATCATTGAAGTATTATTTGTGATGAGGAGAATAAGAACAAATAAATCATGTCAGTCACTAATTCCTAAAGAAATAAAATATTGAAATGATTTACTGAGATCTGTGGTCACGAATAAAATGTATACAAATTGAGTTATCTGTTTATTGTTATGTTGTGTTAACGGTGTACTAAAGATCTCTTGGCAGTATACATTTTATTGAATTTAGTTTTATATTTATGTAACAAAGCTACATAACTTTTATTAATTTTTAACCGTTAAACTATGGTGATTGTTGTTATTTGTGGCAAAATGGGTTCAAAGTTGAACTGTGAACATGAAAAAGTTTCTTAACATATGTTTATTTAAATTTTTAATTTCTGATGTAACATCAGCATCATACAAAACGTTCTTTACTCAATTGAACATGAATCTCACACTCACAAGTGTTTATTTGACTTGGTATTTCTCTCCTATTTATTGTACAACTTTTGTGCACACTTTGTTGTTAATGTATAAGTTTCAGTACTATTTATTACAAAATTTTAACACAACTCTGCACTTGAAAGTAATTTAAATATTCTTTAATTATAGTTAGAAATTACTTGCTGTAAACACATGGAAATTGATTAATTAAATAAAAAAATAATATTGGAACTTTTGTGATTTCTGGTATGAAATTGTAAAATTTTACCTGCTTATACTAAAGCAGTTGTTATGCAATAGTCTGACCAGAAACACAAAATTGACCAGTTTTCCCTAGATTGGCAGGTTGCAGGTTTGAGTCTCACTGTGGTCAGAGTGTACTCCTCTCCAATTTTAATTGACAAGAATTGTCAATTTCCTACTAAAGTTTGGGGTTTTCTCCCGATGCTCCGTCTTCCTTCCTCCCAAAAAACTGAATACCATGATATAGCTGAAAAATTGGCTGAAAGTGGTGTTAAACATCATTCAAACAAACCTATGTTGTTGGTTACAAATTTTAAAATTTTCTGTCCCATTGAATTTTTTTTCCAACATGTCTATTGGCCAGACAGTAATTAACAATAACTGTAAAAGAGCATCATTAATTGAATATTATTTATAGATTTACATGGAAACCATACTCGGCCATGTATGGAATTTTTACAGTAATAGCCATAATGAATTTGATATTTAGAGTCATCTATTTGTAACAATATATTTTTGTACATGTTTACATGTACGCTTACATACTTATATATATATGCTTGATATTTTACAGAACTTACTGATACACATATGGTAATTCAGAACAGTGATGGGTGATAGCTATATTTAGTATGTTCTCAGTCCATATATAACTGCTTTATTATCATGCTTATATACTTGGAAGTGACCTTATCGTCTAGAATTGTTAATGGTTAATTTATTAACAAACAGAATAAGTATGAATTGATAGTCAATATGGATGTTTGTTCCATCTAGATACATGTAATTCATTTCAAAATAAATATTTTCACAGATTGACTATTACTAGAACTTTTTCTTCAGTTCCAATATCTGGTACCTTGTCACCAATAATAAACTGGCTACAGTCATGATTGAGGAAGTCATAAGATAAACCTCTTGAAATTTGTTTGTGTATTACCTGTCATTTCAGGTATTTAGGTGATGACTTATCTTATTTAAGTTACCCATGACTGACTGATGAGAACATTTTTTTGTCCTGTGCATTTCCCATCATTTACAATTTTAACAATATGCATTCACCTTATATCCCAGAGCATGCATGTGAGGTTGATGGAGAATTGATTTAAATGAAGTTGGCTACAGTGTACACAGAGCTGAAACTTTAAAGTTTAATATTCTTACACTTTAATGTCATCTTGATTGATTGATTGATTAATAGTTATCAACTTAAATTAGCTCAATTTATCTGGAAATACATTTCATGTAAGGAAATGTGTAATCTCAACAAAAAAGGTTTACTTCAAATATTAATTGTTTTGGACATAACTGACTGGTACCGATGTAATATATGTGCATGCAATACAGTAGCCAATGTATACAGTTGCTGACAAGATGAATTGTCATAGGTCAATAATGTTGCAATAAAGTTCAATAAAATATAGATCACATTAGCTAATAAAGCCATGTTTAGCTTGCTAGTTTTGTCAAGGTTAAATCTGAGTTTCTCACTAATTACTTTATATGAAATGATCTTGGATAACATTATCGCTAGTGATATTTAATGGTTTGTGTTAATAATTTTCAGTTTGATCATTACATTAGAAGTAACAAGTATTGGTATATAGTAAATTGTTTTATAAGAATAAAGAACAAACATAATTTAAATTGAGACAAAGACCATAAAGCACAATATTTGTTTTTCTTGCCACTTACAGATTAGAACCGAGATCATTACATGAAATATTTGTTTTTCTTTTCACTTACAGAATAGTGCTATGTGGGTAAGTGATTGGCATCAACTATGCAGGAGACTTATTTTTTGTTAAAAAACAAAGTTCAAGTTGTAGTTGTATTTATTATTTCTAATAAGAGTTATTTGAACCCTAGACCTGACCAAATTAGTATTGATTTCACCCAAATGTTGAATTTTTTTTCAGGATGATATAGAAAATGATTTTCATTAAAACAGCCTTGGCACAATAAAATTTGTAGTTGAGAATATTTGTGCTATTAAAATACCTGGCAACAGCAACACAATTTAGTTTTTTTTATTCTCAATTTCATCAGCTCAAATTAAATTACTTGTGTTGTTATAGTATTTGAGGATATATTTTTAAAGTTAAAATGTTTTCATTGTGCCAGGACTGTAATCTCAATATTACCTGTATACACATGTGTTAGTTCAGTAAAAAATGTTTAAATTTAGATTAGTGCATTTCAGATGTCCTTTATATATATTATATTTTTAATATATGTACATTGCCAGAAAATATCAAATTTATTTGTAGGAGCCTTAGAAACTTGATTTTTTCCGTGTTACTATTTTCTGACAGTAACAAATATTTTTTATCCTGTGACAATTAAATGCATATAAATGAGCATTTATAACGGACAATTGAGTGATAACATAATATTATGACAATGGTAACATGAGCTTTAATTGAAAATTAACATAATACATAAAAAAAGATGTATCACTTTATTTGCAGAATTTACTTTTATATAAAACATATATTCAGAATTATAAATGCATACAGTTGAAAGGCAGTAAATTCATACATTCATCGGTGGTTTGAACAGATATATGGTAACCGTATTTCAAATCAAAATAAAATGTGCTATATATTTAAAAGACACATTGATCTACAATATATGTAACTGTAAATAAAAAGTTATTATTACACATGTAGTGTCAAATTCTTACATTATTTCCTCCCAAAGTATTGTCTGTATCTTTCCATTCTGTCTGTAGTATTGTACTTAAATTATGAGAAAACATTTAATTATTTATCAATACTGACAATAATTGTTAACTTGCCAGACATTCCATCAGGCAGAGAATTTACACTTTTAGGAAGTCTCCAATTATTTTGTTGAATAATTATACCCCCGCAAACTTGTTATGTTTAGAACCAAATAATTGGTGTATACAAGCGAACAAATGAAAAAAGACTATGCTTTACATGTATTGTGATGCATGAAATTTTTCAGAATATTATATTTATTATATATTGTTGAAATGTGTCATCGCATCGGTGATGTTGTTGTTATGGAATATAGTTTGAAATGAACATATACATACAACCCCATCATGATTTACAATTTAAATTAATTTCAGTACACAGTCAGGTAAACAGAAACTTATTGCACAAAACAGTATCGTTAATTTTAAATGAGATGGTCTTGAGTTTCTGCTATATCATTATTCCATTATAAATAAATTTGTGTTAAGCTGAAATCTGATTGGCCACATCAAATGTAGAAATGCATATTATACCATATAACTTTCGTTGGTAAAGTACTCTATTCTTACCCTTTGACAATTCAATAGTTCTATGATATCATTGCTGTGTTTAACATCAAAATTTAAAAGATTTATAGTTAAAATTAATTAAGAATTATTTCAAATTTCTAAACAGGTTATACAATATAACATGGTTTGGGTCCGTTTACAACTATGATGTAGATGTAGATCTTTGATGACATTTTATTATTAGGCGTAAACAGACCCAAACCATGTTATATGTATAAACTATTCAGAAAAAAAAATTAAATATTCCTTAATTGAAATCTGAAACCTTTTTATGAGTAAAAATGCTTCTGGTAAAAAAAATGCAACACACACAAACATGCAACATGCATGATATATTAAATGGTATGTGTAAATTATTTTCCATATTATGTGTATTGCACAGAGCTTTTTGGTGATATATACAAGTGTTTGGCAATAATGATGCATATGAGTATATATCTTGCATTACAATTTATGGTATATTGTTATAATACAATACAAATCTTTGAACTTCAAACAAAATATATGATTACATGAGTGCGTTTCTATAAGAAACCGGACACAATCACAATAGCTTTTACATACCATGACATTGTTTACTACAATCAGCATGTGGGTAGAGTAAACTAGTCCTAGTTCAGACAGCTGATAATCATAGATAATGTATTCATATTTAAGTTGATTAAAACAAAAATTGAAAAATGTTTGCATATTCATATATTAATAAATCATAACCATGGTTTTGTTACCCTCCAACTGTGTAATGGTTAGTTCAGAAATGAGAATACACAATAATTTATTATCTTGCTTTATGTACAAGCTTAATTAACAGTACAAATATATTTAAAATGACTTATAAAGGTCCATCATAAAAACACCTTGAAATATTTAACATTAAGAGTACTTGTTCACTATTTAAGGACCCGTGTATTTTTATTTAGCTTCCTCTGTAATGTCAGTTTCAATAAGAATATGACACAAAATCGTTTTGCTTTTTATAATAAATACAATTTAGTAATGTCCTATAGAGTAATTAGTTGTTCACATGAATTTAATTATGTTTATTGTAATGGAGGTTGCACACCTTGTTTTGTATATTATTGCAAATTAAAATCACAACCATTGCAGTGCATGTCATCAGTTGCATTTTCAGCAAATTATTCATGCAAATAAATGTCTTATTTTATAGTTTTTTTAGTTAATTCTGAAGGCATATTGACACTTCATGCTCTTTCGGTTGTGAAGAAGTGACTGCAGCCCAGAAGAATATGTTATTCCTTTACAAGACAAAAGTTTAATTCTTGTTCCTTTAAAGACTACTATTTTTATGCTCCCTTCAGAAAAAGTCGGAGGAGGGGCATATTAATTTACCCTTGTTGGTCGTCCAAATTTGTCTGGATAAATTCTACAGTTTTAAGTCTACAGCATTTATGTTTTGTAAGATGTTTGTACATTTAATGGAGGTTTGCAGGACCAAAGGATTTGGTTTCCATAACATTTTCTCTAAATTACCGAAAAATTGGACGTGGTCAATTTGCATGTTTCAGGCCATATATGGGGTACCTGCCTCGTCCGGCTATCTTCTCCTTTATCTTTGAAAGTAGTGTTTATATTCGGTAGGATATATGAACTCAAAATAGAGGTGTGCAGGACAAAAGAATTTGATTTTAAATTTTAAAACTACAAATAGCTATTAAACTTACAGATAGTTGGACTTGGATTTGGTCTTCCAGACCATATAACTAAGATAGTGGTACATGCCTATCCGGCTATATTTTCCTTCATTTTTTAAGCTTCAGCATTTATATTTAGGAGTGTGTTTGTACACATTATGAAAGTGTGCAGTACCAATGCATTTTCATTTAATTTTCATAAAATTACTGCCTGTTGCATCTCACTCGTCGTGTCACTGGTCAGGCATTAACCCACTTAAATTAAAACAACATTGCTCCTAACATATCAACCCTAATGCTCAGGGACATACATTTCATCTCGTTTTTACTCTTTATGGGTACTAAAAATTGACTTTTAAAACCCGTATTTTCACCAGTACGTTTTTTTGGTTTTCATTCATCTTCGCTAGCCAAGGGTTACGATCCGATACTCTTATAGGGGGACCTGATGGTAACACTTGGCTAGCGAAGATGGTTTTCATTATGCTTCAAACTATACATTGAAAAACCACGTCCTTGAAAACATTTTACTAGATACCAGGGACAGTCTATACTTATAGTTAGTATAGACTGTCCCTGTAGGTACCAACATTGTTGACTTTGAGGAAAAAAACTCGTTAACTGTTCCCCACTTTCAGTTGAATGTGGTTAGAAGCAGCTTTTGGTAATTCCATCAGTTAATCATCTCTATCTGCAACTTTGTTTAAACAAATTCGGCTTTTGTACTGTATAAAAAACTACCGATGACGGTATATTCTATGCGTTAAAACTTAATTTTATATAAGAACCGGTGACTAGTATTGCATATTTTCGGGGGTTTTCTCCGGCTACTCTGGCTTCCACGCCCAGTACAACTGAATGTCAAGAGACAGATGAACAATTGCTGAAAGTGGCGAGTAAACGCCATTCAAACAAACAAACAAATAATAATCACCGTAAACTATTTTCCAACCAGATTTAGGTCCTTTATATCTGTATGTGAGATCTGGATAACTATTTTTCAGATTTACTGAATAGGGTAGACAACATTAATATCTTTTAGCCTATATAGTGTTGACCAATCTAATTAAAAACATATCTTCACTTGGCTCTCCCCTTTTTGCTATTGTCGCGTGTTCACGGTGACAATAGCAAAATGGGGGAGCCAAGTAAAGATATAATTTTAAAAAGATTGAGTGTTGACAGGCCACATGATCAATATAGTAAACATCACTTAGGCACCAAGGCCCTTTTAGTATTTTGGAGAATTTGTGTTTGTCCTTAATTTTATGAGTTTTTCTCACTGGTTAACTATAACACATGTCTCCGAACATTGTGGTATCCCAACACTTGGTCTTGATTGCTTGTGCCCCAATTCGGCAATTTAAGAAATACATTGAAATATACATTTGTATAGATTTGCATAATGCAAGGATTTATAACTTGTCATATCGAATGTTCTGAAAATATTTTGGATCTACCATTTACCGCATACTGTGAATCAAAATAATATATTAAATATAGTTTCAGCTACCACACTTAATTCTCGCTTAGTCCATAAATTTTTTTTAACTATAGATACCGACTGTACACAGTTGATAAAAATTCAGCCAAAATGGCTCTACTTCTCTTAGGTCGAATATAAAAGAATAAGGGGGATCATTAAATCCTGCTTCAAACATACGCAGATCAACAACAGAGTTGAGATTGAGATTGTCCAGTAATCAGCTGGGCTGTGAAAGACGGCTAGGTCTTTGGACTGCACCTTTAAAAATGAATAATAGCTGTGATTGGTTAATTATAACCGAAAACAATGTATCATCGACCAAATTATTGCATAGGTAAATAACCGAAATCAAAGTATCATAGACCAAATCATTGCGATAGGTAAATAACCGAAAACAATGTATCATCGACCAAATCATTTCGATCGGTAAATAACCGAAATCAAGATATCATCGACCAATTCATTGCAATAGGTAATTAACGGAAAACATGGAATCATCAACCAAATCATTGCGATAGGTATAAATAACTGAAAACAAGGAATCATCGACCAAATCATGGCTATAGGTTAATAACTGAAAACAAGGTATCATCGACCAAATCATTGCGATAGGTAAATAACCGAAACTATGTATCATCGACCAAATCATTGCAATAGGTAAATAACCGAAAACAAGGTATCACCGACAAAATCTGATGAATATTACTATAGTTGTATAAGACATGTATCAATGTTTATATGTTTCTGCTTGAATTTGCATATCCTATAAATCAAGTAAATATAGTTATTCCAGTACCTGCATAAATTAGCCATTTCACTGGAAATTCCTCCTAGCCCTTCTCCCTCGCTTGTTTTCATCAACGAAATATACACTTTTATTTGTAACATGTATCTAAATTATTCCTAGAATCGTCAAACGCTTTTTTTTATTTACGATGGGAGCGTATTCCATGAAAAAATATTAACATAGTCAATTTCTATTGGCTATATTCAAATATAACCAATAGAAATTGACTATGTTGTAATTAATATTCATGAAGTATAATAAAAAGACATATGCACTCAATATAAAGACAAAATCCCTATGTAAAGACAGCTACGGCGTTCCATAGAATGGGTTATATTGTCGATTGGAATGTGCTATAATAAAATATATGAATAGGTCCGATTTAATAATTCAATTATGATTAGGTCCAGTTTTCAATATATGAATAGGGTGGGTTTCAAATCTCCGTCCGCAGACCTTTACTAAAAAGTATCCCTAGATACCCCGTGGCAGTGTCAGGTGTTATCGTGGACCTTGGCTGACAAGATTTAATCCAGTTTATACCGGTGTAGTGTAATTTGCGACATGGTAGACACTGAAGTACGGAAAGGACACAATGTGGAACAGGACAAAATACTATGAAATGCGGACATGAAAAATCAACGAAAAGCATTAAACTAGCGCTAAGTTAGTGTGGCCGAGATTTTATGCACTATATTTGACTGTATTACTAAGGAACCTTTACATCAACCTGAACATTCGACTCGCATTGTTTTACTCAAGTTTTGTAGTATAAAATCAAAGCAATTATTTGTACACCATAATCTAAACTATGTGTATTGCTTTTGTCTTTATATGAGTATATGGCGATTTCGACTTATGTGCATGCTTTTGTTTTGAAATTCATATTTAATGCTTTCAACCGCATAGTGACCATTGCTTAATTGGTAATTTTCTTTGGTAATTATCACTTTACATGATGTGCTTTATCACTTTATCAGTCTTGTTGATTTTAAAATGAGATTATAATTTGTTCAATCCAGCTTTTATATTACGGAAGGAATCCGGAGAAGCCGGAGGAAAACTCAACCTTTGACAGTAGCCTTGATATGATCCGATATGTGATTTTTTATTAGTTGGCTTATACATCCTATAAGTGGACACGTTTGTGATTACTTTTGATCAGCATCTTTGCTTTTTATATAGTGCTGTTTGCTGTATATTATAGAGTTTGTCACTACATTTTGTTATTTTTTTCAAAATATGACATTCATGGATCTTTACGGAATCTATATCTGTATCTACTGGGCTGTTCTTCACTACTGAATATAGTGCTCAGGTGGTTGATGCGAGTCTAGTCGTACTGGTAAAGAGAGGCTCCTTGCCCACGGAGCAGTTGAGTACACGTTTCACTTAGATGGTTCCAGTCTTTTGATTGTCCGCGGTATAAATGAGTTCTTGTAAATGTCTGTGTTGCAGCTCTGTACATGAGGATGAGACGTTGTTCTCTTCTACGTTCCGACAATGCCAATGGTGTCCAGTTTAGTTTGTTCATCATGTCAGTTACACTAGATCCGCGTTTGGGTCAGTACCATCCCAAAATGCATTTTCTTCCTCCTGTCCGTGTTTCAGCGACTACCACACAAATCAGACGCAGTTGGGCAGCGCAGGATCTTTTCAGAAGGTATTGCAGGTAAAAGTGAATTTGTAATTACATGCATACATAAATTGCGGTAGGCTTTTAACAAGATTTTAAAAACCACTTATACATTCTGAAGATTTTGTTGTGTGCTATGTAATTTAAGAGGACCACGCATTCAAATAGACTGTCCTTGATTCAAATTAAAAAACCAGAAAAGCATGCTTTAAAATTAAAAGTTATTAGGTATCAATACTCCTTGTAAACTTTTGGAAAAAATATTTGATTCATTAGTTATTTCCATACTTCTATATTGAAGCGAAGTTTGGGGGGGGGGAGGTGGTTGACTCTCCTCTTTAAAAGACTCGCGCCCGGGTGCATATAAAAAACTACATACCCATAACTTCGTACAGAAGTATGTTCCTAAAGTTGGAAGCTCATACAGTGAAAAGAAAGAAAATGCAACAAAATTATGGTTGTCGTGCAGAATTAAACAGAACTCCATTAAAAAGTAAAATTCTATTTTCTATATTTCATTTTTTCAAGCAAATGATAACTTCCTATAAGAAATTTAATCAAAAGAATTTAATCCTTGGGTAAAAAAGGTAAAAAAGATTTTAAATAATTCTGGTTTTCCATTCATGATAAATAACACATCCCTTTCTAAAAGCAACCTTTAGTCAAATTAAGCCATTGTATACATACAAGATCAATGTCTTCAAGATCAAAACTTGAATATTTACAAAACAACAAAATTAGAATTTTTTCAAAGTATATACATGATGGGGACAAGACCTCCATATGTCGATTTATTACAAAACAAAGAAGATCGAGCTGCTGTTTGTAAAATCCAAACTGGCACTCATTTTATTGAACAAGGAAGACATCTTAATATTCCAAAAAATGAAAATTATTGTCTGATATGTAAATCAGGACAATTTAAATTGAAGATGAAACTAAACTGCAAAGCTCTTAAAAATCAAAGGGACACATTTAATACTAGTATACTAAATTTACTAGATAATAAAAAAGTAATTAATGCAAATAATAAATTTCATTTTTATTTAATAGTAATTCATACAAAATCCTTAAATTAACCTCGTTCATTATAAATTGTATGAACATCAGAAAAAGCCTATTATGATAGATTAAATTTTTTTTTTCTTGTTTTAATTTCATTTATGTGTCTTTATTGTCAATATACAATTGTATTTCCAAATCTTTATATTTGTACACATGTTAACAATGTAATATTGATGTGTTGTGCCTTTAAGTATTTGTATTTGTAATTAACAATAAGCCTATTCCGATTGTGAAACACACCGCTTTGCCAACAATCATCATCAGTCGTAAATTAGCTACCTCCAATTGTTACAGTACAATCCACATCAAGCATGTCAAGTTTGGTACTGAACTAATGATTGTTTGTGCATCCTGCCCCCACCCCCTCAAAAAAAAAAAATTAATAAACCCTACTTGTCCTGATATCTGGACAACTGGTTACATGTATGATATATATAGAAAGGATAGATTTGAGAACTTTTAATAGGGACTACACATTCTTGAGGATAAAATACATGTACTCATAATATCATCAATAGATGTTTTGATTCTGTAGCTGCTATTGAAGAGATGTCTCTAAAGGTAACTTTTTAGAATTTTTGGGGGCTATAGATTGCAAACAAATCTTTAGAGGTTCTAGTATATGTTCATTTAGTGAAGATTTAGGATGCAGGTTAATTCGAAGTTTACCCAATTTGCAGTGTGAATAAAATGGTGTTACCTCCCTTTAGCCTATATATTAATCGCTTCTTTAGATATTTTTCTCAATGAATATAATCATCATACATTCAATCAACCTAATTTAAGCTACATTGTTGTCAGGTGACTTTTTGTTCAAAATGAAAGTGAAATGTAGAAATGTAATTAAGGGTATCGATGGAAATGAGATTAGAAATGGACTTAAATCAGGCCAAAATTAAAATTTTGTTTGTTTGCCCAAACACTCAAATTCTTTTATTGCCGTTTTTTACGAGAATTTATTTTTCGGATTTTTTGCATGCCCACATGGTTATCTTATGTAGTTTATATAATTTGTTCATTCCTACGCTTGAAGCAACAAAGCAAAACTGTTCTGTCAAGCATAAAAAAGATGCAGTTTTAAAAAATCAATAAATTCTTGGGATTTTACGTTGTGTTTATGATATGTACAACATGTGCAGCTTTTTTAAGCTGTCATCTTCTGTTGTTTTGAAGATTAACTTCAGGGCTCACCACGCTGGGCGAAGTGGGCGACAAAGACGCCATACTGGGACCTGAAGTCGCCCTACAGCGCTGCGAAAGCGAAGTCGAAGTCAAGTCGCCCGATGGTTCACAGAAGATACTTGTATATGATCTTTCTAAATAATTCACCCAGACTACCAATTTATCAGTAAATGTGTAATTGACGACTTTCCAATTTGAAAAACGCCACTTAGTGTCCACTTCTGGTACTAAAAACTGAGGCTGAATTTATCCTGTTTAAAACTTTTAAAATTGACAATTGTCTTAAATAAATTTTCGCCCTTCATGTTAATGACAGGTGTCAATGTCTGAGTGAGGATGTTATTATAACTCCCTGCCAAGTTAACATGATCGTTAATTTATTAACTGATGTTTATTTGCCCATTTACCTGATGCTTAATAAAGGTAGAACCCCAGCTGTTTTAAAGCTTGATTAAACAAGTTTAGCAGTGACATCTGTGTTCTAATATTTAAACTCACCTTTTGCCTATGGCTATAGTAACATTCTGCCATGATTTTAATTAGATGAAAATTTAATTGGCCTAAACAAACAATAAAAAAATAATAGATAATCTTTATTTCAAATATCATAGTCCATTAGTGGTGACAGCCACAGTTTTTTGAACAGGAAGTAAAAGGGGAGATAAATCATGTAAAACTGGAAATGGGTCAATTCCAATAACAAACTGCAAACAATATAGGTGGTATTTAACATTTTTTTCAAAGGATTTATCTCTTTCAACTGGATTATGCACCATTTGTTTATTTACCAGATGTGACTAATTACCGGAAACGAACAACGAAGAAAAGAAAAGTGCAATGGCCCATAATAAAAGATCTTACCTTTTTTTTTATAAACAAACACTTTCAGTTGGTTTCAAACTTCATTTCTTTCAAATTGTTTTTGTATTTTAATAATTTTCTTTGATAAATATATGAGCTGCACTTGAAAGAATAAAGATGTATAGTAATTATTCACATCATGACAAGTTCTGTAGATGGGTGCTTCATCAAGCAATTTTGATCAGCACAAATCTGGCCAAGTGGAAGTGTCCTGGACGAGTGTAGGACAAAATCCCTTCTGTGTAATTTAACATAGGCGGACAAAATCCCCTTCATTAAATTTAAAAGGCGGACAAAATCCCCCAAGAGAAGTAATCCTGGAAATCCACAATTATAAAAAAATGATGTAAATAAGGAAAAATATATGTAACTGCTGGGAAAATTAATTATTTGTACTGTCTACCTGATTTCTCCCTAATGTCTCCCTGACATCTCCCTATCAGGGCCTCACTTCTCCCTGTTTGGCTGCCAGGAAGAAGTCACTTCTACCTACTTTCTTAGAGTGTGGTGACCCCTGTTTAGGGACAGATACATGTACCAGTAACTATGATTTACATGTATGACTTGCATATGCAGTATTGACCTTATTACTGTGGGAGAGGGAGGGGGTAGGATTGGCAGTGTCTCTTCATCCAAAGTGGGGGGCGTATGCCCCTCCTTCAAAAAAAGGAATGGAAAAAAAAGAGAGGGTAACAACCAGCATCAAAGGCAAAAATGTAATCCCCTCTCCATAAATTAATGGTACTACTATTAATTCGTTTATTATGATATCTCTGTTGTATACTGTACCAAATAAAGGTTACTGAACACTAAAACCTTGTGTTAAATAATTTCATTTTGATGCTTGGAAGAATGCAGGATTTTGCACCATTTTTTTTAGATCTTCTGGGGGTCTTATGTGGCCAGACCCCCTGCCGTAAATGCACCTTTGCATGGCCCTCCTTTTCGAATATCCCCTTTGTATGCCCCCCCTTCAAAAATCCTGTATCCTCCCCTGTCGTCAAGCATTGTCAAAAGACCAAAAAAATATATACAGACAAATTATAATTTCCATTGAATTGCTTAAAAGTCAATGTGTGTTGATGTTTTTTGACTCGCATATGAAAATGCTTACTGTGTTTGGTCTAGCTTATGCTCTTGTTGCAGATCTAAAAATGTGCAAATTGATTCAACAATTATAGATGCAAAAATTACTGACGGTGTAAAATTCCCATAGCAATAGTCAAGGACGATTTGTGTCATGTAAACAACAGAAGTACATACAGTGTATATCTGATTGCAGATTCGAGTCTCACTGTGGGCAGAGTGTGCTAGACTGAAATTATAATTGACAAGGATTGCTAGTTTTCATAATAATGTCGGTGGTTTTCTCTGGTTACACTAGCTTCCTCCCCCAATAAAAACTAGACACCATTTTATAGCTGACAAATTTCTAAAAGTGGCATTAAACACCATAAAAACAAACAATATTTATACATTGTTCTGTCAATTGGCAGGTACCTTCCTTCAGAGAAGTCCAGAAAATGTCAGACTGGTTAAAAAAAGACAATAAAAAATAGGATAACAGAACTACATGTATTTATAGATTTTATTTTAAAACCAGCTCATGTTGGCATTAATTTTTCATATGTGGGATTAAAAATTGTTGAGTTCATTTGAACATAGGTATGTGTCTGCACCATGGTCATTGTGATCAACCATTTTTTTTCAACATGTAAGCAAGTACACTGTTACAGTAATTATGTTTTTGTCGTATTTTATTTTACCCTTGTACATTTCTTATGAAGTGTCCTTGTTGTCATTATCTTTTTTCATTATTTAGGTTGTAAAATCAAAGATCATAAAAAATGGCACAATTGGTTTACTTTCCAGTTAGAGGTAAGTTGTGAAACCACTCTACAGTTCTTTAGAGGTAAGTTGTTAAACCACTCAACAGTTCTTTAGAGGTAAGTTGTTAAACCACTCTACAGTTCTTTAGAGGTAAGTTGTTAAACCACTCTGCAGTTCTTTAAGAGGTAAGTTGTTAAACCACTCAACAGTTCTTTAGAGGTAAGTTGTTAAACCACTCTACAGTTCTTTAGAGGTAAGTTGTTAAACCACTCAACAGTTCTTTAGGTAAGTTGTTAAACCACTCAACAGTTCTTTAGAGGTAAGTTGTGAAACCACTCAACAGTTCTTTAGAGGTAAGTTGTTAAACCACTCAACAGTTCTTTAGAGGTAAGTTGTTAAACCACTCAACAGTTCTTTAGAGGTGTAAAAACCACTCAACAGTTCTTTAGAGGTAAGTTGTTAAACCACTCAACAGTTCTTTAGAGGTAAGTTGTTAAACCACTCAACAGTTCTTTAGAGGTAAGTTGTTAAACCACTCAACAGTTCTTTAGAGGTAAGTTGTTAAACCACTCTACAGTTCTTTAGAGGTAAGTTGTTAAACCACTCTACAGTTCTTTAGAGGTAAGTTGTTAAACCACTCTACAGTTCTTTAGAGGTAAGTTGATAAACCACTCAACAGTTCTTTAGAGGTAAGTTGTTAAACCACTCTACAGTTCTTTAGAGGTAAGTTGTGAAACCACTGTACTGCTCCTTAGATGAGAATTCTTGTACAAAATTAACCTGGTATTAAATTTGATTAAAAACATTGAGTGAACATAATATTTACTACTAATGCTCATTGCCAAAATTAAGGTATAAAATTGCAAACCTTGATACTTTATTTCCAACAATAAAATCACCAATATATACTAGACGTAGGTAAATATTTATCAAATATGGACTTTTTACGAGGTCAATAAGAAGTTATATGGACCGTGGAGGAAAATATTGACCGAGGATGAAGTCCATGTTATATTACATATGAATTTTTTTCTATTTATTTAAATTTAGAATAATGAGTCGGAAGAGTATATCCGGATCTATTTTTAGAAACAAGCCTTAAATATGCTTTATAAATAGTAACATATCCGGATCTATTTTTAGAAACAAGCCTTAAATATGCTTTATAAATAGTAACATGCCTTAAATATGCTTTAAAAATAGTAACAAGCCTTAAATATGCTTTAGAAATAGAATATATACACAGAATATTTTGGGGACCACGTGACTAAATAATCCAATGAAAATGTAAGAATCATAAACCATATGTAATATATTCAGGTAGAACATAGTATGGAAATATTCTTAAATATGCAAGTTAAATATAGTTTTTTGTGAGAAAATGTTTATGACACGGAAAAATACTGAGAGGGGCAAGGAATGGTGGTGTATTGAGGAAGGGCCATGGTCTGATAATAGGATGATTATGCTTTAGGCCATTCCAGGGAAAAATACTGGATCCCTAAAATTAAGTTAGTGATACTTCAACAGAAAAAAATCTTGACTGCCATATTTCAAATTAAAGTATTGTATACATGACCTTGAATGAATTCTGTACTCAGGGCATTGGTGGTGGAGTGTTTAAGAAGTTAGTCAGCTATATATATAATCACGTGGTCTGTAAACACTGAGGTTGTGGGTTCAAGTCTAACTGAAGCCAAGGTGCACTAAACTCCAATCTTAATTGACAAATATTGCCAGTTTTATAACGGCGGCAATCTTGATATCTTTCAACAGTGTAAACGGGGGGTTTTCTCCAGGTACAATGTGTAAAAACTGGACCCCATGCACGAACTAGCTGAAAATTGCTAAAAGGGGCGTTAAAACACCATTCAATCAAACATCCAATTCTGTACCATTATAGTGAAGGTACATTTAATTTCTAAACATGAATTCCCACTACTTATATTAATATTACCCAGACATTATGGTTGATTTAAAAGTGTTGACAGTTTGGTCCTCTGTTTATTTCAGGACGTGCTGAGGCTATTCGTCTTATCATGATGGACAACGATTTTGCTTACGAAGAGGTAGATGCTGGGGACAACTGGGTTGAAAAGTGGAAACCAAAAATGGTATGAAAAGTGATTTTAATCTGTTTTGATAACTACTTTTCAAAACTAGTATTAACCACATAAACAAATTAAATTCTTACAGAAATAAAACTTGGGGCCTAATGGTGACTCAGTGGTTAAGGTAGTTAGTCATCTACTATTGACAACTTGGTCTGTCAACTCTAAGGTTGTGGGTTTGAGTCTCACTGCAAGGCAGGGTGTATGCAATCAACTCCAATTTTAATTGTGGGGCCTCTGTGGCCGAGTTGTTAAGGTAGTTAGTCATCTTCTATTGATCACATGGTCTGTCAACTCTGAGGTTGTGGGTTAGAGTCTCACCGCAGGTAGGGTGTACTCAACACCAATCTTAGTTGACAGGATTGTCAGTTTTCCTACTGAAGTTCAGGGGTTTTCTCTAGGTAATTACAGCTTCCTATCCAAATAAAAATTGGATGCCATGATATAGCTGAAAAATTGCTGAAAGTAGCTTAAAACACCATTCAAACAAACAAAAATAAAAATTCATGGTAACAAATTGCAGGAAAACTAAAGTCATAGCAAAACATCTGGCTTGGAACGGTCATGTGTAAATTTATGTGGCTTTGTGTAACCATTTAAAGGGATCCCAACTTTCCATTTTGATGTTACAATATAATAATAAAGGCCTGTAGAAACCACTAATATAATATAACTACAATAGTTGAGATAAAATTCAGGGTTTCTAGGGTTCCATTATTCAGCTTTAGGACAATTTCCAAACAGTGCAAGTTGTTCAGATGGGTAAAAATCCTGAATTATCTCACTTCTTGTCTAAACTTTTCAGCCTTTTATATACTGTTAAAAAAACATGCAGTGATACTTGTAGGATTTTTTTATGGTGAGTCCTGGGCTCATCACTTTTGAAAGTGGTGAGTCCCAAAAAATTTTCATGAGTCCCACATATCGCAGATGAGTCCAGCTAAGTGCTTGCATACAACCGTTTTCTTTGATGACCGACCCATTAAATGTCTTTTTATAAAAAGATATAATATGGCTTGCAGAATGTTTATCAAATGCTATTTTATATTAGTAGTAGCTGAGTTTGGAACTTTTGGAGTATGATTGATGTGCACTCATTACTTGAAACATGCTGATGTTTGCCCATTAAAGAGAGACTTTTGTCTTACCTTGATACAGATGCTGACATTAATATTTCTTCCAAACAACTCATTACCCATCCACCCCCACCCCCCCCCCCCCCTTTTCAGATCCTAGTCTATAGCAGATTATCTTATTGATATATACAAAAATTAAAAGTTTATAAGATAACTAATTAATGTTCATATTGAAGATATCTTTGTACCAGCCAAAAATTCTTACTTTAAAAAAAATCGTAACTGCAACTGCAATGCAAGGTTCCGAACGTGTATTAAAATTTGAAACGAGTGTATTATCAACGCTTAATTTTAACCATAAAGAGTGTCCATCAACACCGCACGTTTATTGTTTAATAAACATCTTAATTAAAGCATATTTGCCGCCCGAGTGATTACTACCTGCTGAGAATCGGACGACAGGTGAATATCGATCGCCATTTGTAAGGATACGTAATCACGCATCGGAGACGGAATTGACATGACGGAAATTCGTACGCGACTGACACGGACGCGTACTGGGACGCGTTACATGTAGATGTTGAAAAGGCGCGTCCAGAACTGAAAAGACGCGTACAATACGCATCTAGACGCGTTGCGAGGATCCCTGACATGTGTTTCAGTCTCAAATGCACTTTATTGATACAGGAATTAGTTTTAAGTTTAAATAAATGATGTCTCGTAACAGGAAATATTATTCTACAATTGTAAACCTGTGCAAAGCTGATTAAACCTAGGCATTCTGCACATTTTTATAAGATCAGTCTATTTAATGTTTATTTTGTTGCCTGACAAGAAGTTGAATATGGCTGCCTCCACAGGACTTTGTTTAGCATGCATGTTTCAAAAGTCTTCAATTGATACACAATTTTATTAGTTGGTTTTTACATGTAGTATGCCAGTCACAAATTCAAAGTGATGGCCATATCAGGTCTTACATATTTGGAGGACTAGTTATAGGAAGTGTTTAAGTGTCTTCTCACAAACTGCAGGGCTGATGAAGCCATTCTAGACATTAAAAGGGTTCTCTACAAGTTTATGTTTGTTCTGATTGGATATCCAAGATGGCTAGCTACGTATACCAGTGCATGGTTTAGTCCAACATTGTAAACTTTGGGGAAATGTTCCAGGAGCTTCTTCTCTGAAACCATTGAACCCATGGGAATTAGTGTAGTATATATGAAGAATATTAACAATAATACAAGTATGACACCTTGAGCTTCTAATTTCAGCAATTTGGTCAATGTCCATGCTTCATTGATGAGGATGGTTTCCAGCTTGTCCAGTCAAATGCTATCCTGAGACATCTGGGAAGAAAATTTGGTAAGAATAGTCTGCATGGATAAAACACTTACTATTTTTAAAAAGTTTAATTTAAAGATGAGGTATATGTATTGTATTTATCATTAATTATTAATCATTAATCGGAGAAACTTCCGACACTTTGTCCATGATAAATTGCTTTTATTATGAGAGAATGATTGATTATTTATACATATTTTTTTTAACAAGATGCATTTTCTTATCCTCATCCATGAGAGGAGATAAAAAGAAAATGCAGAGTTTAAAAAAGTCATAGTCATAAATAATCTGTTTCTCGAACTTTTGTAACATGTTTTTAGCTCACCTGAACCAAAGGGTCATGTGAGCTATTGCCATCACTTGGCGTCCGTCGTCCGTCGTTGTCGTCGTCGTTAACTTTTCTTCAAAAATCTTCTCCTCCAAAACCACTGAAGGGATTGTTTTGAAACTTTGCATACATCATCAGTAAAATGCCCTCTACCAAGTTTGCCCAAATCATGGCCTCAGACCAACCAACATGGCCGCCATGGCTAAAAATAGAACAGAGGGGTCAAAATACAGTTTTTTGCTTATAGTTCAAAAAGTATAACAGATACAGGAAAACAGAAAGACCTTCCTTCTTCAGCATCTAAAGCTCTACAAAACACTCCATTGGGTCAAAGTTGTATGATGACTCCTTGTAGGAGTTATTGCCCTTTAATTGTCAAAATTGATGATTTTTGCTATTTTTGCCTCAAAATCTTGAAAATTATTAGAACTAGAGAAAAAGTTAGCATTGCTTAATTGTTCTGCTCTATGAGGGCTACAAAAATGACTTAAGGGTCAAGATTGTTTGATTAACCGTTTAAGAGTTATTCCCCTTGAACTGTTTTTTTTATCGGTTTTAATTGATTTTTTAAAATCTTCTCCTCTGAAACAACTGAAAGTACTGCTTTGAAACTTTGTACACATCATCCGTCAAATGTCCTCAACCAAGTTTGCACCAACCATGGCTGCAGATTAACCAACATGGCCACCATGGCTAAAAATAGGATGGGGGGGGGGCGGTAAAATACAGTTTTTGGCTTATATTTAAAAGAGTGTAACAGATACAGGAAAACCGAAGAGACATGCCTTCATCTGCATCAAAAGCTCTATGAAACACTCCATTGGGTTGAAGTTGTATGATGACTCCTTATAAGAGTTAATGCCCTTTAATTGTCGAAATTGATTATTTTTGACATTTTTGCCTCAAAATCTTGAAATTATTAGAACTAGAGAAAAAGTTAGCATTGCTTAATTGTTCTGCTCTATGAGGGCTACAAAAATGACTTTAGGGTCAAGATTGTCTGATTAACCGTTTAGGAATTATTCTCCTTAACATTTTTTTAATCAATTTTACTTGATTTTAAAAAATCTTCTCCTCTTAAACCAATGAAAGGACTGCTTTGAAACATTGCACACATCATCTTTAGGATGTCCTCTACCAAAATTGTGCAAATCATGACACCTGACTACCTACATAGCTACGTTGGATTAAAATAGAAAAAATGAAAAAAGGGGTGGGGGGTGGGAGGTCGAGAGAGTTTTCGACTGATAGTTAAAAAAGTATAACAGGTACAGCAAATTTGAAGTGAACCTCCCTTCTCCCTCTAACCTTCAAAAGATCCTCCTTATAGGAGTTATTTCCCTTAAAAGGTCAAAATTAATGATTTTTGCAAAAGTGTTGGGCAATTCCTTATAGCAAAGAAAAGCTGGATAAAAAAGGGTTGTTTGGTTTCAGGTTCAGGTGAGCGATACAGGCTCCTGGGAGCCTCTAGTTTCATCATGTTATTTACTTCACAACGTCTTGACATTAGAGAAGGCCCATCTCATGCTAGTAGAGTGAGATAGGATAATATCAAACATAAAGATCAAAGGAAAATACTGTGAAATAGCAGTAGGTAAGAATATAATTGGGCTTTGTATATGGTACTTGTGTTAACGATACATTGTGGTAAACATACATTGTATATTTAAGAGGTAGTGTAATAATTATAATTTTGGGGTTTTTTTTCAATATAAAAATTATTAAGAAAATGTTACAAAAGTTTTTAATTGATTGAAAGGGAAATATATTGTGTCAATAAAAATTCAGTTTCTATATAATTCCCACAGGTTTGTATGGAGACACTGACCAGGAAGCTGCCATTTTAGATATGATGAATGCTGGAGTTGAAGATATTAGAATTCAGTATCTGAAGATGATTTACCAGAACTATGTAAGTTAACAATAAAAAAAAATGCATACCATTATTTAAAAAAAATTATAAAACTCCTATTAGGCGAATAAAAGGGGAGAGGGCTATCATTTGGTTAGCTCGGAGAATTTTGATTGGTCCAAACGATTGTGCACTGTACTTTGTAAATTCAGTGATGCCTGTACATAGTTTTATTATTTATTATAATGGCATTACACACCTCCATTTTCAATTATTTATTCAATTGATTTTGGGGGGTTCCATAATCTAAAACAGGATTTTGTTTATTGTATAAGATGGTAGACATCCCCTAATCCAACTCCTCTAACAACGAGCTATTGTATTATTTTTCAATGAAACTTATGTATTACATTATTTGCCTGTATTTTAAGAAATAATCAATGGCTGCCCATAATTTATTGATTATTTAAATATTGTTACGTATTATATTCATAAATATTTTGCCATGTGGTCAAGTCATGAATGCTTATCCATATTTGAATAATCAATAAAATATGGGCACACATAAATGATTTTGATTGTCATGAACTTTACAAATTTAGAATTTCAAGGCTATAGTGGTAAAAGGGTAGAACTTTGATTTTGTTCTACTTAAAACCATCAATCTTGTCAAAAATTGGTTATTATGTGAGAGCAGTATTTCAGCTATGTTTAGGACGAGAACAAGTTAACAAACTATACATCAACTGAAAAGGGGGTGGGATGGGACATAAGGAACACAATTTTGACTGCCACTACAAAAAAAGTATGGATAAGTCAGCCTTTTGTAGCAGCTAGAATGAGCCTACTCTTCTTTCGGAATTCTACAAAAGGGGTCTTTATCATGCAAGGAAAGTGGCACTCTCCAAACACGTTACCCACTACGGTCCGCTTCAGGCTTTCTGTATTATGACCTGACAAACCACCCCCATTGAACAGTCTCCCTTATCCACCACCTAGGGAAGTATAGTCCCAGGTCCAAAACTGCTGATACTAATAAAGGAATATATTATATGTGCATATGAAAAATGAAATAAAATATTTATTAACATTAACAATGTCATTCAACAAAAAATAACGACAAAGTATCTGAGCAGACACCATTGAACATGTACAACCATATTGTTGAAAATGACATTATTATCTTGTTTGGAGGAGGCAGAAACTGAAAAGAAATATTGCAATGTTTGTTTTGAAAATAAGATAAAGTAATTATAGGATAATTAATTGGGCGGAGTGAATATCCAAAATATGATCACGAGTGCCGCATAACGCATCTGATTAAACGAGTGCGCGGAACTTGTTCCGCGCACGAGTTTAATCTGATGCTTTATGCGGCACGAGTGATCATATTTTGGATATTCACGATGCCCAATTGATTATCCTATTTATTAAATAGATCAAAATTGTTTTCGTAAAATTTTAATGCCAAATCCTAAATTTTATGAACGGCAGGTGAATATCTGTATAGTACAAAACCATTGTGACGTTTTGGCAGGAAAAAACCAGAGAGTGAAAATAAACGATAATTTTCACATGTGATTAACTGTGATTTCTGTCACTCGGAAAATTCGATATTTCATCTCTATCATATAATAAATTTATAATCGGCATGCCCTAGGATTTTATATTAACATGTAAATATGATTGTGTTGCCAAAGTGTCATATTAGAATTATAGATAGAGAACTTTGTTATAGGAAGAGGGAAAGGAACCATACATTAAAGACATTCCTAACAAACTTCAACCATTTGAGGTAAAATACAAAATTATTTAATACAAGTTGTAACAAATTTATTTTACTAAAAATTATGTTATTGGAAGAAATTGTATAAGATCTCAAAAAGTGGTTATTTTAGACCACAGTTTGACCTAGGGTAAATATTAAATTAGTAGATTGTCGTCTACTACAAGTGTATGAACAGTGGAATTTCTAGTTTAATTAAATCAGACTTCCAGATAGTTGACATAAAAGCTAAAAAAGTTGCTAAAATAGAATAAAACATTCAGCAAACATCTAGTCCTTATAGTTTTACAGTCCCAAAAATGATTGTCCAAAACATGTTAAAGGTGAAGAAGTTTGAAAAGTTTCGACAGGTCAGTAGAGCACTTGTTTTGGCCAAAATTTCAAAGTTCTTTATTTAACCGATGAAACGTTCAAGTCATAATAAGTCACAAGCTTTAATATTCAACAAGAGGATTGCTTAGTATTTTAAAGAATTACCTGAAAAACAGATGTTTCAAATTACAAAAGATTTACAAAACTTGTGCAATTACCATAAATTGTATTGTGTCTTAATTATGCATAATTTATACTATTGTACTCTTTCCTTATATCTTTTCAGAAACTTCTGAAGCCAACCAATGGTTATATTCTTGGAGATAAGGTTTGTGTTTGATTTTTCATATTAGTTTTTGTCTTTTTTACATTTTACATTACATAAATATTCCTTTTTTTGCAATGTGTGTACAGCTGTTTTGTGGCAATATTTTCTTTACATCTTTTCGTGGTTCAGGTTTAGCATACAGATGTATCCAGTTGTATTACAGTGGATCCAGATTACATTACTCATAGTAAAGCAGCTTGTTCTACATCTACATATATGTTTTATGAGGTGGTCATGAAACTACATTAATCTAACATAATCTGATGTTGACAAATCTTGGAGTTATTCCCCTTTGGACATTGAAAAAATGTTTTACTGTATATTGTTCTTCAACAACTGCACCTACTTGTTTCAGAAACTTGCTTAAACATAAAAAAAGCTCAGTTCAGTAAAATGTTATGATCTGCTGATAATCTCAGAGTGATGCTCCTTTCACTAAGATTTTTCGAGGTGGGCGGGGATATATATATCTAGTGTCAGTTCATGGGGCCATGAAACATAAGTTGATAATACAAAATACACTCTAGTTCAGACATGCATGTTCAAAGTTAAAAAAATTATTACCGTTTCATTCAGTGATGAAAAATGTTGCGAAACAGTGTTGAAGTTTAGATTAAATTGTTTGAATTTGTCTACTTTAATACATGTATATTATTGTATCAAGATTATTTTTGTATTTCAAAAAACAAGAGATGAAATAAAAATAAACAATTTTTGTAGATTTCCTGGACAGATTACAACTTGTTTGACCTGCTGGACATTAACAATGTCCTGTCACCTGGTTGTCTCGATGGTTTCCCAGCTCTAAAGGCTTTTTATGAAAGTATGCTGAAAAGGCCAGGGATTCAAAAGAGGAGGGATTCTGAGGAATTCAAGAAAATGAAAATCAATGGAAATGGCAAACAGTAATCTTATTTTTGATCCAAGTACTATTTGAACAATAACTGTTTAATGTATGCTAGTGCTATAGATAAGGGATGTAACAAACATCGTAACATTCCAGATACATATTTTTTCCACTCTTTTTTTGTACACTGCTTTTCTTCATTGTAACATTTTGGATACACGTTGTTTCCACTCTTTTTTCTTCGCTGCTTGTCTTGCTACAAATGAATAATCAATGTATTGTCAATATGCTATAATTTGGAAATAATTCGTGTGTATTTTTTATTTATGGTACATATTTCAAGAGCATGTATTTTTTCAAGATTTATGCATCTATGTTGCACAAATTATCTGTACAGTGTTTAATCAGTATTTTTATGAATACATGTTACATAGGGACCAGTGTAGACCTTGTTTACAGCATTTAACTTTCTATAATAGAGATTTTTTACGTTGTAGTGGGATCATACCAAAAAATGGATACATTGTTTATTTTGGTTTTTTGGTAATTTGTTGCCTCTTAGCATTTATACATATTGATGATTGTGACATTTGTCCTCAGAAGCTTACATGATAAATATTTGTTTATATTATAAATATAAAGAAATATATATGTACTCAACGAATAAACAAACAGTTTACAGAAACTTGCCTTATATAGTAAAGATTTTTTTACTTCTCTTTTTTATTTAAAATGGTTGTAATCTGTGGTGCCAATTTTACTGTGCAATTTTTTATACACAATACATTGCAAAATTTAAAAGTGCTACTTGTATGTTTGGCTTAATTGATGTCATTGTTTGATACACATTTATTGTTTTTGTTTACTGGCCAGTCAGTTTGATAGCTAATTATACTGTGTAACTAAATTTGTCAGACAATCGGACAATTGAAATAAAAATTATATACTATACGTGTATTGTTTAATATTTTGTAGTCATTAGATTGTAATGTGCAGGTTGCCTCGGTGGCCAAGAGGTTAGGGTACTTGGTTGTTATGGTGCCTCGATGGCCAAGAGGTTAGGGTGCCTTGGTGGCCAAGTGGTTAGGGTACCTCGGTGGCCAGGTGGTTAGGGTGCCTCGATGGCCAAGTGGTAAGGGTGCCTTGGTGGCCAAGTGGTTGGTTAGCCATGGTGGCCATGCAGTTAGGGTGCCTCAGTGGCCAAGTGGTGAGGGTACCTTTGTGGCCAGGTGGTTAGGGTGCCTTGGTGTTCAGGTGGTTGGATTGCCTTGGTGGCCAAGCGGTTGGTAAGCCATGGTGGCCATGTGGTTAGGGTGCCTCAGTGGCCAAGTGGTGAGGGTGCCTCTGTGGTCAGGCAGTTAGAATGCCTCCGTGGCCATGCGGTTAATGTAGTAAGTCACCATGCCTGTCAACAAGAGGTTGTGAGCCTTAGTCTAAAAGTACATGGACTAGAGTTTCCTACTATGGAAAGGAAACACTCTGTACTAAATACTTGTTGGAAACATTCAATTTTGTAATTGGCAGATATTTGAGGACTAAATCAAATACTCACCAATCAGATTGCTGGAAAATTTTAATCTGAGGAAATGTCAAGGATTTAAGCAGTGTTTTGACAAGTTTTATGAAACTAGGACAAGGTTATCGTAAAAGATTGGCCTATATAAAAGCAAGATACAAAATATGTCTTCCACATTTATTTCAGTCTCTTTGTTTCTTAACTGATTCATTGTACATATTGACATATATTTAAAATAATGTCTTATTCATATTTTATCCAGAAAGTTGTGCAAATCTGGTACAATAGAATTCAGTCCTTTTCTCTTTCTGACTTCTTGTACAACTGTTGCAGCTTTCGATTCAGAAGAATCCAGAGGGTCTCCTGGTAGATATTGCCAATGATCAAACACACATTGTGGGAATGCTTGTCCTCCAGTTTGTCCTCGAAGGTCTTCTGTAAATCCTGGGAAAAATGATAAGTTATAATTAATATTGGTTATCTTGAAAGTCTGCATGTTCATTTAATACATTGAGCGAGCTTTAACTTTAAAGGATATTTAGCTATTGACTGCAACCAGTTTTATTGGTCAAAAGCCAGAGTAACAGTACGACTGGATCCCTATGCATGTAGCTGGTCAACTCTTCTGAAGTAGATCTGGTTGAAAACCCAAGTTGATGTTATTGTTGTTCATGAAGTGCTAGGTCAAACAGTTACCAAATGCAAAATTTATTAGTACCTTTTTCCCCAGTAAGAAATGTTTTCATTAAAAAATTGCTCATGTTATTGCTACAGAATGTATTTGAAGCCCACTTAAATTATTTTTATAGTTTTTTAGATTGAACAGGGGTGTAGCAAGCCATATGCAAAATTTTACCTGCATACACATCCCAAGTCCCAGTAAACAACCAAAATTCAGGATTATGTCAGTAGCCAGACCCTTTTTAAGTCTATTATTATTTTGTGTATTTCAGGCTAGCTAAGCCAAGGCTACTGTATTTAACTATTTTCTGACATTCTTACCAAAAGATTCATTGACAGGTAAATGAGCTTTAATCTGGTACAAGGGAACTCCTTCCTGTTGGACTGCATCAATGACATGCCCTCGTCTCTTCGAAAGTACATTGTAAACTCCTCCCATTTCTGATGATGGAACCTAAAATAGCAATGACCTGTTTTTAGACTTGAGCACTTAAGTAATCATCAGATTGGTAAAGATATTGGTGACACATTGTACTGAGCCATGCAGGGTTTAAATTCATAGTTCATTCTTAAAATTATTAGAGTTTTATCTCTATTGTGCAGATGTTTTTCTTGTGGTGGAGTGATATATATTTCTGTATATCTGGGATATTACGATGAAAAGAAAGAATTTTGAACTAACACTTATGTGACTGTTTAAAGCCAATGGGTTGTTTTTTCTTTAATCTTGGGTAATTTGTTCTCTTTTATAGTGATAAATTGAATTGGGGTGTTTGTGTTCGGTTTATCTTTTTATACTACAATATAGTCTAGCTCATTTTCTTCTATCTTGTCATGTTTAGCTACTGAAAAGATGACAACATTCAATTAACTTTAATGTATTTACCTGTATTTCAACGAGGTAAACTGGTTCCATAATTCTTGGTTTTGCTGTTAACATTGAAGCAATCATAGCTCTTCTTGTTGCTGGTATGAACTGTCCACCACCTCTATGACTGGGATCTCCATGGATCTTCATGTCTTGTATGTCGAAACGGACACCACGGATATTCTCCTCACACAAAATGCCCTACAATATTCAAAATAATATAAAATATTGGTGCCATTCATGCATAGAGAGGACACAATTGGAATTGTGTAACAAGGGGAAAAATATGTATATGAATAAATGCAGCGAATGATGAAGAGAAGATTATCAACAACAACAAAAAATTATTTTATTTGCCAGTCAAGGCGCCCACGTATGGGTGTTGAATCACATATTACATGTAATACAGAAAACTAGAGGCTCTTAAGAGCCTGTATCGCTCACCTGACTTAAAAAAAAACTTTTTAAGACAAGACTTTTCTTGCAAATTTTGATATTAAATGCTAAAGAGTTTATGTGAAGATGCTGTTTCTAAGAATGTTGCCATGTTGAATTTACAATCAGCAGTAGGAGTGTTTCTGAGAAGAAGCAGTTTTTATGTTTTTTCATAGGTTAGTATGTTAAAGTGATGTTCCATAGTAGCAGCAATCTTGTATTTTGGATCGAAACAAAAATCTCAAAATTGGTAGAGGACCATACAATATCACATATCCTAAAATCTGCCAAGCTGTTTGTGAGAAAACAAATTTTAAAATCTCAGCCAGTCAGAACGCATTTGCAGCTCTGGCAGCCATGTTGAGTTTCCTATCGGCTCGAAACATACTTAAAATAATAAGATTACAATCTAAGATTCACTTCTGCATTATTTGGTTAAATTGTCTGGAACTGAGTTTCAGAGAAGAAGCTGTTTGTATGGTTTTCCCATAGGGTCCTATGTTAAGCTGTGTTCCACTGTGGCGGCCATCTTGGAATTTGGATCGCCACAAAAAACTCAAATTTTGTAGAGGACCATCTAAGGAACATTTGTGCAATTTTTCAAATCAATCTGCTAAGCGGTTTGTAAAAAGAAGATTTTTTGAAATTTCAGCCAATCAGAACCCATTAGTTGCCCTGGAAGCCATGTTCAATTTGCAATTGGCTAAAAAAACTCAAAATAATAAGATAAATATCCATTAATCATTTCTTCATAATTTGGCTTCATTGTGTGGAACAGTTTCAGAGAAGAAGTTGTTTGTATGTTTTTCCCATAGGGTCGTATGTTTTCCCCATCTGCCATCTTGGATTTTGGATCGGCACAAAAAACTCAAACTTTGTAGAGGACTATCTAAGGTACATTTCTACAATATTTCAAATCAATCTGCCAAGCAGTTTATGAGAAGAAGATTTTTGAATTTCAGCCAATCAGAACGCATTAATGGCCCTGGCAGCCATGTTTCATATTTGATCAGCACCAAAAACTCAAACTTTGTTAAGAACCACCCAATAAACATTCCTGCCAAGTTTGGTTCCAATTGGCCAAGTGGTTGTGGAGAAGAAGATTAAAATGTAAAAAGTTTACGGCCGACGACGACGAAGACGACGACGGACGCAAAGTGATGAGAATAGCTCACACTGATCCTTTGGGTCAGGTGAGCTAAAAAGAGTATGAACATAAATTAAAAGGTGCAAATGTGCATAATAGATGGCCAAAATAAAGAAAGGTCAGAAAGAAATATATTTTTTTTTAAATTAATGCGAGAGGGCAATAATTCTTGTTACGATAAGACAAGCACAAAGCCACAATTTATTGATCTGACTATAGATAAAAAATGTACCTCTTCTGAGGCCCACTGGAACCCTGCAACCATTACATCCTTGATGTCCTGAAGATTCTGGACTCCTTTAGTGCAGTCTACCAACATGTTTGGACCAGAATTAGCTGGACCAAAACACCATATCTTCTTGGCTTCGGTGGCATCAAAGTCATAGTTTTCCACCAAATATCGGGCTCTTTCTTTGACATCTTGTGTAGCTGTTACTTTACCCTTCAAGACAAAAAGAACAAATTATTTATCTTTTGAAACGAGGACATTGGAGTGAAAAAAAGTGTTTTTATAGCAAGTTCCAAGGATTAGGGATATTTTAAGAGGTTTTCCAACGAACAATTGTTTTTTTACAAATTAATATAAACTAATTCCGATGCTATTCGTTTCAATTAATTCAAATTTCTTTTCCGTTTTTTGAAACGACAGAACACATGTACACTTACGCTCTCAATATCTGCAACCAGACCCTCTGGAAGTGGTGAAGCGGTCATATATATTCTGTTCAGTTTGTTTGCCGTTTTTGACAGACATATTTGATCTGATGTGTCGCTCACTGTCTCTCTGTAAGTGACCACGGGTTGAGAAACCTTAAAACATAAAATAAGGATCAATGTTACACATACCATGAAAAAATATAATGTTTAAAATTCTTATGGACATTTTTTAATTGAAAAGTTACGAATATATGTTTTACCAGTTCCGGTCGTGCTTTGAAATCTTTAAATACTCAAGTCAACAAACGAATACAAATAGCCTTATATCCTTGGGATAATTGAAAGCATTTGACCATAGAGATATTCAATATGTGAATGGAATGTGTGCTTGGGCATATCAAACAAATACTATTGTAAAGAATTAAGGAATAACAGTTACCTTCAATGGAACGCATGCGTATTCATTCTCCAGATCATTCAGACATATTTCCAGATGCAATTCCCCAGCCCCGGAGACTATGTGTTGTCCACCCTCCAGGCCACACTGGACCAATGGGTCAGATTTAGCTAAACGTTTCATTCCTTCCACGAGTTTTGGTAAGTCTGCGGCATTCTTGACATCTACTGCTACTCGAACGACTGGACTTACAGAAAATCTCATCACCTTAGAAAAAATTTCGGGGTATTAGTACACTATTGTGTAATTGATTTTACCATTTGGTGTGTACACAAGACAGTCTTTACACAAGTATTAATAAAATTTCCGTTACCAAATAATAGTCAGAGGAGGGTTTTTTTAACTTGATGAGAGCGTGGTATCTAAAAAAAGCGTTGGACAGTAGCGGTTTCTTGGACTAACCAATAAGTATATAAATGTTCATTATCTCTATATATGTGAAAATTATGTCGCAAAATTAAAAGTAAAATGGAAAATGGAAACAGCATGATTGATCATATAGGAAGCCCAAAGACCGTAAATTTTTTTCAAACAACATAGGTAAAGTATTTTTCGCTGCAACGGAGAATGGACATCTTATAAGATACAAAACGCATTGCATGCAAAAATCTGAAGTCATTGCAATCATGACAATAATGAATCTTAGTGCTCAAAAAACAAAAGACTATTACCTTCATGTTATGCGCATGCTCGTAAGTCGTAATGGTGCCAGACCTGACCAAGTATTTGTCTATGCCAGACAGACCAACAACATTTCCACACGGTACGTCGTGGATTCCTCCAGAAATGCCAGATCCCATCATAATCACAGTGCTACAGAGAAAAATGACATAGTAAACAGAAAAAAACAATATTTCGAAGTTAGCATATTTCAGTCTTCAGCATAATTTATTTAGATCTGAGAATGTAATTGTTTAAAACATGAGCCTGTATTTTAATTGAACACAGAAGTGCAGACTAATGAATTTTCTTAAGATTTCTCTAGTTTTCATGTTTTTGTCATCATCACGTCTTTATTTTATTTCAAATTAAATATCGGGTTTAATACCTTGGAATTTTCTTCTCAAACAGATCCCGTTTTGTTCCAGGTGTGTAATCTGGTCCCATTATCCGTACCATCTGTCCAGTACTAACTGTTCCCGAAAACACTCTACCAAAGGCGTAGAACCGTCCTTTATTTAATGATGGTACCATTTTTGAAATGTACAACATAAGTGGTCCATTAGGATTGCAGGATTTCATTGCTGTAATAGATTAAAAATTAACCGTATTTGATTGGTCGGCTGATATTTAATTGTTACGTTTCACTTTAAAGTTAGTTGTTCCCAATGCCTAGTACACAGGTTAAAATCCTTTTTATTTTAATATATTTTATGAAAGTTTGGAAGGTCACAGATATGCTAAACTTTAACATGTTTTTTGTTCTTACCTACTGCCGCCTCATCGTCTAGAGGACCTTCATATAAAAGTTCGGTTCGGTACTTCTGGGCTGTTATTGGAGATGGCAAATGTACTACGAACATCTCCAGCAATGCATCATCAATAGGCAACCATTTGTTCATCACAGTTCTCATCAGCGTTTTTCCGTCGGTCTCTTTCTCCTCCGATGACAACTTAACACATATTTTCTCTACCATCGACAGCAACTCGCTTTTATCCTGGGATTTTGTTGAGTGAAGAACCTAAATTGAACAGGAAAAATTTAGAAATCATTAGGCAACAGGAATGTGAGACATTTACTTTTTAACCATTTAATCATTTGTCTTTAATTCAAAATTTATTTGCATTTTTATTTGGTCGGCTCAATATGAACATTCTGATGGATAAATAAAATGTATATACCTTATATAAAGGTTCCAAAACGAACTTATTAAATCCTCGCACGGAGTTTTCATCTTTTGCGGTTCCCCATTTCTTTGTCTCTGTATTATAAAAATTGTCACCCCATAGCCTCTTCAGCATTTTGTCCTCACTTATACCAAATTTCTCGGCATACATCTTTGCAAACCGTCGCAAGGTAAATCCCCATCTATGCAATCCAGATCCGAAGGCTACATTGCAACGTGAAGGGTCAACCTACATTGTAATACACAAAAAACAAAAATCAGTTTTGTAAATACTATAACTCGTCTCTACAACAATATACAAAAGTGTTGGACAAAGAAAGGAATACAAAGGGCTATAAAAAGCTTACCATTAAATCCCCCATAGCATCATCGGAGTAGGTAGCTACCAGCGCATTGAATCTTTCTACAACACTACGTAATCCCTGATAAAGCTCCTCAGGTTGTAGCTGGGTCTCAAACACACATCTATCCAATTTATTTATCATCAACACTGGTTTTATTCTCTCCCCGAGGGCTTGTCTCAACACAGTCTCTGTCTGCACGCATACACCTAATTTTATAAAAAAAATTAATAGTTTGCTTTGTTTTTCAATTAAATACCACTCGTGACAGATTCTATTAAATAGTTCTAAATCATATTAATACCAATTTAGTGAAAGCTGATGGATGGACGAATGGAAAGATGAATGAACAATGCAAGTTTATAACAATTTCAACTTAGTCCTGAAGATAACAGGATACAACAACAAATACATAAGATCCTCAAACATACTATTCAACAGAGCAGATTCAAGTTTACCGAAAGAGGCAGCACAATCTTGTCGAGTTTCAGCGCTTTCTTGTAGAGTTTTATTGTTTAACCCTGATGAACATAATGTAACAGTAACACCCACCACTAACGCTGTCCACCACGACCAACGCTCCATCTGCTACCCTCAACGCCGCCGTCACTTCAGAGGAGAAATCCACGTGACCAGGAGAATCGATCAGGTTTACGATGTATTGGTACGATTCCTCCTTCTGGTGACTGGCTGGAAGAATTTTTGGATCGACTTCATACAATAAAGATATGGCGCTGTAAAAAAATAACATTAGGTTTTGTTACTTTGTATAATTTGAAAACTTAAAGTTACAAATCTGTAAATCTATAGCTTAAGGACATGTATCCATGACAATAGAGTATTTTTTCGTACAAAGTTCTACTTTTTCAGTCCTAAAGAAGGGCTATACATATTCAGTTGTAAAACGCATTGCCTAATCCTTTTGTTTCAAATTAAAGAAGCCATATTTCGTTGTGATTTGCCGTTTCGAGAAATTGACCAAGTGTACAATTGAAAGCTGCCTGGCATCTGGGCAAACTGTATTATGTATTGTCTATGTTATACACAGCATGCAGGTAACTACAGATTTTCTAAATAAATTGACAAGTTTTACCAAAAAATAAAATAATGTTTTTATTTAATATTCTCAACATAATTTTATAAAAATGAAGCTTACAAAATGACGAATTTGGGGGAAGAATGGCCAGGATGTTCATGTACATGTATGAGAATATAACAGTCGTGATTAAAATGTCGATTCCATTTTCATATTTTATCGAATAATCACAGACAGTACTTTAATTACCATATCATGTACTTACGTCGATTTAATTGTAATTCCCTTCTCCTGTTCGTCTTTCCTGGTGTCCATGGCACACTTATCCCCTGCCTGGTGGGCAGCAATAAAGCCTACCCGGGCCAGCAGGGAATCGGTAAGCGTGGTCTTGCCATGGTCAACATGAGCGATAACTGCCATGTTGCGGACATTTTGGGGTCTGTTCATTGCCCCTCTCAACTGCTCTATTGTAAAGTTTACCTAAGAATGAAATACACATGAAAATATATTAATTTTGTAGCGCGATTGAAAGGGAAGTAGCTTGCGATGGATCATAGTACTGTTGTGATGTTTTAACTATTTTAAAACAATATGTCGACTTAAAAATCTAAATATTTCAGCTGCATTTCGTAAATATATGAAATATATAAATTCAAAAATAAAATAAATAATGATTAAATAAAGTAAAAGAAATTCAAATTCACGACAAAATTGAATATTTGTGGTTTTGTTCGTTATTACCAGTATTGTATTGTTGTGTAAACATTAACAATGTAATATAATATTGAAGTAATAAAGCCTTTTAATTTCTACTATACTTATTTATAGATAACTTTTAACTGTCGCTACAAGTGGTCGAAAACAATTATAATCATATTATCGAAGCGAACAAACTTAAATTCGTCAATAATCATAAGAAATGCAATATTTGTAATGAACAAATAAGAGGTCTTTCAATTTTTCTTACAAATAAAAAAAATAATAAGTAAAAAAAACGTCATAAATAAAGCAAAAGGTTAGAATTGCGTTATGTATAGACTTATGAAAATTTCTATAAAAGGGGCAATGTATTATTTCACAAAGTGGTGGGAGAAGAATTAAAAAAAATCATTTAAATAAAGCAAAACTCTATAGCGAAAAAACCTTATTTGCATTGATAAATTTTATAATTATATGTGAAGAACACTTTCTGTTGCATTGCAAACATTATAAGCTGATAAGAAGTGCATTTCTTAATAAAATTAAAAGTTTAATCCCAGATCTTTTAACAAAGAGCAAATCCCTATTATGCTTTTTGTTGAATAGCAAATCTGAATTTTGTCTAAAACTTACTGCTGCATTTATTTTAGAATGCTTTGAATTCAAGAAAAAATTATATCATATAAAACGTAATTTTAATTGGTTATATCATCTGTATACTATATATTATATTATAATAATAAATACAATTAATGTAAAATGTAAAGAATTGTATTACATTTGTATAACACACTTTGTATTGATCCTCTAAATTGTTGTGCCTTAACCATGTACTGTACCATGAGTTTGTGCTAATTTGTAAAAATAAATATTTTATTTGTGAACTTACCATTGCTTTTTAATTTCTCCTCTGAATGCGGCTATATAATTGCCCCTTGGGCTTAAGTCAACTTTTCTTCTATCTATATGTTGAGCAAACAGCTCACATTTTGTTTTGATTATAACCTACCGACACCTTCTTTTTATACTAGGTGTATTTCGCAACGCGCTGATATTGCACCATCAAACGCAACATTATTCGGAACCTTTCTAGTACAATCTAGTTCTCTTCTAGCACTATTTAAAAGCTCTTTAGGTTTTACGTCTGAAGTAAAAAATCAATACATCTAAAAATAGCATATTACATTGTAAGCGTCCAATCCAAACCGAAATATTTTAATTGTTTTTTTTTTGTAAAGACGGAATTCATTTTTTTTCATGTTATACATTACATTTAAGAAAAAAAATTCTTTAAAAAATTAAATAATTATCTTATAAGTGCTGGAAACACATCAATGTTATGGTTACAAAAAGCGCAATTATTTACAATGCATTTCCCATATGGTACCCCTGGCAATTAAGTTCATTTGTGCGAAAATAACTCAAAAATTTACCCCCGAAAAACAGTTTTGTGTGTAAGTTTAAATGTAGTCCGAGTATCCCCTGCCGTCCAACGCTTTTTTTACGCAAAAAAAGCGTTGGACGGCAGAGGATTCTCGGACTAGTTTAAATGAAAAACTGCATTATTAACAAATAAAAAAGTATAGGTCATGCGGCAAAAATGACCGAAAATTTTGATTGAAATAATGACATTTAAATGGCACTGTCACAATTTCTAACCTCCCTCTTTAATCGTTTTAAGCTCAATTTTCCAGGCTCTTAAAAATTTCCGCCCAAATATCGAGCATTTTCAATCAATAATGTTTATAATTTTTATACCCCCGCTCGACAGAGTCGGGGGTATATAGTGGTCCTCATGTCCGTCCTTCCGTCCGTCCGTCCGTTCGTCCGTCCACATTTGGTTTCCGGATGATAATTCAAAAAGTTTACATCCGATTTGAATGAAACTTTGGGATATTATTATATATCAGGTTGGTAAGAAGCCTATTGATTTTGGGGGAAATCCGTCAAATTTCAAGGTCACAGTCCACGAAAAACGTTGGAAATTTTAACAAAAAAGTTGTTTCCGGACAATAACTCAAAAAGTTTACATCTGATTTGAATGAAACTTTGGGATATTATCATATATCAGGTTGGTAAGAAGCCTATTGATTTTGGGGGAAATACGTCAAATTTCAAGGTCACAGTCCACGAAAAACGTTAGAAATTTTTACAAAAAAGTTGTTTCTGGACAATAACTCAAAATGTTTGCATTCAATTTGAATGAAACTTTGGGATATTGTTATATATCAGGTTTGTAAAAAGCCTTTTGATTTTGGAGGAAATCGGTTAAATTTCAAGGTCACAGTCCACGAAAAACGTTAGAAATTTTTACAAAAAAGTTGTTTCCGGACAATAACTCAAAAAGTTTGCATGTGATTTGAATGAAACTTTGGGATATTGTTATATATCAGGTTGGTAAGAAGCCTATTGATTTTGGGGGAAATCCGTCAAATTTCAAGGTCACAGTCCACGAAAAACGTTAGAAATTTTTACAAAAAAGTTGTTTCCGGACAATAACTCAAAAAGTTTGCATCCGATTTTAATGAAACTGTAAAATATTGTTATCTATTTTGTTGGTAAGAAGCCTATTGATTTTGGTGGAAATCTATCAAATTTCAAGGTCACAGTCCACGAAAAACGTTAGAAATTTTTACAAAATGCGGGGGTATTAGTGATCGCTAGATCGACTTTGTCTAGTTAATTTTGCTATGTTCAGAACTCCAACATCCAATCCGATGCCTCCGTGTATTTTCTTCTGCATACTATCTGGGGGTAAAAAATTTCCCGTTGTCATGTAAACAAATAATTGCGCAATTGTAACCTTATAACGGGACCTAATCATATATTGAATTAATACATTAGACATATCCAAATATTTTATTACTACACATCTCCATTGACAAAATAGTCCATTCACTACAAAAATGATAAAGTAATTTTAATGGAACACTTTGTTTGTAAAATTACTGCGGTATACACGATAAAGGTTTGAACTGAGGCATGGATATATTTATACATTTAGATAATTTACCAATATTAATATACCAAGGTAACCCCCCCCCCCCCCCCCCGTGGTAAAATTGTAAAATTGCCAAATTTATATTTGTGTGTGTTCGGTTAGCTGTGGAATCGTAGTTCTTTAGGTCAGTTCATATGTAAACATTGGATATAAGCGCTATCACAGGTACTTGTGGACAGGACCCCCCCCCCTATTTTCTGTTATTATTTTTGTAAAGTATCTTTTTAAACGCCTTAAATTACATTCTGCTTTTTTTATATTTGAAATAATTATAAGTAAGAGCAGAATGTAATTTAAGACCTATAATATAGATTTCTTACAAAGAGAATACAAAAAGGGGGTGTCTAGCTGTCTACGAGTACCTGTGGACAACATGGAGCAATAACAAGCCAATGTCGCTAGTAGGTCCCTCTTGTGATCGAATATACAATAAACACAGTATTGAACCTAAAATATCGACACTAGCATGATTATGTACGTTTTACTGTGGTGCAAATTCATTATTTCTGTGTCATTGATTGATCTTTAACACGAAAGGTTTATCATTAAATAGAGCGTTCAATAATTATGTCGCCTCATTATTATTACCTTCTTCACGTGAACCCACACACTTTGCTTCACAGGAAAATTTTATAGAGTTCTGGTCTATGGAGATGTATTAACATGGTTCGACCTTCCCCACAGTCGGGTAACGAATTTAAATTTGTAATTATTTCTACCTTAACCTAGCACAGAACTGCAGCACAGGAAAACAAGGTCTGTTCGACTAAAATACCGACAAAGCCATTTACTTGTGTATATTTTGGCAGGTCAAAATTATCATTCGAAGTTCTCTATGCGGAATACTGTTCATAAAGACCAATCTAAATGAATGCTGTATTTTGAGATAATATTACCAAAAATTGCTCAAATTTACAACTCGGTGGTGTGCCCAATTTCAACCAGATTATAAATGCAGAATATTTGCTTGGACATCCATGCATTAAATCGTTCAATATAACTTTGATCAAAGTTAAAGACAGAAAAGTGAAACATTTACAACTATGAAAATAAGAGATACATCGTATTGTTAATTTTGTCAGTTAATTGTAGGGTAAAAAAATTTGTTTATTCAAAATCACTAATAGAGCTAGCCGTTTTTAATTGGTTTAATCTCGATCACATGGTACATGGTATTCCAAAAAAGAGCTACAGCCTATCCAAATATGAGTGGTGTATTTCAATCCATACAGCCCGATCGCTCATTTCTGTCCGTAAATTTGTTCAATAAAATTAATGTAATTGAAGCTTCTATTGAGGGCCGTATCGGATTTACGGACCTTTATTTTGATATGTCTCTCATCTGCTGCTTGGACCGTAGCAAGATACATGTCCGTATCCATGTTATTCTAATCCGAAAATCCTGATACGCTTCTTATACATAAATGAATACTATCAAATAATGAATAATAAATAAACTTGTATTATACTGTCACTGCTTTGTACTGACAATTATTGAGTTACATGTATCGGCCTATATTGACAAATCATATGTGTATACTTTGATTATTTTTAAACAAATATCCACAGCTAATTCGGTGCTTAATATATATATATATATTTTATAAGTTATTTATATATATATATTTTATAAGTTATATACGTTCATATCCGTAGATATGGAGATTTTAACACCTGAAGTGCCCCAAGTACGCCCTGAGGCATTTGATACGAGGTACATTTGTAATCACAGAAAGCGGAACTTTAGTTCTTGTTTAATTTCATATTAGTCCTGATCACAGTGAAAACAAAATTCGTGTCTGATGAAAATCCCTTCGATTCCAATCGTTTTCTTGAAGTGCGCCGGCTGAATTTAAACAAAAACTAACTGTTCGCTTGCTTCACTTGACGGAAGTCTGCAGTACTTCGTACTTCAATATGTATAAGGTTACATGCAGTTGATGTTGCACATTAAAAACATTGAATGTTGATATCGATGAAGTCGATTATTAATTAAATTGTTTCTCTGTGTTTTGTGCTGCGCGCTTTATAAAGGGGGTCTATAATTTTAGTTGTATAGATTATAAACATTTTGGTAAATTTCTGAGAGACAACGACAAATTTATGCAAAGCAACCCTTCCCTGTCATATTAATCTACAGTTATGTTCTTTTTATTGCTATCATAAAAGTAACCACCAGAATCAATACCATGGGTTCAAAAAAATACGTCTTTCTAGTTATTAATATATGTAGTTTTAAACAGAGTTTATGACTGATAGACAATGATTGTTCTAGAAAGGTTCCGAATTTGAATTGGGCTTTCGCCGAATTGTGAAATGTTGGAGTATAATTACGTGGTTAAAAAACTGTTTATTGTTGTTTATTATTCCTCAACGAAAATGAGGAAAAAAATACTCTAGTCAAAGCAATTCGATCAATGCATTTAGGAGAGATTTAAATATATAAAAACAATGGTAAGTTTAGCATTGTTGTCTGCATTTAATCATTCACTCATATGAACGAGTTTTAATACGAAAACAAAGACAAATATCACAATAGAATATAAATAAATACCCCCAAAAGGTAACGTACAAACTTATCAAGAATAACACATATGATACAATAAATGTTTAAACTTTAAAATTCAAATACTGCTAAAAAACAAAATTAAAAGACTTTATGCAAGAAATTGGTCGGTTCAAACTGTATATTATTTACCTAACCATGACCGAATATAGCTATAAATAGTTATAAAGGTAAACTTGAAAGCAGTTAGATTCTTTTAAAAATAGATTTCCCTTCTGTCTTAATTTCAAATATTAAATCTTCGAACTTGTGTCATTTTGCAAGTGACCACAGGGATTAATAATGTTTGTAACCGTTACGAACTTTTTATGACACAACAATGGATCAAAAGCTGTAGATCAAATTTTATAAATCATTCGATGTGAATTCTTAATTAGTTTATGGGTGTAAATATAGCATTTATAATATTAAACGTTTGCAAGTGTCAACCATACTAAGAACAGAAACAAGTTTGTTGTTTATACTTTACTGGAAACAAGAAAGAAAACAGTACATGAGGACGATTAATTACAAACTTCAGTAAAATTTAGACATCGAAGTCTTCCGCCTCTTGTAGTTAAATCAACACATTCTTTACACTTTGTTCGATGACATTATATTCCGTGTGCATAATACGAACACGATTCACAGAAAGTGACTGACCCAGCGATGGCGTAACTCGTACACTTGTTTCCATTTTGTTGTAAAAGCTTCTTAGACGATGTCTGAGGGTCTCTCAGACATCGTCTAAGAAGCTTTACAACAAAATGGAAACTGGTCAATATTAATTGGGGGTTGGGACCGGTGCATTACAAATTATAATGTTTAAAAAGACCATGTCCTATCTCCTAAAAAATACAAAAAGGTGCTGTCCTTCATCAGATGAGTTATTAATAAAGTTGGTGTCCTATCTAGTGAATAATTATAATGTTACAATTCAGTATTTATGTTTGGTAAACACATTGTTCGCTTACAGTATGTTGGTTTTGATTTAAAACGTCAGAAATTATTTTTCTTGATGATATTGTTCCGAAAAAAAAAACTTGGTCTTATCAATGCTGAAAATAACAAAACTTTGAGTCCCATAGTATATGCAGGCATAAAAAAGTATTTGTCCTATTACATTTTGCACCGGTCCCAACCCCCAATTAATAATGACCGGTACCTGACTTTGAGGAAACATTGGAATGTCCAAAAATTGTACTTTAGACTATTTACGGTTTGTAGGTACAAAGACAGTCGGGGAATTTGCATGTTTGTTGAATTTAGTCATCCTCATCGAACAAGGGCAAGCATCCTCTTTCTTAGACGTCTTAATATTTAATATAAAAATATTATTGCATATTAGTAATAAATACACAATACATACATTATGTGTAGGTACAACTACCTGTATCACGTTGAGACAGTTGTGCACATTCGTATCACTACGAGACGCGTAGCGTCGAGTTGTGATGCGGAATGTATGCAACTGTCGAGACGTGATACAGGTAGTTGTACCTACACTTAAATGTATGTAATAAGTTTATCTAAAATTAAGAACTATTAAAAGGGCCGAACAACACTGAATGATTAAAATAAAAAAATTAACACTCAACGAAACAATTGTTTATAGGCCCTAACGTAACGCGTATTGTGACGTCATATCTCACTCATAGAATGAAAGTCATTCACCGAATCATTGGTTATACCATTCATTGTGACGTCAAGAAGTAGTTCCGACAAAAGTACATCTTGTATCACATAGGTTGTATCAATCGCTAATTTTCCAGATTTTGACGAAATACATACTTAATTTTAGATAAATACAATTTACTGGTATTTTGTATACAAATCAGCTGACATTAAGAAATACATGGTATAAAGTCAAGCGTTCTGATTTTTTATTTGACTGCTAGCTATCAGTCAATATAAGAAAATCGGACCTTCGGAGTAAAAAGAACCGATGATTATGAAACTGTCCCCTCAATACAATAAACATAATGAAACTGATGGCAATACCACGAAATTCGACTTCTGCTCGGTCATTATCAATATTCCTTGTCCATACCACGGCCTGTGCACAGAATATCTTATTCTATTCCCCTGGCTTGAAATTCCTACATAAATATAATTCTTAGTAAAACTAAAATGTTATTGTTGTGTATTGTCAGGTATATTTTACAATGGAGCAGTTGCGAGAGACCATGAACAAAACAGAGAATGTTCGCAACATAGCTGTTATTTCTCACTTTAACCATGGCAAGACCACTCTTACCGACTTCCTACTGGCTCGGGCAGGCCTTATAGAGGCCAATCAGGCCGGAGGAAAGCGTGCCATGGACACAAGGAGAGATGAACAGGAGAAGGGAATTACAATTAAATCGACGTAAGCCAATTAAAGTGCATATTATACGAACGCAATTAGTTTTATTTCGACCTACAATACTGCACGACGTGATATCGAGATTGTTTTATGTGCTAGCTAAGAGTTACTATCTGCTTCTCTTTGGCGGCATGTAACACGTGGCTATTGACGACATATATGCCACATATACAGATAACACAGTGACATGCTTCATTATATGTACTTCTTTTGTAATTTCCGTAAAAATGTAAGTCAACATTTAAGGATCAATTTGTTGTTTTTCAAATCTGAAGCTGTTACGACATCCCGCCTTTTCCACTTACGGACATTTGTTTAAACATTTAATTTAATCAAGCACTTTATGATCGAGAAACGCATATGTCCTTACAGAATCACTTCTTAGCAATAAATTCTCAATTCCTGTTAATTTATTGTTTGTTATTTTGAATATGGCTGAAGTATTTCTCGCTGGACGTTAAGAAAATAATCAATCAATCAATCAATCAACTTTAGCGATACATTATATACGCCATTTCCTTGAGTCTGAAATGTTATGTCAAAGTGTCAAATGAATCCAACGTCTTCCACTTTACAGCGCCATATCATTGTTGTATGAAGTCGATCCAAAAATTCTTCCAGCTAGTCACCAGAAGGAGGAATCGTACCAATACATCGTCAACCTGATCGATTCTCCTGGTCACGTGGATTTCTCCTATGAAGTGACGGCAGCGCTAAGATTAACAGATGGAGCGCTAGTCGTAGTGGACAGCGTTAGTGGTAAGTATTCTATACAACTGTGGGTTTATATTTGGGGTGAGGTGGGGTTCCTAAGCTCATTACTATCGCTTCAGTTATAACGCTAATCCGAAAAAGATTTTAAATATTTAGGTAAACATACATATAAGAATAAATTTGGCTGTATTAGATGCCTTATTTACAGGTTGGTATTTTTCTTTAGTTCCCTGCTTTCGACATCAGTAATAGTGGTTTTCACGACAAACGTCGGCGAAAGCAAAAAAAACCTATTTCATCCACCATTTGAAGTATATATTTAAGCATGACTTTAGGAGCATTTATATTTATTTTACGTTACAACTCTGCAATGAAGAAGTGTATTAGTATTAACATATTAATGACAAAATTCTACAATGTCAACAAGGTGTATGCTTGCAGACAGAGACTGTGTTGAGACAAGCCCTCGGGGAGAGAATAAAACCAGTGTTGATGATAAATAAATTGGATAGATGTGTGTTTGAGACCCAGCTACAACCAGAGGAGCTTTATCAAAGATTACGGGTTATAATAGAACGATTCAATGCGCTGGTTACAACATATTCTGATGGTTCCATCTGCGATTTACTGGTAAGCTTACAGCAGCTTAGAGTTTTTTTTTACCTTTTTGTGTCTTTTGTCAACATTTTTCCATACACGGTAAATATCAAAACTACGAGTTTACATTTTTTGCTGATCCATAGTTTGTTGTTAAAGGCTTTATGAAGTACTTCTATTTCCTATTAAACCAGTAAAGACAGCTTTACAGGTAAATAAATGTACCCCAAAAACAGACAAGACACAATGTACAATTAAAGCAACATTATACAAGTAATGGACAATAATGTATTTCTACTAAGGAGGATTTGACCACCATGTAATAAGCAATACTACTGATGTCTGAAAGTCACTAATTTTAATTCATTCATCATTTAATGGGTAGGGCGTGTCAAACGTTTCAAAGTCCCCAGAAGCTCTGTGGTAAATGGTACAAAATCCTGCATTTTGGGAGTTTACTGTGCATCATAATAAACGGCAATTTTTATAGCTGACCAGTTAATTTTTAATTATTATTTTTATAGGCATTTTTTATTTCAATTTAAAAAAAAAACTGGTGTGGTTTTCCGTACCAGCAATTAACAGTACGGCCGTACCGCTTGCTACGGCAGTGTTAATCGTTTCATATTAAATATACTGTTCCATACATGCTAGAAATCCACGAAAGCAAGTAAAATATTGTTAGCACTTTTCTAAACTCAAGATATTTTGTTTCATTCTAGGTTGACCCTTTACTTTGCAATGTAGCTTTTGGATCTGGAATACAAGGATGGGGCTTCACATTGCGACCGTTTGCAAGGATTTATGCAGAGAAATTTGGTTTATGCCATGATAAAATGTTGGAGATGCTATGGGGTGACAATTTTTACAATACAGAGACGAAAAAATGGGGAACCGTAAAAGAGAAAAACTCCGTGCGAGGGTTTAATACATTTGTTTTGGATATAATTTATAAGGTATATTTTTCCTTAAATGTAATGTATTAATTGTATAGTAATTCAAGTAAACAGAAGACGAATAGTACATTTTCTGAGTATGACGTCTATTTTTGTAAACTTTTGAAAACAGAACGATAATCGAAAACCATAGGAACGTGACATAAATCAACAGATTAACGAAAACAACCAAAAAAGTGGAGTAACCGAATAAACACATGTGTGCATCCAAGTGCTCCGGACGAGTAAGCAGTAGCAACCGCGAATAAGACACCCGTCGAATTACTCATAAATAAATCCGTAAAAAAACCATAGCTCAGAAAAATGTATCATCCCATTTTGGAGACGCGAATTTTTCAAAACTATCGACTAGATAGATATAAAGCTTCTGAAGAGATTTCATCCCCGTTTGAAAAGGCTATCGGTCAACAGCAGCGTCCTGTCTAAAAAATCTGAATACAAATCGCAAGCTCTAGCATGACGTATAAGGTGGGATATGTAGTGAATCTTGCTTTCGAGGAACGGAAAGTTGACAATTGGAAAGTTGGTTGAAGCCATCAAGCTTGTGGTAGAGTTTAGTTTGTAGTTTTGCATTGAAGCCTCACAAAGAAGATTCTGAATCTGTAACTAGTGTCCTTCATCTGAAGCTCCTTAGGATAAATATAATGTAAATTAGGCCACAGCTGAAAATAAGTAAACTGGCTGAGTCCACTTAATTTGTCCCCTTAAACATTAGATAAATTTTAATAATTGTAATTTAACATATATTTCAAGTTTCTAAAAATATAATTTAGGTTATGTCTTTTTGCTAAAGAGGAAAATGAAGTATATTTTAACACATTTACAAATAAAAAATCTCCTTTGACACCGCTTTCTAGATTAAAGATAACAAATCATTTCAAATTAAATCTGTATTCTAAGAAAACCATAGCATCATAAAGTTTCGTGTTTTTTTCATATGATGGAATACTTCAGGTGGTTTTGCCGCAATTGCTAATAAAGATTATTTTGACAGCATAACGCTTTTTCTTTGTAAGAACAATTGTATGCATAGATTGCAGATATGTGATAATTGGTGTTTTCAACTTCAGTCCTGATATAATACATTGCAGTACTTAAGCTCAGGAGGCCTAAAGAGAAGTCTCAGTATCATATCAGAACTGGTTTGAAAAAATGCCACTGAATATCTATAATTTATATTTTTTAATTCTGTGTAATCAACTTCTCTATAATATTAATTTTCCTTCCTTGAAATTCCTCACACTTTCTTTGGCAGCAAGCCGAAAAATAACAGACTGAAGACCAAGTCTTTACATTATGCAAGTCATCATCGTCTGAATTACGACACCTATCATTTTCCTAAAATTTCAGAAACACATTGGGGGGACAGGAAAGACAAAAATTTAAATTGCCCTTGTGACGTAACGAACACTTATAATTATAGTCTTCTTGGCGTGTCACCCGTCCTGAACAAAGCTAAAATACTGCTCGCTGGACGTAAAGCAGACATCAAATCAATCAATCAATCAATCAATCTTGGCGTGTCGCCAGTTTATGGAGCACTACATATCTAAATTTAACGTAACTCTACAGCTTCCTCCAACTACACTCCGGGAGAGGGATTTTGATTTTTTCACAAACGTGGTTACGCTCAATAAACATAATTTTATGGTCTTCATCGTGAACACATGTTGACAGATTCAATATAGTTTATCTCTGCCATATAACAACTTGAATACGTCAGTCCAAAATTGACTTGCCCAATTGTTATGACTTATAACACAGTGTCGTAAGCATGCTGGAGAACGATTATTCTTCCCTGGTTGTTTTTCCTGTCTTATAAAGTTCCTCGTGTAGTTATTGTTTGTCCTTTGATTTTTATTTCTTGTACAATTCGTGGGTTTTTATTTGTCTTGCTTAGATTGTCGTTAAAGTGCTAGTATTGTATGACTATTATAATATATTAAACATCAGTTTTTAAGCGTTTAAATGTATTTGTCACAAACTATCACTGATGCCTATCCATAGTGTGGTTTCTCGTTGTAATTTCTAGATTCTTCACTCGACAAAAATACAGGATAAAGTCGAATTGTTGAGGTTATCGAACGAAATTGGCGTCGATTTGTCAGCGGATGAAAAAGCTGCCGACGAGGGAACGTTTACGACAACAGTGATGAGAAAATGGTTGCCTGTTGATGATGCTTTATTGGAGATGTTCATAATTCACCTGCCATCTCCAATAACTGCCCAAAAGTATCGAACTGACCTGCTGTATGCAGGCCCACATGATGACGAGGTAGCAGTAGGTATAAAACGTTGCTTGGCAGTCTTAAAAAAGTTTTTGTTAACAGATACCTCTCTATATATAATTGGTTTGAAAAGATTTAATTAAAACACGTGCTTACCACAGTAATACAGGTTACACTACTTTTTAACATGTCTCAGTCTGTACTTGTTAACAGCAAGTTCCTAATCGGAGTTTGCATGTATTAGCTCGAACTAGAACCAACCATTACTTGAAATCTAGGGAGATGTTAGTTTCCTACGAAATATAAAATAAACATTTTCAGCTATGAAATCTTGCAATCCTGAGGGGCCACTTATGATGTACATTTCAAAAATGATGCCATCATTAAATACAGGACAGATTTTTGCATTTGGAAGAGTTTTTTCGGGAACAGTTTACAATGGACAGACGGTTCGGATAACGGGACCAGATTACAGTCCTGGATCAAAACATGACCTTCATGAGAAGACAATTTCCAGGTAGTTATCATACAATTATTGACTTTGACATAGGTTGACATCTATTTTTTTCAACCCGAAGAAAATTATATTTACCGAGCCGTTAGGCCAGGTAAATATATTTTTATGAGGGTTGATAAAAATTGATGTCAATCTATGTTATGTTAAAGACGACAAATGTTTTATTATATGAATAATTAAATGAGTAAATTTAATATGAAAGTAATGATATCTAGTTAACTTTCCAGCGCATTTGGCTTGACAACTGGTTCTATTTCAAGCCCATTTTAGGTTGTTCTAATGCTAAATCATTACTTTTGAAGGCAGTTTAAGCCAATCAAATGAAAGAATTTTCATATGTTCGATCTCTTCTTATTATCTCTTAATGATATATAATTGTTTTCGGGTAAATTGAGCAAAAAGGTAAAAACCATACTCTACAATATAGTTCATGTTGTAAGTGTTAAAATGGCAAATTTAATATTAAAGAAAATATTTCAATTACAGTTTTTCGTATTTGTTTAATCCTTCAAGCTTTAAAATACGCTTTTTTGTCCTGATCTAATAAGAAGAAGTAAAGATGTACATAATTGCATATTAATGCGTGCTTTACCAGTATCTCGGTAGTATGAATAGATCCGCTTCAATTTTTATTTTTGGATTATTTTACTATATATAGGGTAAGCCTAGTATTTTTATTAATGCATTCTATTCTTGACATAATAAAATGTATATACTTGAGTTTCTTTTACTAATTAGTTATTTAATTTGATAAGAAAAAGCCATTTAAAAATTTTGTTATGTTATATTACGTAATGTATTTCATCGCTTCAATTGTATTTCTTGGATTATTTCGTGATTTATATGTCAAGCTTCGTAACTTTTTATGCATTCTTATTTTAACATGATAAAGTGTACATTTTTTGGTTTCTTTTATTAGTTACTTAGATAATTTGATAATAAAAGTGCATTTTTAGATTTTGTTTAACGCGCTTGTGACCACTCATCCAGAAAACTTATTTCTGGGTTATTTCATAATTTATAAGGTAGAAAATGGAACCTTTACGCAGAAAATTAGTCATCTTAAACATTAAATTTAATTTCCATTGGTTATGTTTATTGACAGTTTCGAAATACCAAACTCTCGTGAACGATTCGTGTGTGGTAGTGGTGGTTTTAGGGAAGGGGGCAGAGACATTTCTGTGATGTAATTGTATATTAGATGTGCCTTGTTTATTTGCTAATTGATTATTACCTGACACTGAACTTTGATGAAAGGTAAAAATGAAAGACCAATCAGATTCGCATAATAAGCCGCTAAAATGGCTAAATTAGATAATGATTTTGATATATATTGTATATAGCCTGTTGTTTTGTTTGTTTGTTTGTTACTTTCTCTGTACCAATTGTATTATTGGCTGTGTGAGAATAAACTATATATACAAAATTAGATTTTCAAACAGGCATGTTATTTAAACAAAATTGATGTCTGAATCAGTGAAAAATGTGGTAGAAATTAGTAGGGAAAAGAAATTTCTCAATAATAAAAAAAGCACAAAAGATATAGATTTTTATTTAATTCAAGATTTAAAAATTTTGATGTTAAGATATTTTAACGAAGCAAGTTATATATATAATAATACAACAGAAAGAAATTAAGTTACTTTCGAATAAAGGTCATTAACAGTTTATATTGTTGAAAATAATTGTAGAAGTTAATAATATCATCAATTGTTTTGCAAAATAAGACTCTTCTTCTAATTGTTTTTTTTAATATTTTAAATTCTGAAAATTTTATAAAGTTCTTAGCAATGTTTATGCACATGAATGCTAGTTTGACGTTTGAAATACATTTAATTGCAAATCTTTTGAAACAATTTTAATTACAGTAAAATTAAATCAATAAAAATTGTAACTTGTTGGTATGTTTTCTTTGATTTTCCGAGGACGCGATAACTGCCGATCTTACATTCACATTATCCCCCACAGAACCACTTGACTATGGTCAATGTATTTTTATTGGTAAACATATATTTGTTCTTCCAAAACTTTGCTTTTTTTATTACAGTACTCTTCTCAAAGTTGAGATATTATAATCAAGATGAATATTTCTTGCCTTTCACAATCGTCTATATTTGCATCCCTTTACAGCATATGATGAAATTAAAAAAAAACTATTAAACCAAATGGGATCTATAACATATAAATCGAACATCTCTGGATATGGGTTTAACCCATATCTTTTCTTGTTATAGTCATATAATCATATACTTTGGTAATAAGAAAACAATCTAGATCTGCTTTAAGGTATAACAGTATTTTTTGTTCACCCATGTGTGACTACTGAAAAACATATTGAAGAGTAAACAATCATTAAACAAGTAGCTTTAAAAAACAGGTCCTTCTACCAAGCATAATTTTACTTTAACAATAAACATGTCATCTCTTTAGCCCAGTGGCAATTATGGGTCCTGGAAGTTTTAGAGAAATCCACGACATACCGTGTGGAAATGTTGTTGGTCTGTCTGGCATAGACGAATACTTGGTCAGGTCTGGCACCATTACTACTTACGAGCATGCGCATAACATAAAGGTATGGTATCGTCATTTTGTTTATTTAATTTATTAGAATCGGTATCTGTTGCTGTATCTGGTCTGATTTTTTTTTAATAAATAAACCCGTCTTTTGGACATGCTGCTTTTTAGCATTTTTAATGCATGTTTCTTTCGTCTTCTACTCCACAGCAACGAATAAAACATTGCATGTCTTTTCCATATCACTAAAAGCAGTGTTCAATCTAGAATATGGCCTAAGGGGGTCATGATGGCCCTTATAACTTACCATAGGGGGCCAGAATTTATAGCTAGGGGTCAATAAAACCAAGATAGAGACATGACAACCGGACAAAAAGTGAAGGCTTATGATTTAGTTTGCTAAAACAAAATCCCTTCACTACAGGTTGCTGTAATTTTAGAACATCCACTTTAACGATTGTTAATGTGCCTCGTTAAAGTGGACGTTCTAAAATTACAACAACCAGTAGTGGAAGGATTTCTTTTATTAGTTTTTATGCAGACGGAACATGTCATGTGTTGTTTATCTTTATTCAAATGCCAATCTTTATATTTAATATCAGATACCATCGATCCTGAAATTTCGTGTGACACTGAAGGATTCGATGTTGACTGAGAGCTTGATGCAGTCCGCCAGGGGCGTAGCTGCCTTTACGCAAATACGCAGTTGCGTACTTTCGGAAACAGTAACAAAAATTAAAAAGTGACAAAAATGTCTTCATGCAGCGTTAAATTTATACTTTTCAATTCAGATAATATAAACTACAATCCTATAACTCGTCTCCGCATTCATAAACACCATCAATCCGGAAATTGTACTCTTCCGACCGTATAAGTTTGCGTTTTACTTTTTTAAAAGTTTGCATTGCATAAAATTTAAAATGACCTCTTCGTCAAGGACTGAGTTTCTCGAATCGTCAACACCTTATCCAGACATATTGAAGCTCGACGGCGAGCATCATTCCATCACCGATGATGTCAAATATAAAGTGTTAACTTTGAAATGGGAAAACGTTCACCTATTCAATTTTCCAATATATCTACCGTATTTTGTTGAGCCAAAAGTAGATTTGGTTTTCCGTCATGTCATAATCATATTTGAAGCCCAGTTAAGGTCTCTCAAAAAGTGGTTCAAAACTGTTCAAAATCGCTAAAATCCGGGAGCTTCCGGGGGGCTTCGCCCCCCAGGTCCCCCCACCAGGGCTTTGCCGTGGACCCCGGACTGGGGGCCTTGAGCGGCCCCCAGACCCCTCGCCGTAATTTTGCGTACATCAAATTTAGGTCCAGCTACGCCCCTGTCCGCGGCACCGATTGTTCTGTTTCAGTTTCTTTGTTCGCATTCTCTGTCGGCGCGGTACCCGCTTCATTTTGATTTTCATCCGTTTTTGCACGTTTATGTCCAATGAGAGTAAAATATGAAGAAAAACGCTTCATCTTGAAGCATGAACAACAGGTTTTTATAAAAAAAGTCAATAATATATTGTCTACGTGATTTAGACGCTTGCTAAATTGTAATTGTACATGATAAAAAGCGTACTTAGGACCGAGAATACAGTTAAATTTCCGGTATATTTTAAAGGGACTTTCTCAAAGCTGTTGACTATGGGGGAATTTCTCAAAGCAATGTTATTTACGTTGCGCCAGTAATGACCCAGGAGGTTTTTTAAGCGCGTCAATTCAACAAAAAATGCGGGAATGGCGCAATGGCGCGCTCTAGATTGAACACTGCTAAAAGTACAGGTTTCTTCTTTGTGATTCCCATATTAATGGGATGTTTTGTGTATTGATATTTTACTAAGAAACAAACTAGGTTAATAAACATAAAACATTTTTTATAATAATTAGGTGATGAGGTTCTCTGTATGTCCAGTCGTTAGATTTTATGTAGATGTCAAAATTGCCTCTGACCTACCACAGCTTGTTGAAGGATTGAAGCGATTGGCGAATTCAGATTTATTGGTCCAGTACGGCATAGAAGAGGGACTACACATAGTCTCAGTGGCAGGAGAATTACACATGGAGATTTGTAGGAATGATTTAGAGAACGAGCATGCCTGCGTTCCATTGAAGGTTAGTAGTCCATAATGACTATTTCTAGATAAATTGGATTAACTAGTAATATTCGTAATAAGTTATGTTTATGTAGTGAGCTGGTGGAATCATAAACAAGCTTCGAGATTTTTTATCGGGTTCCCTACCCGAAAATGGGTAGTCCCGAGATGTATGTGGTGAGTGTGTTACATAATTAATACCAATCAATCAATCGATACAAAAATCGATTTTAGGACGCAATCAAACTAACGATATACAGTTCATTAGGGTTCTTTCCATCAGCCCGCCATGAAAGAGCGCACAAGCAAATTTATTTATCTTCGGATTTTGTTAAAATTAATTTAATTTGGGTCTGCTCAAATCATAGCTCAAATGCGTCCAGTTAATGAATATTTCTAAGTCGAACTTTTGTTTTTATTAAATTAAATGTTTACATTCAGACAATTGTAAATGTTTTTCTTTATAAGGTATCTCAGCCTATGGTTACATACAGAGAGACGGTCAGTTGCAACTCGGATCAAATATGTTCGTCAAAAACAGAAAACAACCAGAACATGATATATATGACAGCTTCACCGCTTCATGATGGCTTAGTTGCCGATATTGAGAGTGTACGTACAAAGATTGCAATGATATCTTTTTACTATATATTTCTTTGTCACAAATAGTCTGAGTATTTGTAAGATTTCTAACTTGTACCAGCAACGAGAAATTCTAACGGTTATAATGAAATACTTCATACAGAGAGACGATAGAACATGTATGTTCTATTTGCAGTCGTATGTGTTTCCTCACGTATTAGTTATTCTTAATTCCAACACCATTCTATAGCAAGTTTAACAATATATATATTTTAAATAATAAAGTTATAATCTGATTCACTAAGTTTAACACTATAAATACATATTGATACTATTATCAAAGGGTAAAGTGTCAGCTACACAGAACATAAGTGAAAGAGCAGAGTATTTGGTAGAAAACTATAATTTTACTGCTACAGAAGCTACGAAGATATGGTGTTTTGGTCCATCCAATAATGGTCCAAACATGTTAGTAGACTGCACGAAAGGAGTAAAAAATCTACAGGACGTTCAGGATGCGATGGTTGCAGGGTTCCAGCTGGCATCGGAGCAGGTATCTATTTTGCTTCAGTCTGATAAAAGGCTGTTATTATTGTTCATGGCTTTTCGATTTTAATATCACAGGGGCATCATTTATTCCCTGTTTCCATGGCACGTATGAAGATCGCTAGTTCACAGCAAAGATTTACAAACACAAGTAGCTCCATTAACCATGTACTGTGTAATCTGAATTAAATTTAACTCAACACACTTGGTAATAAAGTCGACGGTTACCCACGTCGGTGTCCATTACTGGCAAAATTATTAGACATATATCCTTTGTTTTATATGTTACCTGTGCTGTGTTCTATACAACTTTTTTGACGCCTTTTATTTTCTACATAGGGTATTTTGTGCAATGAGAGCATTCGTGGTGTCCGTTTTGACATACAAGACATGAAGATCCATGATGATGCCATATATAGAAGTGATGACCAGTTTATACCAGCGATAAGGAAAGCTATGATTGCTTCAATGTTATCGTCGAAACCAAGAATTGTGGAACCAGTTTACCGCGTAGAAGTTCAGGTAGTTAACAGTATTTAAAAGTTGAATAGAAATGTTGTTATTGATCTAAAGGCTACTAATACTTGAAATTATAATAATTTCAAATTATATTATTATTATTAGTCATTTATTGATTGTATGCGTTTTATTTCTAACATTAAACTTGATTAATATCTTTAAAATACATCTATGGTTTTCTGTAATATTATGTAAGGATAACTGTACTGCACGAATGAAAATTAGCTTCATCCTTCTTTCCACCTGCATGTCCCCCCCCCCCCCCCCCTCTTTCAACCGTCATCTTGACTAGTAATCAATCTTGAACATGTATTCTTAACATTTGACTTAAGGCTCTTCAGTAAATTTCTTAGCCAGTTAAAAACTAATTCTTTGCCAGCATTTATATATTTCTAATGTCTGAACAAACTGTTTTATCTCTAGGTTCCACTATCACAAATGGGAGGTGTTTGCAATGTATTATCGAGAAGACGAGGACAGGTTATTGAAGCAGTCCAACAAGAAGAAGTATCTTTATGGCAATGTAAAGGTTATTTACCTGTAAATGAATCGTTTGGTAAGAATATCTTCATACAATGGTGCACTTACGTCTGATGTATAGTAATTGTTTTGCAAAAATCCGGTTCATCTTTGGCTATTTTGGCTTATACCAATATCCCGACATTTGACGAAAATGACCGAAAAGTTGACCATGGAGTCACAGCGAAATAATTTTGCCAATATTAAACCAGTCTAATTAAAATTAGCCCATGCGTGTTTACTATTACAACGTAAATAGTAAACACGCATGGGCTAATTTTAATTAGACTGTATTAAAACTAAACGTCGTGACATAACAAATGATTAAAAATAGCATTAAAGCCCATTCATTTATAATGAATAATTGTCAGCAAATTGTTTTGGTAAGCAATCATTACATTATATACCTTAAATATGACTGTTAACACTTAAACAAAAACTGGTAGTAACTACTAACATTTTCTACCTAAAACTGACGCCTATTGTGTAGTTTTGTATTTAAAGTGCATTGAAGCCAAAAGAAAACGTCACACTATTCTGTCCTTTCCCAACTCTCCATTTAATCCTGGACGCAGTTCAAACTTGCTGGTCATAACTTTTTTCACTTATTTATTATTTGTTAACTTCGTAAATACTGATGAAATGCTGCTCACACAATTCAGGCAATAAATCAAAACAATCAATTACCTGAAGTTTTCTTGCAGGATTTACAGCTGAACTTCGAGCCCAAACCGACGGACAAGCATCTCCACAGTGTTTATTTGATCACTGGCAATGTGTATCGGGAGATCCTCTAAGTGATTCCGACTCGAGAGCTGCAAAGGTTGTGGAAGAAGTCAGAAAAATTAAAGGATTCAAATCGGCCGTTCCAGCTTTGGACAACTTTCTAGATAAAACTTGAATAAATGAGTTCTAACAAATTAAATGATTTTATCCGTAGTTGTAACGACGACACGTGAAAGAAAACTGGAAAAATCATAGAATAAATCTTGCTTTTTGGATGATTTTTTTTGCTATGTAGACAGAAGACAACCCGGATGTCGAATTATATTGAATGACGCACAATATTTCATACAAAATGCTCATGGTGGTAATGCATTCATGTCACACGTATTCTCTTGTACGAAATTATAAGTACATTATCAGATTTTTGGTATTTTTGTGCAAATGTTTAAATGATTTTTTGCTGACAAAGTATTTTTGAAATGCCTTAAATTATAATTGTAGTCCTCCTTCTGTTAATTTTTAACGGAATAATAAGCTCATCAGCGGAAACTTTGTATTTTTATGCAAACTTTGAACAGAATATAATTTAAGGCATTCTAAGAAGAGAAGAGAAGAATCAAGTACTAAAAAAGCGGGTCTTTTACAAGTGTACTTGTGATTCATGTGAATAAAGAAATTGAAAATTGCAATTACATTGAGTGATCTGTGTCAGTTTATCGATTTTTGCACTAAACATTAGAATCATGGAAAAAAAGCAAAGATATATTTTAGACACTATATTGTGTAACGAAATCTTACTAACCAGCGTTAACCTATATACTTAAGCTTTTGACTGATATGTTTTTAAAATTATCTGAACCATTTCATAATATCATGTACGCACATATAATTTCTCTCAAAAGAAGTCTTAAACAAGTGTAAACTAATTCTGTAACTTGGCAAACAAAGTGATGGGGGAGCAGAAGAATTAATGAATCAGTTCTTGTGTCTGTCATGATGTGCAAACTTCTCTGCAGGTAGGATTTTTTCCATAGCGTTTTTCAAGAATAACGTCCGTTCCAAATAAAAACAATATGGTATTTAATGGGACATTAAATGATACCCGCCACCTTGCATTGTTTTTATTATTTATGAACACATTTTACTGAATTACATATCAGCCTATAGAAACACATCTTCGCTCGCCAAGGGTTACTATCCGATACTCTTATCTTCACATATTGGCTAGCGAAGATAACAGGAACACAGTCCATATCAGAAGACAATTTTTACCTTGACCTTAGACCTATAAAAATAATTTCAAATTGGCACAAATCAAATACTACAATAAAATTGTGCTGAAAAGTCAACTTGATATTTATTTGATAGTACTTAACAGCTGTTCAATGTTTTAACAAAATATGTTTTCCAAGTAGTCTTTTGGAAAAAGTCCATGTAGAAACCGTCAATTGTTGACCACAAAAATTAGTCTAATTCGAAAACTACAAATTGCATTGTGCTGACGATTGAACTTAATCTTTATTGCACAGTACTTAACAGCTGTGCAAATTTTAATCCAAATCTGTTGACGCGTTGTAAAGTTATCATCTGGAAACAACTGTTACTATCAAAAAATTTGGTCCGAGTCGAAAACTACAAATTTGAATGTGCTGGATGGTGAACTTCATTTTATAGTACTTAAGAGCTGTACAAAGTTTAAACAAAATCTGTTGACGCGTTTTCAAGCTATTATCTCGAAACCACCAAAGTACAGAAAGACGGACGGACACTCAAATCCATACATTCCACATGCAAATCTGCACAGAGTGAGTGCCACTAAATCTAACAAACAATGCCAGAGCTGATAAATTCACTCCCTGGACACGGGGTCCATAGTGTTAAGTTTAAAGTGCCATAATTCTGTATCATATTCCGGTCGGTGGAATGGTTACAGAAATATGGCACTTTAAACTTTAAACTATTGACCCCGTGTCCGAGTGAATTTGTCAGCTCTGGCATTGTTTGTTAGATTTAGTGGCCCTGTGCATGCAGATTTGTGGGTTGTATCGTCCGGTGAATTCAATTTTACACAATACCTTACTCTATACAGTTCCAATTTACTATAGTATTACAGTGATCATACGAATATATAGGAAATGCTATAAACTGTGTCTAACCATTTACTGAAAGGGTTTTTTTTTCACCCATTGTATAATGATTTCTATAATGATGTCTATGTGAGGGTTTTATCTGCGCTATCTACTAGCGAATTATAAGGTATTGTTTAGTACGTACTAGAATTCTGCACCTTCTGATTTATTTTGGCATTTCTGATGGAAGCATGCATCTCCCACCAACTATTCTTCTTTTCATCAAAATCTGTAAGTCTTCAGTACACTTTGCAATATTTATGACTATTGGTTTTGGCAAGTATGGCAGGCAGTAGCAGTTGTGCCATTGCCTCGACTATTTTCTAAAAGGGGTAACCGACAGGATTATGTGGTTGATTATCTACCTTTAATGATGTACCTGTCAACACTGATGATGCGATTCGAGTTTCAATGCTGACAAGGTGTCCTTGACTCACAATCTAAACAGACTAGGATTGCCACTTTTCTTAGAAGGTCGGGATTTTTTATACTGTTTTCTTCCTCAACTAAAACCAGGACGCCAAGATATAGTTGAAAAAATTGCTGAAAGTGGCGTTAATCTCCATTCTAACAAAAAAAACCCCACTATCCTGCTAATACAACATAATACATTCAACATTTCAAAAACTAACTACGACAAACCCCAGCTCCTGTGGCTAAATAGGGTGTTTATTATATTGCATTGAATTTGTCGTGCATAAATTAGATTAAAAGCCGATGTTTGATGCATTATTGAACATTTTTGGGCAACATTTGCTATTTGTGTCGCAAACGATTGATTTCCATACTACAACTGTACCAGTATCTAGTAATTTTTTTTAATATTTATTTTTTATATCGTTAGACGCCCTTTGGGTTGAATATGGAGATGGTTACATTCTTCTAAAAATGTATAAATCTCTCTCAAATAGGTTTGTATAATTACTTCAATTAATTTGTTGTCAAATCTTTGACTGATTAAAATATGTAGTATGTACATTGTATTCAAGAATAATAGTGTCTTAACCTCTGTAAATAAAGCTTTAAATGCGACGGGTTTTTTTTGCATCTCTAAGGTGGCGATAATGTAATTTCTAGAAGTGGCGAAAAAGTTATTTCTATATACTAGAGCGTATGGAGAAACCATGACAACAATGTGACTGTTACATTTTTTAGCGACTATACTTTAGGCACTTTGCAGAAAATCTATTGACTACGTTCAGACGGAAGATAATTGTTGGCTAAAGCATTTAATTTATATATTCCGGCTTCAAAAGAAAAGAAATGTAATATGTCAGCCAATGAAAAACGAGTAAATTGCCTATCTTTGAATTTCAATCGGCACGAAACGACTCAACGTTTTAGTAGTCCGAGAATCCTCTGCCGTCCAACGATTTTTTTGTTGCGTGGGACCCCCCACAAAAAAGCGTTGGACAGCAGAGGATTCTCGGACTACTTTTAAGTTGTTCATGCATCAAACATGAAATGTTTTGCTTCAGTGTTAGTCATGCGTTTTCAGAGATAGGAAAAGATCACGACGACGATAGATGCAAAGTTATGCAACACGACAGTTTCCTCGTGGATAAAACGCCATTGTCCAGACTTATTTTTCATCGAATTTTCGAGCCATAAAACTGTTGTCTACGGGACTACAACTGTTATTATTTTTCGTCAGCATAGACTTTTCTAACTGAAAAAGCACTTAGAATAATTAAACATAGTATATACATTCGTGCATTGTGTATGTATGTACTGATGTTAAATACAAACTTTAGCATATCGGTGTTTCTTCAAAATGTCTGAATGGACAGACAATTTACCTATGAGTGTAAACGTCCACGTGGAGACATTTTTAGATGATCAGGCTGTACACAGGATAGTTCGAAAATCCTCTGCCGTTCAAGATATATATATATATAAATGAAAAATAAACAGTTTTCATGCTGGTTACTGGAGAGGGCAAACCACGACGTCATAACGCCCGCGGGCGTTATCACGGCGTGATAATGTCCTCATTTCAAATACTGCAGATTAATTAATACCTGCTGACCTTGTTTTATCCAATTAGAACAAACATTATTTTACTGATATTAAATAATTATACAATAGTTGCTTATATAGAGGGCATTGTCATGATACCTGACGACACAAGGGAGAGAGGTATTGCCTGAAACATTGTTAATGCCCGAGCCAAAGGCAAGGGTATTATCAATGTTAAAGGCAAGGCCACTGTCCCGAGTGCTGTCAAGTATCATGACAATGCCAGCGATATAAGGAACTATTATTATTATTTTTTATTGAAGAATTAAGAAACAATTATGGGTTTAAGACTGTATTATTTATTTTTATTTCATATCAGTAAAATTATGTTTGTTTCAATTGGAGAAAACAAGGTCAGCTGGCATTATTTGATCTGCAGTAATACACGAGGGCCCTGTCCAGTGAGTTAAACTTAGCATTTGTCATCAAAGGAGACTAAATGATTGATTCACGCGTAAAAAATCGAACATACCAAACATTAGTTTTATATTTTTTTAGTATACTAGTAAATTAAATAAATACACTGAGCAACAAAAACATGCAAATCTGAATTTGAAAACCAAGCACAAGCAACAAAAACTTTTTTTACTTCAATGAAATAACTATATTATAGTTGCCAATATAGTGGGCATTGTCATGATACTTGACAGCCCACGGGACAGTGGTATTGCCTTCAACATTAATAATGCCCTTGCATTCGGCTCGGGCATTATCAATGTTGACGGCAATACCAATCTCCCTTGTGCAGTCAATTAATCATGACAATGCACTCTGTATAGGCAACTATATTATATAAGTAGCTGCTTGCTGTGATTTGAATGTGGGCCTCATAATATATCATTCTTTGGCATTTTTAGGAAGTACACAGTTTGTTTTATATATTTATAAATTAAACATAAAAAGTTTTATGTTCCTGGTTACTGAAGAATGCATTACCACTATAACCCCCACGGGCGTCATCACGGCGTGATATGGCCCTCAAGTCAAATACTGCAGATTAATTAATACCAGTTGACCTTGTTTTATCCAATTGAAACAGACATTATTTTACTGATATGAAATAACTATATATAAATTGCTTCTTAAGATATTTTCTCCACGAAAATCATCATCTTGCCTTCAGTCAAGCTAATTTATATCCATTTCTACGAGCCTTTATATAACACACATACTTTCCGCCATGTTACTTTTCGTTTTGTGTGTTGTGATGCAAACGAGCTTAGAAAGGGAGTAAAAAAAAAGCTTAATTTAAGTTAAAATGAGGATTTTAATAAAGAAAAATATCTCGAAAAGCTATTTATATATAGTTGAATCACACGAACATGTTTATCATATCTGGAGATTGTGAAATGTGCCGACTCAAACACGTGTCGCAAAATCCGATGTTTTGTCTATGTGGAGCTCTCTGACGTCCCACGCACCCATCAAAGTCTAAAAGCGTTGGACGGCAGAGGATTCTCGGACAACACACAGGAGGGGTCACACATACCAAAATTAAACTGCAAATTTCATAGCTCTAAGATAAATGAAGAGGAAGCGTGCAGAACATTGTTAGTTTTGTTAATTTTATTCAAAATATCTGGAATCGTACACGGCAAACCCAGTAGCATCCAGTTCTTTTCCGTCTTCCATATCTTCAGACAACACATCTTTACTTTCAGTGGCCGGTTTTTTCGCTGCAAATACTTTTTTAATTGTGGCAATAAGATGTTTTGCAAAATATACTGCAGCTATTTGGAAGATAGATTCCTAAAAATATAAAAGTGGATAAAGTACATATATAATATTTATTCAAAAAGTTAAGAACCCTTTTTTCTTATAGATTTTAATTTGCATTATAATTTCGGGCCTATCGATTTAGTTTAATTGCTACATAAATGATTTACATAAAATATTTGACAAGTCTTGCGATCCTCTGAAGTTAGAAGATTCCTTTATATCTAGTTTAAGTTTTGCTGATGATCTAGTGTTGGTGTCTAGTACCCACAAAAGTCTTTAAACAGCATTAAATCAATTAGAAGCTTATTGTAATGATTGGCAACTAACTGTCAATGTTAAGAAAACTAAAGTAATAGTATTTCAAAATAAATATAATAATGAACCATCATTTTACTACAAAAACCAAGTAATATTAGAGACTAGCGAATACAATTTTTTAGGTAATATAATTGATTTTAAAGGAAAATTTAAAAGGTCTATACAGGAATTGACAAAAAAAGGGACTTAAGGCACTTTTTGCTCTTAAGAGTAGCGTCTCTACCTGTAAAACTCTCATGCAAACTTTTTGATTTATTAATTAGACCAATTCTTTTATATAATTGTGAAATATGGTTTATGGAGGAATATCTGCCAATAATTAGAGCAAAGGATAGAGCCAATAGAAATGGTAATATTTGTGATGATCTGACCTTGGCTGATAGATCCTCATTTGTAAAAATGCATAGCAGATATTGCAAATCGATTTTAGGGCTTAAAAAACGGCATGCAATATCTCATCCAAGACCGAACTTGGAAGATTACCAATTGAGAGTTTTATTAAAACTCAAGTAATGATGTATTTCGGTAGATTAAACTCTGAAAATATTAACCCATTATTGAAAGAGGCACATATATTAAACAAAAAACTACATAGCGAGGTAATGTACTCCTTGCTTCAAAGATATTTGAAGAGTGTGATTTAGATATTACAGAATTTGAAAATTTCGATAAACCTTTTCTGAAAATTAAAAAGAACTTAAAATGTAATATTAAACAAAAAGTAGAAGATAATTACAAAAATAAAATAATGCAGAAACTATCCAGCTTTACCGATGATTCTAAATTATTTTTATATAAACAAATAAAGACTGAATTTGGATTAGAAAAGTATCTATTGAAAGAAACAAGTTTTAAAAACAGGCAACTTTTAACACAACTTAGAGGCAGCGACCACAAACTTAATATAGAATTAGGGAGATATAGAAATATAGCAAGAGAAAATAGATTGTCTTCTGTATGTGAAATTGTCGAAGACGAATATCATTTTCTCTTACATTGTAATATTAACAAAGAATTAAGAAGAACTATGTTATATAAATTAAATTTAAATCAATATATTGATCTCAAATAATCAAATTATTCATATGCACCAAATTTTGAATCCGAAATTGGAACTGATTCCAATAGTATGCGACTTTATAAAGCAGTCATTGGCACTACGAACATAGGGTCCACACTGGTCAAAGTTCCTCTAGTATAATATTTTAAATACACGCATTTAACTAGCTGTTATTATCTTGTTTGTATTATGTAATGATATTCTCTATCCTTTTTGTCGTATTGTCATGTGTATTGTTTATTATGTATCAGTTTATGTTTGCTTTGACCCGTACGTGTGTAACTTTCGAAAATATAGGTTTATTAAACTAATATTTTTTTTAAATACCTACTGTTTCAAGATGCATTAATTAATTATTATTATTATGATTTTTTTTTATTTCCACATTTGGTTATGTATTAAAATTTATTTTCTGCAAAAATATTTTAAATTCCTTTAAATATTCAACAGCTGAGCAACATTGTCCATTTCGTATAAACTAACTTGCTATACCAGCACTTGACTGATTGTTGATGTCATAATTATAAGTATTGATGACGATGACTATACATGGATTCTTCCGCAAACAACAGGTGACGACACTAATAATTGTGAATTGCAAATATTAATTTACTAGTTGTAAAATATTGTTTTTGTTATTTCTTTTCATAGCATTGAAATTAAAATATAAAAATTGTTTTCAATTGTTCGTTAAATTATTGGATATAGATGACTTTGGGTGGGTTTACGCTAAACATAAACCGCTTCGCGGTTTTTTGGCGTAAACCGACCCAAAGTCGTCTATACCCAATAATCTAACCAGCCATTGAAAACAATCCTTAATTAAACTTAAAATGTTCTTAAAAATCCATTTTAATTTTGTTTTCATTAAATGTCAACAAAACCTTTATCAAAGTCTAGCTTTGCAAGTTTCTGGTGACTCTTAAGATTTAAAGATCAACCAGCATCAATCGGTAATTTGATTTCGACAGTCAATGGATTTTTTGCGACCATCAAATCACCAAGGCAATTGATGCTGGCAAATCATCAAATACATTGCGGTATACAAAAATATTAATCTTTCCGTTATTTTTCAGCTAAACTGTGGAATGAGCTACCAAACCACATAAGATCAGAGAATGTAATAAAAAATCTGTTTTCAAAATTTCTAAACACTTGGAATGGTAGCACATGCCACTGTAATGATTGTGTTTAGCATGTGCTGAACTAGATTAGTGCCTTGCTTATGTTTTTTATTTGCTTATTTTATTAATGCTCTTTTGTATCTTTGTGTTCTGCTAGTACCTTACGGAGTATGGTTGCTATGTGTTTGTTTTAACTATTCATGCCTGAAAAACTTAGCTTTATAAATGTCTTCTTAAATTTTACTTTCTCTTTTGATCCATGTGCTCCCTTTTAATATATAGGGCTTTTTATGTAATGTTAAAGGTATGTCTTCGTCTTTTAGAATTAAAAATTACGGAATAAATACTGATCTTTTGCACAACCGGGTCAAACCTGTACATTCTAACAAGAACTTAAATCTTTCTTCATCGAAGAAAAACAATTCTCCAGCTTACATATGATTTTGGAATTGTTATTGTCAACAATTTACGCTTACCGTATTAAATCCATACAATGATTGGGCTTTTTGAATTTCGGTGATGTCTAATGAATTTTCTAATTGTTCAAGCCTCTGTGATAAGCTTTTATTTAGATCTTCTAATCTGAAACTAGCAAACGATGTTTCTAGCGTGCTGTTGTATAAACGTCCAAACCATAGAAAGCTCGTTCGGGCTTGCAAAGGGGTTTCATCCAGGTAGCTAAATGGATCGAAAGCATTCTCAGAAAGATAGGAACATTCGTGGTCGCATGTGATTGTCATAGAACTAGAACTGTTTATAAAACTGGAACTTGCTCGAGGAGGGCCTAATTCTTCATAAATGCTGATGTTTTCTAGAACAAAAGACCTGTCCTGTTTGTTATCCAATTCCCCAACACGAACGACTTTGTCGTAGGTGTCTACTTTTTCATCGTTAACGTTTTTGAAACTGATCATCTGTTTTTCACTGCTGCCGTCGATACTGTTTCGTGCAAATATTTTAGAATCGCAAACAATTTTACAACCACATTTTTTTATTTCTTGGTGTGGATGCTGCGTACAGTTTGGTTCAATACACAAAAGGGTGTCAATAACATTGCTAGGAATTGCATGGCGGTTTTTGATGTCAAATACCTGCATCTTGTCTGATGGCAATTCACGAGCCACGGAAACAATTTTACAACTTTTCAGTGGTATGTTGTCAAAGCCGACAACGTCCGTAAGCAAACGTTTCATAGGTTTCAAAATAGTTAACCCTTGTTTAGACACGTGTGGTCGTTGTTTCTTAGTTTTCCGTAGTTTATCACGTGACGGTATATCCCTTGTACATGTAGGTCTTGTAAGTACAAGATCTTTGACCGCTGTCCACTCTAATGAAGATTTTCTTGTTGTTTCCATGTTATCTTTAATTCCTACTTCTTGAAATCCTGAAGTTCCTGTTCGATTAAAATTTGACAATAAATATATATTAAAGAAAACAGGTTGCAAGCGTCATTGTTAGTATTTTGTGTAATTCGCAAACCGTACAAGTTTTATGTATCATGGAAAGTGACTGGTTAAAAATAATAATTGTGCGCATTTACACATATGCTTCGCTTTTAGTTTTGTATTTTTACGTGCAAACCTAATGCGGAGTTGTGATGTGTGTGATTTTACACATTTTTTTTCCTTTTATTTCGTTCATATTGAACTTAATAGTTGTTTATACTTTCAAATAAACAATACGTACCTGCCGATTTTACTTGGCGCCTGCATTTGCAAAGTGAAAACAATAGAAGAAACAGAACACAGAAGGTTGCTAGATACAAACAACAGTTCTGATCCTGGAGAACCCATCCGTATTCTTCTCTCTGGTCTGAAACTGCAGTCATCACATTATCAATAATATTAAATAAAATCTAGTACTAATATCAAACCAGATTTAGAAATGTTTCGGCGATACATTGTACTCGAGGGACGATGAGCTTGAGTTCTATTTAAACTTTCTGATATAAATACTGTCTATTGTCTATTTGCGCAGCGTCGGAAACCCAAGACCAGGCTTGCTTTCCATTATCCGGTACGTACCGTCCGGATCGGTTCGGGATAATGGAACGTCCAAGGCAGACGATTTGTTGCAAAATGGCTGCGCTTAAAAATACATTGATATACCATAAATATAACCATACGTGTCTTAAAATTTCACTTTTTCACTCCTTTGATAGGTTTTCACAATGTCAAAGGTTGGTCTTTTTTTTATTTTCGTTTAAAGCTTAAAATTCACTTCCACATCACATTTTCCGTGTCTGTGTCCGCCATCTTGGAACAAAGTTGGAACCAAAAAATTGACGAATCAGACGTTCCGATAGGTACGTCGCGTTCCATTTCAGTTTTGGGAGGTACAACGTACGTACCGGATAATGGAAAGCACCCCAGTTGTAGCAAAGCGGGAACGCGACCGGAACTAGGTTTCCGACGATAGTATTTGCGTCGTATTTTCGGATTTGCTCGCACTGATATGATTTTGGTTATATTATGATTCGTTTTTAGTGAATAAGATATATGGATATAATTTTGGTTATATTATGATTCATTTTTAGTTAAACCTGTTGAGTGTGACTTTTCAGACAGTCATAGTACGGTCACTGTTTGGTTGGTTGTCGCTTAATACAACTTGGTAAACGAAATGCACGGCAGAGGAAATTTGAAGGTCATATACAACAAGGTTGTGATTGAAATGTTATGTCCTCTAATAAACGCTTTGAACAAAATACAACAGATATCAATACAGGATGAAAAGTTCCAAGCGTTTATTTTTCTGTGTAAAATGTATGTCATGAAACTTATTTACTCTTTGGAGCAACCATTTTTGGCCACACAGGAAAGCCAAGTATCCGATGAATGTGAACCACAGACCTGGCATCGTAAGGATTTCGTGTAAATTCCTTAGCTACTTCAGTTTATATTGAGAGAATATTTGTTTTATCTTTGGGAACAGAACACGAGTGACTAAACATACGATTTAATAGTTTATCTGCAATCACCGCCGATACTTTCTCCGGAATAGATACATCTCGTTCACTAACATCGGGTTGCAGCCAGTCGTCGCACAGTGCACACGAGGGAGTTGAATCCAGGCCAAATATCGTCAGAAATAAATCTTCCCCGTATAGTTCATTCTGCATACTGAAACTGAAAATTCGAGGCGCATAAACATCTGGACACAACCAAGGGAGTGGTTATTAAAAATTAGGCTCTATACCAACCGAGACAAACAATAAACAAACAAACACCTTGCCAAAGGACAAGAAATAATAGTTTTTACACGTTTTACAGTCAGCATAACATGTTGGGTAAGTAAAGGGGTTTACATTTTTTTATAGGATCCCGTCTGCACCCACTACTACTTACTACTAAACAGATAAGTGCAATGTAGCCGCTAGGGAAAACTAAAATCTCCGATTCCTTTTAAACATGTATTTGAATATATCAAAGGGTCAGAAAGATTCCATATTTGATTAATACATTGTACAAATGTTTTTTAAAGCTGACAAATCATCACATTCTTAATTATTCTAATATCTTTGCTATTAATTTTTTCTGATACATTTCCTTTATCTCTTGTTTTGTACATATCTTATCTTACACATATAATATAATTTGTATTCAGTGTATATGCATGCTCCATGAATGTTTTTTTTTGCAACATATTGAGTATTTGGACTGGACTATTTTTTATAGAATTATTGATTTATAGGTTCCCGATTTTTAGAAGACTTCATAAGTTTTTCTAACGTTGTGTCTTATCCTATAAATTTGCATACATGTATATCAGCAAATAAAATATGTTCAAACTAAATCAATCTCAATACTTTTACAGTGGAAATTTTTGAGGCCGATCTCATTTCAGCCCCATTTCCACCAGTTTACTGTTTGTTAATTTGTTCCCTGACTGGACGTTAAACAAAATTTCAACCATCTACGCTCTTAACACTATTACCCAGATAAATCTACCCTTTTTTACCATATCCGATGATAAACTACCGTCTTATATGTTTCAAAAATAATTTGTATACAAAATGTGTTTAATTTAATTGTTTTGAGTCGGTTTGCAGAGTCAAAAATATTAAATAAACAAAGATAGAATTAAAAACACTAAAAGTGTGGGTCCAGAGAACAATTTGTTTTAAAATTAATAAAACTTGTCAAATTATTAAAATTGTCAAACAAAATACATGGCAACAAACTCTGGTGTACAGCTGTTTGTCACATTCCTACCTGTAGCAGACCAACGTCCCTACAATCGTTATCAAATAAAGAAAAACATTCATAATGTCTTCTTCAGGAAAATCTCCACAGCTTGTTGGTTCGCTGCTTCCATTTTGTTTTTATCGAACATGACGTCAGGTCACCAGGCAGCTCTATGACGTTTAGTTAACAATAAGGACGTTCGTGTCAGAAGAGCATATTTCTTCGAATTCGTTATCACAAATTCAATTCGTGATCTAGATAACTCATTATATATCTTGTGAGCTTCTGAGAAGTCTCCGTAAATTCACCAGTAAATTAGAAATATTTCCATGACTTTATATAGGTATCCATGGTGTTTGTTTTATAAAATTTGTCAAATATGTATTATAACATGACGTGCTGTGAGTCTACAATTGTAAGGTGTAAAATGTAAAATGAGCATATTTTGGTACATCAACTGTATATTAATGGTAAATCATATTAAAAATACTTTAAATACGTTTCGTGTTTGTCCTACTGTATTATACTGAGGGTTTTGTGTGGATTTGCGAGTCAAATTTTAATGAAGAGTTCTACTTAAACGTAGTTCAACGTAGTAACACAGTATGTGTTAAGTGTGACATGCAAATTGAACTGAAGCTGACCAATTGTCTTCCATTAATAAGAATTACCACAAGTAAATTTGTCAATGAGCCACGTATATAAACTTATTGATCTAGCAATGCACAGACCAACATTTGTTCAAATCTAACAAAATGTCAGAACAAATTAATTTTTGGTTTAATCTCTATATGATAATTCTTTTCATAATATTTTATTTTAATTCTCAGAATGACAAAATTCTTAAATAAAGCTAAATAAATGAGTGTTCACCGACATTATTTTAAAGTTATTGTCATCTTTAATATGAATATATAGGGGCATCCTAAATGAGTGCACCGCAAATTTTATGGTTCAAATTATTTATTGAGAATGTTTTATCAAATTTCACTTCTTAACAGTCGAGTCTACTTATCATCTTCCGGACGAAAAAATTCAATGTCAGTATTAAGCCGATTTTGATCACGTGATACATCTTGAGAGCTCACAGCTCTTCCCGGCCTCTACCAGCTGCGCTTTTAAGGTACCGATTATGTTTGTTTGTTTGAATGATGCTTAACACAATTTTCAGCAATTTTTCAGCGATATAATGGCGTCTAGTTTTTATTGGGGAGAAGTACCCGGAGAAAACTCCCGACCTGTGGTAGGACTGACAATCCTTGACAATTAAGATTCGAGTCGAGTACACCCTTCCCGCATTAAGAATCGAACCCGCAATCTCAGTGTTGACAGACCAAGTGATCAATAGTAGACGAACTTCCTTAACCACTCGACCTCTGACGCGGGTACCGATTGTGTTTTTTTTACTTATATTTCCCCTGTGGTTTTCTGTTGAAATCCACTTAGATTGTTTTGAAGTATTCATGAAATGTAGGAAGCCGCTATACCATAATCTATTAAAAATAACGTTAGTTTCATGATGATATGAAAATAATACGTTTCCGCTAATTTTGTTGGGGACTCGGAATACAGAAAATCGCATATCGCATAAAGTGACCTATAAATTTGAAACTATAATAAGATAGAAGATAACTTACTCTCCAAAAAAAAAGAGAAATTAAAAAATATGATAAACGAATCATGGGAAGACATACGTGTATTTGTAAAATAAAATGTTAGAAAACCAAAAATGGCGGGAAGAACAAACTGCTATATATCTTTTCTATATTTGTAGTGCAGAATATAAAAAGGAAAGTACAAAAATTCTATGTTTTTGTATGTTTGCTGTTTTAAATGATGAATAATTGATTATGTTTTCAGTTCTTCTAGTATCTGTTGCTTTTTACTTATTACTGATTTTGAGTCGATCTGTGAAGCCTACCCGTTACCGAAATTAAAAATTCCGCAAAATTTTGACGACGATGACGTCATAAACAAATGACGAAACAAAAACGTTAAAAAACAAAATGCGGAGAAACAAGTCAATAGGATTTGTCTTTAAACGGAACCTTCGTCTCTGGGAGTAATCTATTGTTAATGATACAGTGGCGATATGGAAGAATCGCAGCCGCTAGGTAATGCCCACGGAAACGCAATTGAGATGAAAATACTAAGTGGGTATTCATATGACAGACTAATATCCGAACTTGATGCTATACAGAAAAATCCATTGGAAGGTATATCAGTGTCAATTAAAAATGGCGACATTTTTCGTTGGAAGGTAAAATTAACAGGACCACAAAACACTGTATACGACGGCGGTGTTTTTATTTTGAAACTGTATTTTCAATCCGATTATCCAGAAAGTCCTCCTCTAATTTCATTTAAAACAAAGATTTTCCATCCAAATGTGGATAATTACGGTATTGTTCATCTGGGCATTCTACAGACATCAAACTGGACTTCTGAGAAGACAGCGTTAGATATTTTGCAATCTGTTCAGCACTTACTGGTGAATCCTACGTCAGACTACCCGGGTAACCTGCAGGCTCAGGCACTGTATCAAACCCAAAGAGAATTGTTCGATCATCAGGCACAAAGTTGGACTTACAAGTATGCAACAAATGAAACAATTTTAACAATTTTAGTACAATATTTAAGAATGTTTACCTGTTGTGGACGACAAAATGCATATGTAAAAGAACAAGAATAGGTCGCGACATGTGACGATAAATATTATACTATAGAAAAACTACATAATGGAAGAGTAAACACTGACGGAAACGTTACTTAAGAAACGTATTGACTTTGTTCTACTATCATATTGAAACCATCGAGCTCTTATTGTGAAAACATGAAATTTCTTCAAATAAATTTATCAAAATTCATAAAACGTTTGGACCAAAATATTTTATGTAAATTGTATGTGCTTGACATGATGTTTAGTATATAACTTATCTTGTTTTAAACACCAATATGGCAACCGAAAGCGTCCTCAAAGAGTCGAATTTCAAATTTTTCGAAAGCATATAAAACTGCAAAAGAAACGTCGCATTTTATAAAATGTCTTAAGTTTTGATAATCTGTTTATATTGCGTCACCTGTAGACTAATTGAATCAAAGAACAAAGTGCACCATGTTAACCTATTAGCCATAAAATAATTATATGTTTCCCTCATTTTGTTTTCGAGCCAAGCGGTTAAGGTAGTTTGTCTTCTATTGATCACGTGGTCTGTAAACACTGAGATTGCGCGTTCGAGACCCATAGCGGGTAAGGTGCACTCGACTCCAATCTTATTTGACAAGGATTGCCAGTTTTCCTACCGAAGATCGGTGTTTTCTCCGAAACTCCGGTTTCATCCCCAATATAAACTTGATGCATAATTAAGCTAAAAAATTGCTGAAAGTGACGTTAAACAACATTCACACAAACAAACAAACATTTTGTTTTTGTATACAGTTATATTTTAACGACTTGCAATATTGATATATTTGCAAAATGATGACTTTAGGAGGTAACATACGGCTAGCTTTAAGTGTATAATAGGAACTTTCAACGGTGTTTTAGGTTATATAGTGGCGACCAGTTTCATAAGATGATTGTGTCTATGTGGCTGAGTGGTTAAGGTAGTTCGTCTGCTGTTGATCACGTGGTCTGTCTGTACTCGACTCCAATCTTAATTGACAAGGATTGCCAGTTTTCCTACCGAAGGTTGGGGGTTCTCTTCGGGTAATGCTACTTCCTCCCCAATAAAAACAGGACGCCATGATATAGCTGAAAAATTGCTTTAAATGGCGTTAAACATCATTAAAACAAACAAACAAACATAATTTGATAGCGAAGGACAAGTAATAGGTAACCTTCGTCATCTATAAATGTGATCGACTGCGCCTATTAATAGAACAAAGTCAGTCACGAAACAACGCCTTAATTAACGGTGATAATTATATTTTCTATTTGAAATAAAAACTTCGCAGATTCTGTCAAGTGTATTGAGTTTGAGTATTTAAAGACTTTTTCCCGCTATGTCCATTTCGTTTTACACAACAAACCAGTTCGACAAGTTTATAGAATAAGACTTAATACTCAAGAAGCATGAGCGACAACGAATCTAACAGTTCCATCAGTGAAAGAATAGACGATAGAACTTCTAAATCCAAGGATACTGGATTGTCCGAAAGGGACAAGATCAGTAGGATAGCTGATAAATACGTCGACGACCTGCTGACAGAAAAGTCGGAAGACGCTAATATGCTCAAGCAGGCGGAATTAAGAGCCAAGTTGAAGCGAAGAGATAAAGCGCAAGCTCGGCAGCAGAAAACCCCATATTACAAGTCTACAGAAGTGCAAAAGAATACGTCCGATCTTTTTCGTAGGCCTGGCGGAGCATTTGCAGAACAAGTACCTCAAACCCGGAATTCAATGGAAGGAAAGTACGTCTACTCACAGTCGGAATATTATTGAGCGAAAAAGGGCGAGACAAGATGTTACTACTGCAACGGAGAAGGCCATTGGGCTTACCGGTGTCCAAGAAAAGCATCAAAGTATCCACCAGGAAAACAGTGAATCAGTTAAGTATTGATTATCTTGTGTTCATGAGCAGAATTACGAATACAGAAATTGTCTATGCGAAAAAAAGTTCATTTTATGTTAGTAGTTTAAAAAATAATTTTTCCTTTTGAAGAGATACCTTAAACGCTAACAATTTCGTTTTGAATGTTATTTCTAGCGGATACCTTTTGCATTTTAATAAAGATCCTTCTTCCTCTCATTTAAATAACAATGCATCTGCTTTCAAACATTCTCCATTTGTTGAGCAAGCTATTTATAAGCTTGTAAAAACCGGTGCAGTAATCGAGTGTCACGGGACAACTCCATTCATTATTAATCCCCTAACTGTTTCGGTGAACGCAACAGGTAAAGAGCGGTCAATTTTAGATTTACCAATGTAAACCAATTTTTTTATAGAAAAAAGATAATTCAAATTCGAGGGTGTGCCTGAAGCTTTACAGTATGCAATAAAAACGGCTTGATGATAAAATTCGATGTTTTCCAGCGCCTACCATCATATATATCATTATTCATAATGATCAACAAACATAGTTTGGTTTCTCTTGGAAATTTAACAGTATCGTTAGATATTTTTGTTTTACCGCCTTACCATTTGGTTTATCCACAACAGCACATGTGTTTTCTAAGGTTTTAAGTCCCTTGGTTAAGCATTGGCGAGCTCAAGGTTTAAGAATCGTTCTTTACCTTGATGATGGATTAGGTATAGATTTTGACTACAATTCTTGCAAAGTGTCGTCCATTTTGAGAAAAGATTTACGACAGGCTGGTTTCTTCGTTAATGAGGAAAAAAGCATTTGGGAACCCACGCAGATTTTGACTTGGTTAGGGTTCGAGTGGGATTTATCTTCTTGCATTTTAGAATTGCCAAAGCAAAAGTTAGTTCGTTTTTTGGAAGAAATTCATCTAGTCATGTTTTCAGCTTTGACACCTAGGCGTTTGGCAAAAATTACATGAAAAAATATTTCGTTTTCGCCTAGTTTGGGAAATATTTGCAAAATTATGAGCAGAAATTTAATGATGATTATTGCTACAATGTAAAAGCTTCAAATTTGATTTTCTTCAATTCACATGTGGAAATATTAATAGAAAGTAGCAAAACAGACTTATATAGACAGGGAAATAAAGTTTTTATTGCTAGAACAAACTCAAGCTGTCCAGTTTTTATGCTGGAAAGATATTTAGAAGCCGCCAAGATACGCTTAGATTCGGACGATTTTATCTTCAGATCCATAAGGTTTTTAAAATCTAAGAATATTCACGTTTTATGTAAACTTAACAAACCCTTATCTTATACTAGAGCTAGGGAACTTATGTTGGATGCCTTATCACAGGTTGGAATTGGGCGACGTAATTTTGGCTTACATGGTTTACGAAGCGGTGGAGTTACGCAAGCAGCAAAAAAAAAAAAAAAAAAAAAAAAAAAAAAAAAAAAAAAAACAACCTTCCTACTAAATGTACATGGCAGACGGTTATATTAGGACGATTTAGTTAATAGGTTATCTGTTACTGAAAATCTCAATGCTTAAGCGCTAGTTTTTTCCTTTGTTATTGTCGAACTGTTTGGTGTGCCTCTCCTGCCTAAAACGTGTTGTGTTTTTATTAAAATTATAAATGATATATGTTCGGAGGAACGAAGTGAGGGAGAACATAATTATATTTCTATTTGAAATAAAAACTTCGCGGATTCTGTCAAGTGTATTGAGTTTGGTTGACTATTTACAGACTTTTTCCCGCTCTGTCCATTTTATCGAGGTTTTGCACACCAAACCAGTTCGACAAGTTTATAATATGTATTATTTTTTTATAAGAAGGTTAACTTTTCTAATAATTGTTGTTTTATTTTATAGATTTGAGCGCATGGCGATATGTTGCTGATTTTTGCATTTAACTGAAAGATTTACTGCATTTTCTGTATTTATATTTATTAACTGTTTGGTGTGCCTCTCCTGCCTGAAACCTGTTGTGTTTTTATTAAAATTAGAAATGATTTATGTTCGGACGAACGAAGTGAGGGAGAACATAACCATTTTTTTTACAATATAAAGACAGTTTAATTCGAATCAACAAAAAAAAGTTTCTGTCCCGTTGCGAATCTTAAGGACATCACATTATAAAGTTATTTTTTTATACAATACCACCCCCATTATTAAAAAAATTTACTTGATGTTCCTATGCATTGCCAAGTTCAATGAGAGTACTTTCGTTTTTCAAAAGATAAGTCTTGTTATTCTTTGGAATTGGTTTTACAATTATTAATGTTCTTCAAATCGACTTTCATGTACATGCAGTTGCAGTTTATGTTCAGATTATTCTATATTTGGAGGAAGTCGTAAGTGTATAATTTAATAGGTTCTTCCATAGGTTTTCGGGAAAGACCGGTTGATAACGAGTGATAGAACGGGCTTTCCCAAAAGCGCACGAAAGTACCTATTTCTTATGTAAACCAACACCTTTCGCATCGTTATATCCTATAGACTCTCCATTGTTTTAGACTCCATTTTCTCTGACATCCAATCAGAACGCCGGAAACAAGAACGTTGTTATACTTCCATAACAACGTTCTTGTTTCTGGCGTTTTGATTGGATGACGCAGCAAGTACAGATGTGTGCGCGTGAGCTCATCTGTACTAGGTCATCTATAACAGAAATATATGCAAAGCCTATGATGTAGGCGTTGCGAATAGTGGCGTATTTTTTAAACTAGAGTTTACATTTGTTTATTTGTCATTATAGTGAATGCAGAACCTAACCAGTGTTATCTAGAAAAGTCGCAGCAAATATATATTATTGTATTATACCATAAAGTTTATTCCATATCCACAAGGCGAGAATTATACCCTAATATCGATCCAAAACTGGGCCAATACGGCATATTAGCGTTCAATATGGCATATTGTACGGGTAATTATTATCCAGGTGTGTAAAATACATGTGAAATTGTCCGTATTACACGAATCTAGTTAACATGCCCAATAAAAAAACAGGACCAATACAGAAAACAGGCCTAATACAGAAAAAGCAGGGCCAATACAGAAAAACAGGCCAATACATACAAAACGGACTTCATACAGAAAAACAGGACCAATACGGAAAAACGGGCTCAATACAGAAAAACAGGGCCAATACAGGAATTTCATTTCCGGTAATTTATATATAAATATCATTTTAAAGACAAACACATTAGTTTTTGCATTACGTAAATAACAGCAGAATTTTCAGAGGAACAAATGTCATTTTCGTTCTGAGGGTTGTTTATATTAATCTTTTATTATGTCAATGAGAAACCGAATTGGATCCAGTAAAGCTACATTGGTCAATAATACAATGGTACTAAAATTTACTCAACTGGTTAATAAAAGTATCATTGAATGGGTGTTTTCATTTGTATTGATTTCCCCAATAATATATACACTAAATCGCCTGCAAAATCACCCTGGACCAGTTTATGAACCAATTTAACATCTTTCTTTTGGTCAAAACGCTGAATGCCATTTTCAGACGTAAAATTAAATACATAGTTGTTTTCGCAAATGTTTTATTTAAAAGGTCATAATTAATTTATACCTTACACGAAATCAACTCCTTCCTTTTTATGTAGAAAAATTTGTGACGTTTTTGTATGACTTTGGGGATTAAATGCCAAGTATTCCTATCTCATACAGACGTTACGCATGAAATTGGTGACACCCAAGAAAATGCATTCTACTAACCACAAAAACAGGTCACCTTTTCATTGTTGTACACTAAAAACCTATAAATCATATATCAAAATAAAGAAAAATATACACCGATTCATTATATAATGTTGTATTATATCTAAATTATAAGTGTAAAACAGTAGAATCGACTAATATTTAAAAATAACGCCATTTTTCATGCGTCCCGCGTTACAAAATATTGTCGGATCTAATGGAAATTGTTCCGTAAATTTGTGTTTTTTTCACCAAAAGTCACCATTTTCAGGCAGTGCAACGTCCGATGCCGTTGCATTGTGACGTCAAAATATTTAAACAAAACGGGTACAAACAACATAGCTATCGAAGTGAGAACAGAACCGCTCAAAGTGTCCCGTAGGACGAGGAACGTTGTATTTCATTTTTCGGCCTTTTGTACTAAGATCAGTTTACCGGTAAGTCAATCAATATTAGTATCAATATATAGTACAATTACTTGGCTTTTTCGCCATATTTTGTTTTTCTTTGGTTTTCACAACAGTTTATTTTGGACGCATATTTTTTTATGTCCAAGTATGTGTCACAAATACATTTTAAGAACTTCTTCTGATACGATTCCGTCAAACAAATACAGAAATTGTTTATTTGATTGTGAAAAATTGTTTGTCTGATAACTAAAAATAAAAATACAAATTGATTTGCGCATTTTGACACTCTAGTTTTAAAAATGCGTCAAGGTTTGCGAAAATGTCATACAAAAACGCAAGTCCAAACTTATGTCACAAAGTCACAAACGACCGTTCCAAACGTTCAAGACGTTGCGTTTCAAGTTATAGACGAAAATAAAATTAGAGAATAGTCTGTTTGATTTAGTTGTATAGTGCTAACTTGCATTTTCATTGTTAGGAATATTAATATTGTTCGAACAATTGTAGAACATATTCTTTTTATTCCCCGCCTGCGAAAGTAGAGGGACAAATAGTGTTCGGGTCTGTTCGTCCGTTCGTCCGTCCGTCCATCCCAAATATAAAGGCGGGGCACTGTGTCTGTTTGACACATTTTTTTGTTTTTTTTTAAATATTTTAGAACTTGTATCTTTTATTTATTTTTTTTTTTGCAGTACTGTTACATGAAATGTCTAGAGAAAAACTACACTTGTTGAAACAACAAAAGCTTCTGAAACGTCGAGAACAAAGGCTAAAATCGTATTACAAAAATAGAACTCTGAAGGATAGAGAATATTCTGTTTCAAGTGATGCAGTGCGCCAAAGGCTTCATCGGGAGAAAGTAAAGAAAGAACAAGAGCGACGAGAAAAAGAAGCAGAGAGGAAACGTAAATATAGAAAAAGAAAACGCGAAAACGATGCCGATAACCACCGTAGGAATGATGATTTTAGTATGGAAAATACTTTTGAAAATAGAACAGAAAAGCACCGGGCTTTAAAGAAATTAAAATTGGCTCTACCCGCAAGTCCATCAAAACGAGTGACTACTATGTTCGCGTATCTGCAAAATTCTAACTCACCGACTGTCAGAAAACTACAATCTTCTGAACTTATTTCATCGCCAGAGGAAATAGAAGAACACAAAACAGCAAAAGCACTGACGGAAGATATAAAAACAGTCATAGATAATTGTAAAAACAAAAGATCGGGCGATTCTTTAAAAACTATGAGCCTTATAATATCATCAGTAAGCGGTGAAAAGATCAGAGACAATAAATGTAGAAAAAAACTCGCAAGAAAACTAGGATTACCTGTCAGAAGAGTAAGTCGCGGTCATGCTATAAGGACAAGTATACTTAAATCTGAAAAATCGTGCTGGATTTACACCACTAGGAAAACCAGATCTGATGCCCTTAAACCAGAGACAAAGAAAATCATGTACGAGTTCTGGCTTAAACCTGGAATATCTAGACCCACTGGCAACAAAGCAGACATAAAAAGAGTCCGCATCGGTCCCAAAACGTATTCAAGCCATATGACTCACATTCTGGAGAAAACGCAGACTCATGTTTATTTAGACTTTATCAGAGACAATCCATCTATTCAAGTCTCACAAAGAATGTTTGAAAAATGTAAACCATATTTCGTTCGCTCAGTTCGACAAAAAGATAGACAAACGTGCTGTTGTAAATATCATGTTGAATTTAAAACCGTGTTCAAATCTTGCATGGAATTCCGGAGAAAACTTTTAAGAGAAAATGATTTTTCGACACAATCAAATCGTCTTCCTGTATATGATTCCATTTCGGATATTGTCAGTGATACGTTATGTGAAAAAGATGATGGTTTCCATAACTTAGAATGTCTTAAGAGAAACTGTTCGAATTGTGGGGTCGAGAAGTTAAAATTTATGCCAGAAGAAGTAAATGTATCGGATGATGCGCAATTGATCAAATGGGAAAAATTTGAAAATGTTACCGTAAATGTGAAAGGCAACAAGACAATAAAGAAACTTATGCTTGTTAAAAAAGAAACTAAAGTCGGTGAGCTTTTTGCATATTTAAGGAAACTACTTGAAACGTTTCCATTGCATCAACATAGAGCTACATGGCAAAACGAACAATTTCAGAATCTTGTTAGAAATCTCCCAGAAAGGCAGTGTGTTCTAGTACACGACTTTAGTGAAAACTATAGGTGTTCTGAGCGTACCGAGATACAAAGTGCCTATTTTAAAAAAACTGAAGTTTCGGTCCATGTTACTATCATACATAGACATGCACTATTAGAATACGATGGCATTGATAGCTCGGAAGACTTCCCGGAAATAATCACAGAACAGTTTTTTGTTATTAGTCCGGATTTAGTTCACGATCAATATTTTGTTCATCAAGTTCGAAACTATATAGCGGAATATCTACAGTCCATTTCATATTCAGTAAATGAGATACACGAGTTTACTGACGGATGCGCAGCCCAGTATAAGAGCAGGCATTGTTTTGGAGACATTAGTACTGCATTTGATGACTTTAGTTCCCAACATTTTACACGAAATTTTTCGAAACTTCACATGCAAAAGGTAATCATAATTAATTATTAATTTAGAATTAATTAATTTTCTTCGTATGTGTTGGTTTGAACTAACATTTTTAAACAGAAGCAATGAACTTAAAGAAAGAGTTGTATCGCATTTTTGTAGTTATTTATTATTCATTTATTTTCTGTATATTTGAACACGTATTTCATACTAGTATATTATTGTTTTGGTTTTATGGTTTGAATTAAAATCAAAAACATACTGCCCTAAGATAAAGGTGTATATTGTAGATTATCACAAGAGAGAAAAAATATGCACCCGAGACGTGGTCGAGGGTGCTAAATTTTTTCGAGGATAATCTTCATAATACCCCAATCAAAAAGGGCGGAATGATTTTTATTATGCTTGGATTTTTTTTTTATAAATAATAAAATTGATAAATCTTTTACCAATATATTGGTTGTTAAATTAATTCTTGACAATAAATGCTGCTTCTGAGCTTATCCGGAACAATTCGGTGACAGTCGCGAATTCCGGATCAGGTGTTAATTTTTGCATTTTGAACACCCATTGCGAAAACACATGCTGATGATTGAGGGCTAATAAAAATCAACTGAATTAACATAGCCTTGTAGCCATTAAAACTACCGTGCATTTTTGCATGAAGTATAATAAAGAACTTTTATATAGCTTCTGTATATTATACTTTTCCATACCAATACCCTTATTGTGTTTTAATTGCAGGGCCACAAGATGCTGCCGGGGGGATTATAAAAAGACAGGCCGATAATGCAATCTTACGAGGACAGGCTCAAATTAGATCAGCAAAAGATCTTTATGATTTTGCTAGCGCAAACCTTACGGAACCTAGATCATTCTGCAAAAGAAGAATATTTAAATATGCAGAAACAATACCGCGAAACGATAACTTGTCTTTTAAGCCGGTCCCAAGTATTCGATCAGTTCACCAAGTAAGGTCAGGCCGACAGACAAACAGAGGTTTAATAACAATGAGTGAACTGTCTTGTTATTGCTTGAACTGCAATTATCATATGTATGACCAGTGCTGCAACGTAAAAAAAACCGGTGGTTATACGGAATGGAAAATGAGTGAAGAGAACATTAACGAACAACACGAAGACGAAGAAAATGAACAAAATTCTTTGCAAGAATTAGTATCGGCTGGCCAAGTGGTTGCGCTGTTCACCGACGATGCAAATGAGGAATACTATTTACTAAGAGTAGAAAAAGGTTTGGAAATTCTACAAGTTGATACGACAGATAGTTGGGGCGCTTCATTCTCTGCAGGAACACAAGTTTTTCGTGGATTATACTATGAAAAGTCAAACACACAATTTAAATACCGCTTACTTAAAAGAAAAGCGATCGTGCCCGCTGCTTCAATTATTTACATTTGTTCTGAATTAGCTTCAAACAATGTAATAAGCATCACAGAGGAAATGCATCTTAATGTTTTAGAATGTTTAAATGAAATTAATTTTTAAAACTTGTGTATCATTCTTTTTTCTTTTTTTTATAAATGAAGCAAATCCCATTCCCCTCTAAAAAAAATGCACACACACACACACTGAAAAAATAAACAACTTTAAAATTTCACGATTATGAATCGAAGATGACTCATCAAAGGCGCTCAAATTCCGAAAATGGTTTCTAAAAGAAAAGAAAAAAAACTTCCACGAATTTAAATTAGAGACCAAGACTCGCCAAAAGCGCTCTAAATTAAAAAAAATGTTAGAATACAAAAAAAGCAATAAATTAAAAAAAAAACAAACAAACAAACAAAAACACAAAAACAAAAACAACAAAACAATAAAAAAAATCCCGAACACACATCAAGCGACAAAAACGTCGTCGCAAACTGGCATTTTGACGACAATTTTCTGTAACGTTAGGTATCACCAATTTCATGCGTAACGTCACACAAAATATTGATTCTTATTGTAAAATATAGCTGATATTTAAAATGTTCATATGCTAAAATATTTGAAGTCGAAAGCATATATGAAATTAGTTTTCAATTGTTTAAGATAAGATAGATGTGCAAGAAATTCGATGTCTAGCCAAAATGTCACGCAGCGTTAAATGTTTAAAAATTCACTAAATATCGGGGATGCAACACACCTTTTACAAGCTAAAGTCTTCGTTTGCATGAAATAAATTAGAAAACGCTTTGCATTTTTGAAACGTGCGTTTGAAGAAGATTTATTTCTTATATCTAGCGTTCATGATGACAACCAATATCGAAATAGTGATTTGCAATAAGAACGCATTTTGCATAAAAATTTAAAGCATGTACAAATCGCTATTTATGATGTATAGAAATATAACGATATTAAATGTACTATATAAGTATATATCCTCTGTTTCATCATATTTTTCAACCCGTTTTGCGATAAACTTCTGATGTTGAAAAATGATAAACAGAGGATATAGACATCTAATAGTAAACCGTTATATTTATACTTGTGCATAGAAAATCAACATTATCAGAAAGAACGATTTGTACATGTTTGAAAATTTTATTTCAAAACGGGTTGTTACAAGGGTACTGAGCGAAAGTTTAGGAAGAGACCGTCTTTGAAACTGATAGTCCGGGAGTATCAAAGAAAATTACTATATTTGCAATAACAAAAAAATTATTTTAGTCAATCGATTGAATTGTTATTTTAAAATTGTGTTTTTAATCAATCATAAGTACATTTTCCAAATCATTAAATGTTTGAAACTGTTGAACAATTTGAGTTTTATTTTAATAACGTTGATAAAATAGGTTTGAAATTTATAATACTCATACATGTCAACCTTTTGTTAAAAATAAGGTAATTTTAACGTAAATAAAATTATCATAAACATCATACGTTACGTCTTTTAGATTATATTTTTAGTCAATAATGTTGAAAATTTAAAAAAAAAACCAATAAATAAGGTATCATATCTGTGTGTTTTTCAGTTTCTTTAATTCCACCGAATATTTTTCACTTTAAGTAATAAACAGTATAGTTGAGGATCTTATTTCCAAAACGTATTGTTAATCTTAAAACAGGTCACCCATACTTTATGTAATCCATGACACAGTTGTAATAAATATGTTGGACATGCATATACTGAATTTTTTAACATCCTTTTGACTTTGTAATGTCTGTTTTTGAAATTTTTGTTTTTGTGCCAGTGGTGGATTTTTGTAACGACAATTTGATCCCTGCTGAGCCTCGTGAACTCAGCTCGTTAATTCTTCACCAGCCTCTCAAGCAGTATTTTGTAACTGATGTAACACGATAATTAACCTATACATAACACTTTTTAATTAATTTGCTTCCTAATATCAGTGATTATGGACTTGGAGCTGTAAAACTGAAAAAGATGTAACAGGGAAGTTATCAAGAATAACATTGACACATATTTGAGTAATAATGAGATCGTGTTTTTATATTATTATTTTATGATATGAAAGATTGATAACGAAGACCAACAGTGTAACATACTACAATCATAGTAATTGTCATTGACATCTAACATTGTACAGTTGTGATTTTTAAAATAAAGATAGACTTATACAAATGCTTCTGTGTGTGTTTTTTTTTAATTTTTCGTGTACTTATTCCCGCATGGTAAACAGTGTTAAATGCCAATTTGCTTACACCGAATAGTATATAAATGCTGAACTGAATATCGGTTCAATATAACTTAAAAGTTTATTAAAGAAGTTTAGATTTTGTGTATTAAATTCTGCACCGAGATAATACACCAACAATAAATACTGTGGATATGTCCAACATACAAACATATACTACATATAATTCATGGCAGTGGTTTACGACAAGTCCTTTCAGGTCAAGTCAGGTGTTGCTAACAACTGTAAACTACCGGTATCTTCATGTTAACCTTAGTCATTTTGTTTATTTGGAACCCAGTCAGTGAATGTAAATAATATAAATTAAAATGCAAAATAATTAAAATTAATAAAATATATAATTGACATACATGTTAAACAAAAGCCAACATTTTATTTTAGATAACTACAAACCTAGTTTCGCATACAAATGGTTGCTGAGCTTCACATGGAAAATCATTCCAGTGATACGAATAACCTGGCCACAGGTGTAAACAATCTTCGTTATTGGCATTATCAGGTTGAGCAGGAGACCAGTCGGTAATCTGGAATGGATGATTACTGTTGACCCAGTACCACTGACCCTCACTTCTATCATCTTTACCCCCTAACCAGTAACCTATGTAAATATATAATATTGGCGTCTATCATATACATATTTTAAAAAACATGTTATAAACCGTTTTGTATAAAAGTGAAAACATTCTCTTAGCCCTTAGAATTGAGGGAATCTTTATGCATGGAGAAACAAGACTGTCTAAACTAATAATATTGTTTTGAGATGTAAAAATGTATAAATATACTAGAACAAGACGTTTGTTAAATGATATTATTGAATAAGTAGACACAGAAGTGGAATATTCGAGTAGAAATTTGTGTAGTATTATAAAGTTTTATATCCGTTATAGTCTATGTGTGATGATTTTAAACGTTAAAATTACTATTTCTGTTTGATTCACACTGATGAAATTCAATTGATTAAAATTGTTTAATATAAACATTATTATGTGATATATTTAAAACTCTTATTCCAATATTTTGTGTAAACCAGAAAAAAAACTATACCTGGTTCTTCTTGTACAAATATAGTTTTACTATAGTCCATCTGCGCAACGGGTAAAATACTTTATAAAAACTTCAATCTTGCGAATACCTTAATTGCATATATATATACAAACTTTTCTGGTTTCTTCTTGCAAAGTCCTCAAGGTAATCATTTTCGGATCTTGTATCTACCTCTGCCAGGTAACCATGGTATTCCTTACATAAATCCTACTGAATCAAGTTATTAATATGTCAATAAAATATTTATACTTTCAAACAAAACGATCTTATATTATCTCTATAAAAACATATCATTATTGCCATGAAAAGGAAAACCTCAACAACAATGTAACATATTATATAAAGTTAGGTGTTTATAAGCAAACGTGTACATGAAAAAGATTTAATCAAACTTGTACACTTTTATTTAGAATAAAACAACTAATAGGGTTATTGCTGCTATTGTAAGTTATCCTCACATACCTGAGCAATGTCCCATGGAAATACATCATCACAGAAGAAATAACAAGAGTCACCATGGTGTAACCATCCGGGTGGACATTCAGTATGCACATTATCTGCAATTAAAAGTTCAATTGTTTACACCCCAAGTTGTACCAAAATCATAAAAGTTGGCGCTTCTGTGGCCTAGCAAAACTGTCATATTTGTGTTAAAATAATGTATCCGTGTATTGCTGATAGTTGTGTAATAAAGTAGCAAGCAGAAGAGGAGATGACGCGGTTTACACATGTCTTGCAAAATTTACCATGAAAACACAGCCAATGATTCACTTGTTCGTAAGGAAATTACTTACGAAATATTCCTGAAAGTATTAACAGGTACACAAACCTTGTTTTGAACATATTAAAACAAATTAATGCTGATAAGATTCCAATTCTTGTGTTGAGGTAATCTTGTTCTACATTTCTGACAATTTAATTGACAATAGATAATGTATTGTGTGATGTTTAGATCTCGACTTCTTTAACGCGATAGGAGTGTGTATGAAGAATCGGTAGCAAGATACGGTTTTGAAGCTTAGTTTCGAATGTCCCCGTGTGAAGTTTCTTAATATAATATTATTATCCAGTTGCAGTTTACTCACATCTATGATAAATAAAATGCAATATTTTTTTAAGTTTCATTGTTTATAGAAAAGAACTAAATATAATATTTCAGTGTCATCCTTACAGTAGTAAAACCCCGAGACTGCCTAAAAGACCATTTGATTCCTAGATTTAACTTTCGCTAATGCATTAAAATAGCACCGACAAGTATTTTGCCAGTGTTTTTGTTTTGGTTTTGGAACTGGATTTAAATAAACATTATACATGTCCTATTGGTGTTCTGTTAGGCGTTACAGTGTAAATTTTTTCAAATGAAGGTAAGTGCTTATGATTTGTCAAAATTTCTCACATGAAAGAGCTGATTTTGATGCATGATTTAAAAAAAAATCTTTTCAAATTACCATAGTGAAAATGCTGTACACAAATTAGATATATGATAAATTTCAATCATGTTTCTATTAGACTAAACAGTACCAAGACCTCTGTTGATACTATTTTAATACAAAAACCGTATATTGCACCTAAATGATAAACAAAATAACGTGAAATCTATAAAAATGTAGTTAATCTCTAAATGCAGCAACTCAGTATATATTCGCACTAACTACTCAGAGATGCATACATGTATGTTTAGCATTGAGCAGACAAATGAAAATGGAAAGTAATAAAAGATTATCTGGTGTTTTCGAAGTTGATACAAAATTTCAACCAGATATATGACACAGAGAATTTCATCTTATTACACTGTAAGATAGACTACATATTTAAATAATTCGAAATAAGCTGATAACTGTCACCTGATAAGTACCATATGATTTTTACAAAACGCAATATTAGATAAATAATGTAGTGTTTCCTTAAATACCATATAAAGTATTATAGGCAAAGAAAGCTATATGTTGACATATGGCCCTTCAGCTTTGGCAAATATAACTAATTAGACCAGTGCATTTGCATATAGATTATATCTTTTACTGATCTAATTTTATGCCAGTATAAAAGATTAAAAGACGACATTCAATTGTAATAAGATTATATACGATCAATTATGATATCTATATGTGTTAGCGAACATTTCTCTTTGGTGTTATTTTACAAAATCGGTACCAGCATTCCCAGTGCTGGCCCAGATATGTTCATAGCGTGTCGTCTGATGTTTGATAGGGGAAACTTAATTGTTGGGATTTTAATGGAATAAAACGGGAAGCCGTATTGCGGATAACATTGAGTAACGTGTTTATGGAGTGCCACGTTACTTGTGCGAAAAAACCTTCTTTGAAGATTTCGAAAAAAGTATGTCATTGTAGCCGCTACAAAAGGCTGAACTATTCGCCCCCACCCAATACTCCATACATTTCAGTGGTTGCCAAAATCTTGTTCACCTCTGTCTTTTCATTTTCATATTGATTGTGTTTGTTAAATTGTTCTATTGCTAGATATATTACCAAAAATATTGCTTTCTGGACTTTTTCCTGTTTCCTGCTTTCTTTAGATCTAACAATAGAAATGAATACTTTCTCTTTTTGCCTCATTGACATTTGTTGAAAACGTCATGATACGAGTTAAATTACGGACATGTTAGATCTGAAAGTTCAATACTTTAGCTACAAGACACTACACAAGTTTACAAAACAGAATGTTTAAAAAGCTTAAATCATTTTTTTACCTAAAATTGAGAAATACTTACATTCCTTTCAAGAAACTCAGTTAAAAATGCAGTTTGAAAGCTTCATAGAAACGTTTCAAGATTCTGTTTCATAATAAAAATACTTGAAGAACAAAAATAACTGACTTTGTCGAAATATCAACCTATAATTATTATAGAATTACGTGATGAGGTTAGACTCAACCTTTGAATTAAAAATATTGTAACATGCGTTTCGTAATTTGTAAGCTAATTAAAGCTTCAAAACGGAAAACAGTGCCAGCCTTAGGCTCGGAAATACCATTTAAAAATTATGAATAATAAGAAAGAATGAGAGAATGAAAAGTCGGTATTGTGCGAGGAGCACGAAGCTCTCCAAACACTTTACCCAATATGGTGCGTAAAGTAAAGACAGCTGACAAAAAGTTTTACGTCGACGGATTCTGACTGTTTATGTCATTATTTTACGAAAACCTAGGAAATGTTACTGTTTGTGTTAATGAAACATTATGGATTCGCAGTTGATGTACCCGAATGTAGCTATCATTGGCTAGTTCGAACAAAATGTTAAGGTCAACTGTTATACCGGATTGCCGTTGTAGTAGTTTTGAAATCATGCTATATAGAACATCAAAGTCTAGCACCTCCTTGGATATGATTAGTTACGTTGTTTTTTGTAGCTGTGTCTAGTTTTGTAATGCAAAAAATTAAGATTAAAAATTTCATTCAAATATATACGAGTCTACCAACAAGTCTGTGAGGAGAGATGGACAATTTATCTATTGGAATGCTGATAGTTTGTTGAAAAATCGAAACTTGACATAAATGTTTTCTATGTTGTCTAACATTGGACACGTGTTTTCTTCAATGACTGCTTACTAGGAACTCGATTTGTCTCTTTTCATTTTTCCTAGAAAAAACAACTCTGTCTATATCTTTGAGTATGGATTACGCTGCATAAGGTGCGGTTGTGTGCAGTATATAAACACAAAAGTTTTTTTTGCAAATACAATAGAAAAAGGCTTGAGCCTTAAGATGTCTCTTAGATGTTTACAATTGGTTTATGTGAGACACCATAAACGATCTTCTGCTTACACTATTTTTAAATATCTATCCTGTTTAATATATTCAACAGACTTAATTTGTAGTATATATATCAAGATTCTCGATTGTTCCGTAGAAGAAAGGATAAGTCTAAGTTACAGGAAGTAAGTTATATATGTTTTTTGAACAAATTGTTTTTAATTAAGTGTATGTATGTGATTGTTTTTTTAATCATATTTTTATGCGATACCAGTTATTAGCAAAATAGAGCATAAGACAATAACAAAATGGTCAAATATAATCAACTGTTTAACGATCTCATTAACATCGAATAAAAACACGTTCTTAGTGTCTTTATAAAGAGGTTAAGCAGTCAATTAGTTAACATATATAATCATCACGCTCTTGTCTATGAACAACAGTTATAAAATTAATCAACAAAATCGCAGATCATTTGCATTGCCAAATAATATCTTGTGAATGGATAGCTATCGGGTTGATTGACCATTAAACCGATGAAATTACAAACAGATATAATTAATATCAATTTATTTTATGTATTTCCGTTTCCGAATGGTTAAGGTAGTTCGACTACTATTGATCTGTCAACACTGGGATTGCAGACTTGAGTCTCACTCTGGGCAGTGTGCAATTGACTCCAAGTTTGACAAGGGGTTTTCTCCGTGTACTCTGGCTTCCTCACCCAATAAAAATTGGACGACTGATATAGCTTAAAATATTGCTGAATGTAACGCTAAACAACATTCAAACAAAAACAAAACAATTTATTTCGAAAGCAACATAACGTTATCCGGTCCATAAGTGTTTCTAATGAACATGTAAAGACATTGGGTCAGAGTATTTATCTATTTCTAAAGTAAATCAAAATACTCGTTCCATGGCGTGAGATAAAAATTTCATTCCTGGTATCATTATACTAATTTTCCACAGATGTAAAACGATAATTATACTCAATTAACAACACTTTATTTTCAGTTTTAAAATAACCTTCTGGCTTATACGACTTGTCATGGGCTTGAAGATGTAAAACTAAAAAAGATGTAACAAGTAAGTTTTATGAATAAATGTTGTGCATTAGTGAACTGATTGACTTACATTTAAATTATAATAATGAGTTCATGTTTTAACAGTATTATATCACAAAATGAAATATTGATAACGACCAATACAATGTATTATACTTTAATCATAGAAATTATTATTGATATCTAAATTAGTAAACTTTCAATTCTTTTAATAAACGAAAAAAAAATAAAGATGGACTTTTACAAATGCTTCTGTAAATTTGTTAATGTATATTTAGCGGCAAGTGATATAACGCCGTTAAATGTAAATTTGTAAAGGAAGTGGATTATAGTATATTGATGCTGAAACAATTTCAGTTCAATATAAATTGAACATGTACTTAAAGTTGTGTGCCCAATGTATTCAATACGCTCAGAAGCAATAGCCCTTACAATTTAGTTGTCCCAATTGTAGTGGCACACGATACCTCATTCCAGTCAAAAGAATGTTATGCTAATATTTTATTTTGACCTAAATAATATTTGGACCTCAGTCTGTAAATTACTTAAAGACGAATGCAAATTGTTATCATTAATTGAATATAGATTTTATTTTACATGCATGTTTATAAAGACAATCGTAGTTTCATATTAAATATGTACAAACCTAGTTTCGCATATATAATTTTGCTCATATGCACATGGAAAATCATTCCAGTGGTACGCAACACCTGCCCACAGGTGTAAACAGTCTTCATTACCGGCATTATCAGGTTGACCAGGAGACCAGTCGGTGATTTGGAATGGGTGATTACTATTGACCCAATACCATTGACCCTCACTTCTATCATCTTTACCCCCTAACCAGTAACCTGCATGAATATATAACATTGTCGTCTATTATAAACTTAGTTCATACGAGTGAAAAAATCTCTTAGCCATCGAATTATGGAAGTCTTCTTTTTACTCTAAGTATAAGGAGAAACAAGACGGTCTAAACTGTAATAATTTTGCTTGTTTAGCTGGTAACAAATGTACTAATATTTTGTGCCAATAAGTTTGTTAAATGATATGTAATAGGTAGACACAGGATTGGAGTATTTAAGTAGAAATCTGTCTAGTATTATAAAGTTTTTTATTCTGTTGAGTCTATTTGTGTTGCTTGTAAAGTTTACGTTACTCTTTCTTTTCGACGAAATTCAGTCAATAAAGGTTGTTTTAGCATTACCTCTATGATCTAATATTCAAAACTCATTATTTTTGTAAATCCGGAAGAATAGTTTCATATATGGTTTGTCCATCTTCACAACGGTTAAGTATAATTCATAAAAGCTTCCCTCATTGCAATACCTTATATGCATTTATATACAAACTTTTCTGGTTTCTTCTTGCAAAGTCTTCAAGGTAATCATTTTCGGATCTTGTATCTACCTCGGCCAGGTAACCATGGTATTCCTTGCATAAATCCTACTGAATCAAGTTATTAATATATCAATATAATACTTATGCTTTCAAACATGTCCAGAGAACATACCATTATTGTCATGAAAATGGAACAACCCTAAGCTGTCTTGGAACATAAGTCAAGTGTATCCCCTAGTTTAGGTGGAATGTTATTTTTGATTGTTCAGCTTATGAGTTCTATCTTTGTTTACATAGTATTTAATTATAATTTTATATTTTTGTATAATTATATAATTATACGAGGACAAGTATTTCATTAAAACAGAAAACGAAATCAACATACAATAAATTATTAAACACGCCTAACAGTACAAAAGGAAAAATATGCATTTATTTCAAAGCCTTTGTTTTTTCAGAAAACTTTATTGTTTAGACATGCCTCATTATAAAACTATATTAAAATTATAAAAACGACATATATCAATGACACTTAAGTGGTCGACATAAGACAATGTTTCTTTCGACAAAGATGGTGAGAATAAAACTTATTGATGCTTGACAAATAACAGGCTTGTATACATTTATACACTATCGTTTCCGGTCAGTGAAGATATTTTTAAACATACACCTCTGTTACACTTTGATTTGGAATTGACAAGTTAAAAGGGTATTGCTGCTATTTTGGTTAGCTCCCTGTCAGTTATCCTCGCTCACCTGAGCAATGTCCCAAGGAAATATATCATCTCCGAAGAAATAACAAGATTCACCATGGTGTAACCATCCAGGTGCACACTCGGTATTCACATTATCTGCAATTAAAGTTCCATTGTTTACACACGCAGTTGTACATAATATATGCCTTAAACCAAATAATAAAAATTCGCGCTTGTTGAAAAAATAGTACAATCTGTCATATTTGTTTAAGAATAATGAATCTATGTATTGTTCATTGTTGAGCACCAAGCAGAAAAACAGAGGAACCTTTTACAAATGTCTTACCATGATATGTCTTAGCAACTTGCCATGGAAATGAATCATTAGTTCAGAAAAAAATACTTACGGAATATTCCCGAAGGCATTAACAGGTACACATACCATATTTTGATCATTTTTATTTAAATTAATTCTGATAAGATTCCAATTCACGTGTTGAGGTCATCTTGTTCTATATTTCTGACAACTTAATAGATAATGTAATATGTGATGTTTGGATCTGTTAGTTAACGTCATTACGAGTGTTTACGAAGAATCTTTTTTAATATCAATTATGACATAAATGTTACCTATTAAAAATCTAAAATTAAACATGTGTCTTCTTCGGCTAATTTATATTTGGATTCTGTATCACTAATAACTAAGTTTTGTCATGACTTATCACTTGCCTTTGTACATGTCTCGCTGTTTTAATTTCTAACAGAAAAAAGTCTTGGACTTTATCGTTGAGTTTGGATTAAAGATGCATATAAGGGACGGCTTTAATGTTGTTACAACTGGAAAAGGATTTTTAACTTAAAATTTGTTAATGCCAGACACAATAGACGATGTTCTGTCTACAATATTTTATAATTCCTATTGTGTACCATATTGTTATCCTGTCGCATTAATTTATAATCTGTATATCTAGATTCTTGATTGTTTCCTAGGATAAAACTCAACACGTAAGTTACAAGAAGTAGGTTTTATATGTCTGGTCTGAACTAAAGTGTTTTAAATTAACTGTATACATGTGAACGCTTTTCTAAATCCTTTTTTGTGTGATACACGTTCTAAGCAAAATGAAGCATACACAAATCTAACAAAATGGTCTAGAGAAATTATTAACAATCTCACAACCAAAAATTAAAAAAAACCTTTTTTGTGTGTCTTTATAAGAAGGTTAAGCAATTAAGTAATTAACATGTCTACTAAGTTTATTCATTTCTTTATGTTTGTTTGTTTGTAAGTGTTTAACGTCACTTTTAGCAATTTTGCAGCTGCATCAGGGCGTCCAGTTTTTATTGGGTGAGGAAGCCGGAGTACAAGGAGAGAACCCCGGACCTTCTGTAGTAAAATTGGCAATCCTTGTCAATTAAGATTGGAGTCGAATACACACTGCACGCAGTGAGACTCGAACCCGCAACCTCAGTGTTGACAGACAATGTGATCAATAGTAGACGAACTACCTTAACCACTCGGCCTGCAAGGCCCCCCCCCCCCCCATTTCTTTATGAACAACATTTATAAAATCAATCAACAAAATCGCAGTCAATGTAATTTGTATGGCCAATTAATCTCATGTGAAGGGACGGTTTGATAGACCATTCGACCAATTAAATAACAAATGAAAACTGTATCAATTTATATCGAAGGAAATATTAGAGAATCCGGTTTCCAAAGTTTTTTAATTTAAAATATACATATAAATAAATAAGTCAGACTAAATAGCGTATTTGAAGGTGGTGAGATGAAAATGTCTATCGATTATCGGCAAAATTTTACCATTAATGTAAGACGATAAGTACCTAAATGTACAACCCTTTATTATCAGTTTAAAAAAAATCTGCTTCCTTAAACGACTAGTCGTAGGCTTGGAACTGTAAAACTGAAAAAGAGGTGCAGTTAATGTCAATTTAAGAATAAATCTTGTGCATCGGCGAAGGGTTGACGCACTTTTAAATAATAGTAATAATAACAGTTAACATTTTAACTGTTATCTGAGGAAATTTAAAACAAAATTGATAACGAAGACCAGTGCAATGTCGTATACTTCAATAATAAAAATTGTTATTAATATATAAATTAGTAAAGTTTTAATAGAGATAGACTAATAAAAATGCTTCTGTATATTTTATAGTTTTATTGTACTTGTAGCAGCTAATAGTATAATACTTTATTGGCTGTATATTATAAAATACTAATGTGTGTGTTCAAAATCCATTCTTAATTTTGTAAATTAAGTTGTGTAACAAATGATTAAATACTGCACCATAGAAGTTACTCTAACAAATAATGACTGTTGATATGTCCCAAAAAACCTATATTTATATATATATAATAATTTATCGTACTAGTACAAGATATCTGATTCTAGTTTAAAAATATGATTGGGAACAACTGTAAATATTTACTTCTGGATCTTCATCATTTGGTTCATTCGGTAACCATCCTGTAAATGTCTTAAAAATAAATGCATATTAATAAATATTAATTAAATAAAGATAATATTTCAAATGCATGTTAATACATACACATTTTAAAATAAGTACATACCTAGTTTCGCATATATATTTTGCTCTGCCGCACTTAGAAAATCATTCCAGTGGTGCGCCTCAAGTCCATTAAGGTGTAAACAATCTTCATTACCGCATTATTTGGTTGATTTGGAGCCCAATCTGTTATTTTGATTGGGTGATTACTATTGGCCCAGTATCAGTATCCCTCATTTATATCATTTTTACGGCCTAACCAGTAACCTACATCAATATACATGTATAATATTGGCGTCTATCATTATACAAATTATATATAAGTGTTATAAATTTGTTTAGAAAATTGACATTAGCATTAAAAATATTGGACAGTTTTGGATTACTGAAGTCTTTTTTTTCTCGAAGTACCAGAGAAACAAGACTGTCTATACTTTGAGACCATTTCTGTAACAGTTTGTGGTATACAGTGATTTTAATAAAAATTATAGTGGAAGAAGACATAAAAGTTGAACAATTTAATATAAATTCGCATAGTATTATAAAGTTGTATATTCTTTCAAGTCGATGTATGATGCTTGTGAACTATAAATAAATGTTTATGGTTCTCTTTGATTTACAAGTGATAAAGTCAACCAAAACAGATTGTGTTAGCAAAATCTCTATTGTGTGCTATTTTCAAAACTTTTATTCGTATATTTCTGCTTCTTTTTTCATATACAAACTTTTCTGGTTTCGTCCAGCAAATATAACAAATATTCGTTTCTGAGTTTTCTTTCTTACGAGAAAATAGAATAGCTGATAACAGCTGTTTTACTTTAAATGTTTACTTACCATAACACATTTATGAACATTTAGTATTATGTCAAAATAAATAATTCAACAACATTTAATGTAAACATTCGTGGAAAAAAGGAATACAATAAAATATGTATCAAATAGAAAGTGTCTCGTTGAAAATAATGAAACAATGTTTTTGTAATACTAGTTATTACATCTATTGTTGTTTAATTGATTGTTTCTGAAAAATTAAAAAAAAACATTTAATTTAATGATGCCTTTTGAATGGGATATACATGTAACAAGTTTTATGAAATTAAAGAATATATCATGTCAGTTTTCTGATTAACGTTGAAGGGTCCTTATTGGCTTACCCCCACAATACCAACTGAATTCAATGGGATAGCTGACGAATTGATGACCGAAAACTTATACCTCTAGCAAACACATTTGCCGTTCTTTTGGTTAGGTCATCGTAAGATATTCTCACTTACCTGTTCAATGTCCCATGGAAACATATCATCACCGAAAAAATAAGAAGTCACCATGATGTAGCCATCCTGGTGGACAATCTGTGTGCACACTATCTGCCATTAAATTTACATTGTTTATTCCAAAGGATATGATGTAAATATACAAGTTAACTGTCAAAGCAAAATCATTATAACAACCGTAATATGAAAAGCAAATAGAAAATTTTACTTACAGAATATTCCATAAAGTATAATCAGATACACAGAGATTAATCCGGTCATTTTTATACCAATTAATGGTGATAAGATCTAAAACTATTTAACAAAGTGCTCGTGTTGTGGTCATCTTGATCTATATTTCAGACACTTTAATTGACAATAGATAATGTCATATGTGATGTTTGGATCTCGGCTAGTTAATGTAATTATATGCGTTTATGAACAATCTGTTTAATGTAACTGAAACATTTACTTATTCATATTCATATTTTATTAGCAAATTTAGCGATGGGTCAATATTGTTTAATAACTAATTGGACATCACTATTAACGTATAGATCACATATTATTGTACTTATCTCTTTTTCATTCCAGTGCAAAAAACAGCATCGACTTGTGATAAGCTGATCAGATTTTAATATTATATCTAACTACATATTCTTGCATATCACCCAATTCCTTGCAAGTTCCAAGTTATTCACAAAGCGATTATGTTAAATTGAATTTAAAGCACGTGACATCAATTTTCGCTTAATCGCTTTAAAAACTATGGTAAAAGAGTAGTGTACAAATATGTTTACACTTTTTTAATTGAATTTTTTATTGATGAAAATATGATCACTTTAGCATTTCACCTGGTTCGTTTCTTTTGTTGTCAGTTTAGAAAAATCGGGACCATTCTTAAATGATTCCGAGTGTTCCTACCAACATAGCTGTACAGCGTGTCGTCAGATATTGAATAGGATGGGATTAACTGTTGGAAGGTTGTCATTTCATAATGCAGAAATCCTAACCTAGTTGGCTACGTGATTGGGGACTGATTGCTACTATCCTTGTACGATAAAGACCAATTTGTCAATAAATTGATCATCGCTACCGAATACTCCTTAATTATTCAGTAGCTATGAAAATGGTGGTTTTCTTGTCTTCTTTGACGTTTTGTTTTTGTTAGGATTAACTTTCAGTTAAACTATTCTCGTCTTGACTTGAACTAAAATATTGCCTTGTTGGACGTTTAGCAAACATTCAGTAAAAATAGTCAAACATCAATTTACACGATACAATAATTTGGTAGGGGCTAGTTTCAGTTCGTTATATTATAACAAAACGATTGTGAATATTATTCAGAATACAAGCCAATTAAAATACAAGAAAAACACCCAAACGTACACAGCGCTTTTGGACCTGAACTTCCATTATAAGTTACTTACCTGGTGTTAAAACACACTAATATAATAATATCGGTTGATTCTAATACAAAACGTATGAACCAATTAATGTGCAAACTCTTTTATCTTTGTCTGGTAAAGACATTTAGGTAATCATATTCCTCTCTTATCTCCACTTAAGCTAGATATTCACGGAACTGTTTGTGTTCCAAATAGACCCAATGCGAATAAACAAATGATATTTTCTACATAACCTTATCTTGAACTGACAATTTATTTTTTTAACATAAATGCGAAAAGTAGAAAGTAGATATACGGACGAACATTAGCAAAAAAAAATAGAAGACATTGCAAATTGTGATTCCAACAATTATGTTCGAAACAAAACTAACAAAAAATAAAATATTTTAGTCACCGGGTCCAAAACCATGCTACGAATTTACTCGTGTTATTTGGATGAATAAGCAGTACCTGCCTCTAATACGCATGAGTAGAGTTACCTACCTAATACCATGTCCACTGAAAACATTTCCAGGTATACTATCAGTTAAATGCAGTTTAGATCATAAATATTCTCATTAAAAAAGAAGTAAAATATTCAATCCCTTTATATTTCAAACATCAATCTACTCCAATCGTGTCTTATACCAACATCAAGATCGATATCTAAAATATCATCTTTTATATTTTTTTTATTTTTAACCTGTTTTACCACCTTGTTGCACGAAACAATAAAATTCCGTCTTACAGATATCATATATAAAGATTTACCTTCTACAAATATTAGTTTTAGGTTACAACAATATTTTCATCCAAAGAACAAAAAAGGCCAAAATATTCTACAAGGATGAACTGGTTTATATTGTGCTAGATTTTCTAATTAACAACATATTTGTAACTTTTAGAGGAAGAGTTTTTCAGCAGGTAATCGCAATTCAATTGATACAATCTATGCCCCTCTCCTTGCCGGTTTGTTTGAAAAAATATCTGCAGATAGTTTTCCCAAATTTTGGATTTAGTACACAGTGATTTTGATGCGATGATCATTGGATATATATATATATTACTGACTATTTAACACACAACGCTCATTCTACAGTAATCTTTGACTTATTGACAAGTTTTAATTGTATTTTAAGGACTGGTTCCTCATACTTCATAGAGCCTGTTATATCACCATCAACCTTGATACAACAAGTCCCGTTGAATTGCTCTATAGACCGTTACGAAACACATTTTTATCACAATCAGTTGTGAAATCACATTACGCCGGTGCCACTAAAATGCTGCTATTGAGAAAATTAGAAAAGAAAAGTCATAGAGATAGTTTTAGTATTCCCTTTTTGTTTTTTTTTTTGCGAAAAGTGGTTATGTACGCTGCAGATAGTCAGTAGTATCTTTTATGTTTACTCGCTCGATTAGATTTAATAGAAATACTGAACTGATCCTACCATGTTTAGTTACAAGACAATTTATCTTCAACAGTGCAATACGGTTCTATGGTTTTATGTCAAGATTTCCAGAGCTAAAATAGTTTGATGCTATGGTTAAACCCAAGAAAAGGGAACAAGCCAGGGATAATACAGTAACAGAGGAAGTAATTGTAAATTATTTTGCCAGTCAAGAGGAGCTGATGAAAACGTATGACATGACATACAGACCGATTTATGTGGAATATTTATGAGTCCGGAATTTTATTAGACCATAATCCTCCAAAGGTGTTGGCTGTAAAAACTACTATTATTATGCCGTTAGTCCCTTGGGTGAAACAATTTCTCCATTTATAACTTATAACGGAGAAAAGTAGTCAAAGGAGTTCTCTGGTGGTTTGAAAGGAACAGAATACAAAACATCTTCAACAGGTTGGTCAAACTCTGTCCTCTTCTTGGACTTCTTCAAAAACCATTTCTTTCGTCATGTGGCTATAAGACCATGCTTAGTTCTTCATGATGGACCTTCAACAGATGTAAAAAATGATAATATTGCAAAAGCTAAAGAAAGGTGTACATGTGTTTGTTCTACCATCTCATTCCAGCTACTTCCTACAACCTCTTGATGTTTCGGTCTTTACTCCTTCAAACGCAGTTTAAATACAGAATTTCACAAATATTTGCATTCCCATCCAAATCACTTAATTACTGGAGAATTACTACCTTATATGATTTCCACTGCTTACAGAACTTCCCTAACTGTGTCTACGATAATGGCTGGATTTTAAAAAAAAATGGTGTATTTCCGTTGGATCCATCAGCAGTAAAAAAGGAGGTTCCAACTATTACAAAGATAAACAGAAGGGAAAGAAGGTGGTTTCAAGGGGGGAAAGAAATAATAACAGAAATGTTAAAATCTTGTTTGAAAAAAAGCTAAAACATTCAAAAACCTTAAGGAAGCAGTGCAGGCTCTGACTAAGAAACCAAGGAAGCGATTTATAAATCCTTACGGAGCAGCTATTACTGAGGATAAATTTTTGGCAGAAAAAGAAACAGAAAACATAGCTCCAAAACCTGCAAAATTCCCAGAAAATCATAAACTGAAATCCAAATCAAATGCTTTCAATTCAACTTTTAAAGATAACCTTAGCACTTGAGGACACACAGATCAACTACCACTGAAAACAAAAATTCATAGTACAACATGAGCGGGATGTGGAAAAACCAAAGGGGAGAAAAAGACCAAAACCAGAAGGGAAAGGGTCTTCAGAAGAAAAAGAGTTAACCAACAGAAGAAGAGGATGATGAATTCGGTGGCAGCCAGAAAAATTGAGGACAAGATCACACACAATGTAAACACGGGTAAACCACTTGTTTCGTTAATTTGCATGGTGTTAACTATTGTTTTTTTGTTAAAATAAGTTCACAGGCATCAAAATAAATAAACTTTTTAAAGATTTATGTAAAAATGTAGAAGAAAATAGTTTGATGTTATCGCGAATCGCAAATGTGTATGCTTAGGTGAGCGGATTTACCGGACGTCATCGTATGTTTATCAAATAGAAAATTTCCAGTTTCAAAATGTTTATATACGACGTTGTTTACTGTGTTAATGTTTTCTTTTCTTGTTTTTATCTTGCTGCATATAACATAATATTTAAAAAAATATCTTGATGAGCAATTTTAAAATGTTTTATGGACCATATAATAAAATTTACTAAAAACAACAAAATTCATGTTTCATAGCAAGTATAAACATTAGCATATAATTATTTTATGATTTTAATTCATGATAAAAAGAGAATAACCAATCTGTCAACATGAATCGAAAACCATCAAAAACTCCGGATCTAGAGAAAAACCACAACACATGATTCAATACGAAAACCAAAACCGGCAACAAAAACTACACAGCTAGTTGCCCGAACACAATAAAAAAAACATGTGCATACTCGGTGTGTTTTCCCCTTTTTCAAGAGACCTTTCACTGTCACACACTAGTATAAAAACAATTGGAAAAGAAGTTGATCATAATTTTGATCAATTGAAAATTTAAAAAATTCGTCCTCTAAACATGATATATATAGCTTCAATTAAAACGTGTTACTTTGGACAGATACCATCTTCCTTGAATTTCTCAGATTTTGTATAATGAATGACCAAGTGTATTCTAATAACTGCATTTAGTTTAATGTGGGACAATCAAAGAATTTAATAATGTTACATTGTGAAAACCACCCTGACTTTAATATATCGACGAGCTATTTGAATTTTTAATATTTACATTTGATTTATATCTTTGAAGCTCGTTTTTATATTTCTTAATTTTTTAGTTTAAATTGTCAAGATCATGGAATGCGACAAAAAAATTATAAGTACATGTAATTTGTCCGAAATGTTTTATTGTTTTCTTAAATTAAATCCCTGCAATTTTTAATGCTTCCACTCAGAGGTAATATTTAACATTAAATTTAAAAGACATTTAAAAAGTCGTAACACATTCTCATTTAATAATACTTGACAAGGTGTTTTTCAATAACTAACTTACTGATAACGGTACGACTGTATCACAGATTAAATTGACAATTTCAAAAATTATCAATATAATTTATTTTCCTAATTTTGTGGCAGATGCAACAACACATTATCCTTGAAGCATGCATTTCTAGGAACTTAAATGACAAAGCATCTAAGTACAGACATACATATTTGATATACTAGTTTAAGTGATATTTAATATGAAGAGTAGTTAGTCAAATTTGTATTAATTGTTTATTTCATTACTAATGTAACGCGGAATCTGATTGTCGGACATTAATACGAGCACAGATGTTAAGGATGATCGCTGGTCAATTTTTGAGAGATTTCTGTCAGATTTTCAGAATCCTCTAGATTTTACCATTAAAATAGGGATAATTTTTTTGCCCAGCAACCCTCTATTTTCTTTTTATAATAGGGTTTATTGGGTCATTTAAAGCTAATTTACAAAGTTTTATAAATTTCGTGTTATTTTTTCATAGGTTTTTACACTAAAACATGTCCAATGCTAAACCTATGAAAAAGTCAGAGAAAGCTTTTTCCCGCCAAATTTTGGATGCCTGTTATCTCGAAAAAGAGTACGGCAACCTATGAATTTTTTAAGCTTATTTTGTACCTTTAGCTACCTTGTTATTTTCAACATGACCAGCGAACATCCTTAATTTGGGAATTTTAAAATTGTCTAATTAAGGTCACTTAAGTCAGTTTTCTTCAATGTCGATACATTAAATGGAAAACAACCGTAAACTATTTCAAGATTTAAAAGCCTCAGTTAGTGATTTTATGCAGGGAAGTCTTCGAGTACAATAAATTGACTTTACCCAACTATTACATTTAAATATGCATATTCTGAAAAGGAATTGTCTCGCTTGTGTTTTTATAAACGCTACTATTTAAGCAATATCGACTAGAATACAGAATGCACAATGCTTTTAAATTGTGTTATGTAATAAAATGTTATCAAAGATATCAAGATTAAAAGAATCCACTACGACAGACGCGCGTTTTGTCTTATCAAGCTTAGATTGATAATATTGTACAACAAATATTCGTATCCTCGCTGTTTTTCTGTTGGCCAGCTTAATCCGACAAGTCACAAAACTAACTTATAACGGCAGTAAAATTCAGCCTAATAATACTGTAATATTGCTTAATAAACAAAAGTAGCCCGATTAAATTTTAGCTGTAAATAAATCCATGATAATTCCCTTCACACTCCATGATGAATGCAACCACAATGCATAGTTAACACACGGAACTATTAGGAAAAAAGAAAGTCATTAAAATATTTGAAAGATAAAAAAGTTAATATTTCACCTAAATTATGGTCCCGTAAAGAGCCAATATTATCATTATATGGCATATTAATATTATTCATGGTCAATTATCTGTACTACGATTTAACTCGCGATGATAAATACATACATCTGCAACAAACTTACTGCTGAGAAATTATTAGACATATTTAATTAATTTATTTTTAGAACATTTAAATGGTTTATTGTACATGTATGCATTATTTATAGGACTATGAAATACAATCCAAATGTGCCATTTCTTTTAGTATATGCTCCCGGACTCGAAATGTTTCGTGTGAAGTACCGTATAGCGGGTTATTTTAGCGGGTGTAAAATTTGGCGGTTTTTAGGTAAAAATGTATTGCAAAAAAATTGGTGGTTTTAATTTTGGCGAATGGGCAAAACAATAGAAAAAAATTTGCCGGTCTAGCAATCCCGGATAACATGTGTTTGTGTATTTTCCAATTGGAACGTAAGTAAACAAGGGGACTACATATGAAAGGGAAGGAAACAAGTTATATTTCATGTACAAAGACACAAATTTAATTACGGATGGAAACTTATATACAGGATGGCATTTATCTGTTTTTCCTCCATAAATCACCTGAGGAGGAATAAATTCTCCTGAAATAAAAACGATTTCATCCTGTTCAAGTGTTTAGTTCTCCAATGTTTTTAAACATATTTTTTTACAAATCTACCAATTTTCTATAAGTTATAATTGATAATTTTAATTTTGTATATACAGTTAAAATTACGTTGCATACAAATTTCGTAATTATGACAGATTTATTAATCGATTGGTTTGATATAGTGCTTATCCGCATGTTTATTAAACGGTTTAAAAGAAGTTTATCAATTTGACAACTAGATCATTTTCATATTCTATGCAACATGGTATCTCGCATTTCTAAATGGTCAAGATTAATTTCTGTTTTTTTGTGATCTAGCTTGTGAAAGAAAGACATTATACGTTATATGAAACTGGACAGACATTCACTTGACATAACATTAGTGTTAACAGATAAAAACTTTAATATAATTAACTTATTTGTGAATTTGATTATTTTTTTCTGCTGAAATTTTGATATGTATACACAAACTGTAATACACTTGACGTTAGATAAATATACTTCTCTAATTTTGACGTAATATTTCAACCGCTTGACCGGTGTGGAAAAAATATTTCTCGTCACTTGTGATTTGTTGTTCTCAGCATTTGATTGATTAAAAATTATAACGTCACAATAAGAACTCACGACGTCATAAACAAAACACCTTCAATTTACCGCGTATTCACGTCATGAACGTAAAATTGGGGTTGGGAGAATTTGTACTTCATTTCGCAAATGTACTACTTTTTAAAATTAGAGAAACAGAATCTTACATTAGTACTCTTGGATTATCGGATTTATTCAATCTCGATAGTTAAATTATGGAAATTTAAGTCCTCGCCAAGGCTCGGACTTAAAATTCCATAATTTAACTATCTCGATTGGAGAAATCCGATAATCCACTCGTACCAATGTAAGATCCTATATAAAAATATTTGAAAAGTAACATTATTTTTTAATGAAGGCCAATGTCGGTCCTTTCCGCATCTATCCTTTTAATTTTAAAAATACAAAGATTCTTCTGAATTTTAGTTGTGCTAAAATATTATCTGCAAAGCTCAATAATTACAAGGCAATTTCTTTCCTCGCAGTAACAAAAATTATGTTGCTATGTAAACAGGCAAACTTGTCACATTTGGACCGATTTTTTCATATCTATACACTTGCTTCTGAGATTACTTCCGACCGTTGGCAGAAATAACTTAGGTGATACTCGAATATTTTGTTGGTTTCACTTTCGCTTTTGAAAGTCATCATTTAAAGAAAATATATTTAAACTCAATTTTACTCCATTTCAGATACGTTATCCTTGCAAAGAATCAATTTAGGGATGTTCCTTCTATTAATTATACTTTAGTTTTTATTAAAATGTTAAAGAATAAGTCTGCAATCAAACTTACATGTCTGACAAACACTTAAATTAATTTTTAACTCTCTAATTAATCAAATGTAACAGATTATTGATGTAGTTCATACATGGCACATGTTGATTTGTGGTCCTATTCGTTTATAGAAAACAGTTTTAATAGCGTATTCTGTTAATAAAGTATTCTGCCTTTTGTCTAATTTTATAAGACATTAAATAGATTTAACAAATATACTCCATAAAGTTATGTATGTTATGGTTTTACTCCCTGGTGCTCCAAAATGGGAAGTGTTTCTTTATTATCTACGACACGTCGTTATTTTTATGGAACTAAAGAGGTCAGTTAATTTTGGAACATGCTAAGACAAACTAGCAAAACTGACGGTTTCAGTTTTACTAGTTTTGTCTTTGCATGTTCCAAACATAGATCAATGATGTTACATTTACCTTGTATCAATCAACAAGCTCATGTTTGAGTGACGGCTTTCCGCAAAATAAGCTCTAGAATTGTCTGCAAAGTATGGCGATGTGTAACATATAATGACGTCGAAACTATTGTACCTGGGAATGGCAATCTAAATTCAGACCCCAGTTCATAAAACATCTTAAGTTCGAAGATTGCCTCAACTTGTTACCAACCTAACTGTTAATCAATTAGAGAAAAGACGAACGAATTCGAGGAAAACCTTAGTTTAATACGGGTCCCTGACATATATTTTGAAACTTTTGGTTGGTCCTTACTATAAATATTTGGAAACAGCTCATGGATCATTAAAGTTCATTAAAGTGCTTTTGCAATGTTTCAAGAGTAATGACTGGAAAGCTGACATTATCATTTAAATTAAAAGAGTGGTTTTAGCTACTTTTACTTATATTTTAAGCTCGTATAGAATTACATGAAAAATAGGATGATGTACAAACACTGCAAATTGGCAGTGATTACTTAAGGTTTAGTAAGTTTGTGGAAATGAAAAATAACGATCATCCGCCATTTTACAAACTTTATTATAGTCATATACAGTACATTTTAAGGTTTAATATGATTAATTCTAAGATAAATCTTGCATAAATTTGTAATTCAATGATGTAAGAGTGTCAAATGATATCATAAGCCATAAAACTGTGATTTGTTATGTTAATCATAATGAATTGTAAACAATAATGTGCCATTATGGAACATAAGCTTAAGTCGAAACATTTTATGTTTAAATCCCGCGTTAGAGAATCAAAGACAAAATTTTAATGTTTAAATATTTGTTGACAAATTTTCAGTCTGATTTTAATCTGACCAGTTCTGCAATTATTGTAAACATATCCTGACTTTGCTTCGTATAACAGCTGAACACACAGGACATTTGCTCATTTCTGTTGCACAATCTGTACATACGGCAAGGTGTTCGCATGGCAAAAATGCTATCGATACATATTTTGCCTGGCAAGATTTACAAGTAATCTTTCTCTTGAGGAAACTATTTTCTTCTTGCAGTAAATCTATCAATACTTCTGCCATAAAAGTAATAATAATATATGATATTTATGTTTTGTGGGTTATAATATGGGCTTTTCATAAATGGTTCATGACTATTATTTAATGTATTATGTGCAGCCCAGAATGGGTCTCAATTTATGCAAATAATAATTATAATATTCATTGTTACATCGGTTTTGGATTGATTGAGTGTTATCGTTCATTTTTTATGAACTAAAATAATGTCTGAAAACGTGTTGACACAAAAAGGGACGTTCATTGAAATAAAATTCGAGTGTTCAAAATGTAAAAACAATCAACATAAGATTCAACAATATTCTACAATTATTGTAAACAGGAAACATTTATAGCTTTGGAAAAAATATATTTGCAATTTTCTTTGGGTATAATGGATGGCGAATATCCTAGCAAATATGGTCACCGAAGTTACGAAAATAAAAAAGGGAACAAATGGAATTCTGAAAAAGTGTCTTAAAAACATGTCAGCTAATAGTACTCAGCATTTTTGCAATATTCAATTCAATAAACTAATCTACTTGGTGGTTAGCCACTCAATCGTTTACTTTGAAGCATTATCAATCTTGTTTCCATGGGGATACCTAATTTATTAAACGGGACAGAACAAATAACATTTTAAAACATCAAAACAAAAACAAAATACTTCTCGCAAGTAATGCGTTAAAAATGAGTGGTAGCAAACAATGTTAGACAATTTGAAAACATTTGCAAAGTAAAACTAGCTTTACAATTGTAACCTATATCTATTCCAATTATTAAAGCAAAGCAATACAGACCTGAATGTGCTGGGTGCTGTAGTTTAGCATAGTCTTGAGAATATAACCCTGCTAATTGATATGAAAATTTAAAAGTTAGCAAATTTATACAGTATATAGTCAGAATACCGTCATTCCTAAGTTGTTGTTTCTGTGCACAAGTTCAAAGGATCTTTCCTCTGAATAATTAAGAATCGACTACCAAGACTTATTGTTATTTTGAAATGTTCGACAAGAAATCTGTAGCAGATTGTTAGCGACATTAAAAGTAAATATAAACAACTCTTTTAAAGTCCACCAATATGTATTTTGTTCTAGACAGAACACTAATGTCGCAGATATTCCAACAGTTTTAGTTGGAAATAACATTCCACCATCTCTCTTCAATTTTGTAAAGCATATGTTAATTTCCTGTTAGATTTCGACCATTCCATGTTTTAAATATCGACTATTGTATAAATGAATACGTTGATTGACGGCATGCTGTGTATGCATCTGTTTTACCGTGTCTTTATTATATTGTTGAAGCCATTTTTTATCCTTTTTGTTTATTACCAAAAATGTAAAAGACTTTTTGGAAAAATTGTCTACTTACCCACCTACACCTTAGTTGGACAAGAAAATAGCAAAGAAAACCGACCGAACAACAAGAGCCAAAAGCCAAGGTACAGTTACAAATCCGGATATAGACAAACACAACGCAAAAACCAAAAACATAAAACACAGAAACGGTGTAACCAGAACCCAATGAAAACCATGGGTGCACTTAGGTGCTCCGGACGAGTAAGCAGTGCCTGCCTCGAATTGGCCGATGTGTCTCGGCGACACCGATGTCCCGCATGGCAGATATTAAGACCCTTTTTTCTAAGTTCTCTCGACCTTTAAAAACATGGTACAACTCTTAAGAATTCTTCCAGTAAGGAGATACTTTCATGTTATAACTGTGTATCTTCATACAAATGCTACAATGCATAGATAAACCCGAGACAAGAAAGACAGATGGACAAACAAATAAATGGACGAACAGACAGAAAATCTATATGCATGCCTCAACTTTAATTTGCGGGACATAAAACAAACGTTAAGGAGGCTTGTAGTCTTGTTCATAGGGACATGTGCTATTATGACTACATACCTCCTAGTGATGGATATGGTGGCTGTGAACCTTCATAAGGGGATCTATTTTGTGAGCTCTGTGTTTTAGAGAAGACTGGTGGTTCTTCACTGAATGCTATAACTAAAATCTGTATCAATCCTAATAAATCTGACTGTGGCTAAAATGCGAATCAGTATTTGTTATTTAAAACCCATTTATCAATATACTAATTTGACAACCTAAAATAGCCTTCGACAAATTAAGCATGTAACTCATTTAAGCATTTTGAAGGTCTCTCAAACGACCAACCTTTTATTTTATGATATGATTTTGTTAGAGTAAATATATGTAAAGCAGTCATTTCAGATATATATTTTAAATACTTTGGATATAAATGTTTGCCATAAAGATGCAAAATCAAGTATTAATATGTTATTACTGACTTCACAACATGCAAAATAAAAGAAGACAATAAGAAACAGGAACCAACTAAAAACAAAAGTAATGATTTACTGTGTTACAGAAGTGTGAGCTATATTGCATCATTGAGTTATTTATCATCTTAATAGGGGTAAGCGTACAACATAGAGTACAGCTACTTTTTCTGAATTCCAGAAAGCATTGTTGTGCTATGTAAAGTGCTGACTTTTAATTGTAGTTTAAATTTAGCAACAATATCAAATTCTTAAGTTATTATACCCCCGCTTCGAAGAAAGGGTATACTGTTGTCCATCTGTCAGTCCGTAACACAAATTTCTGTCACAACTATAGGATCCAGAAGCCTGATATTTTGCGTATTGTTTTATCCCAAAGTACCGTATTGTGTATAGCGATTTAATGCTCCTTGTCCATCTACTTACAGTTTAACTAATACTTTTTGTGAAAGCGGGGTTATCATTACTGAGTATTAGCTCATAAATTTAGTTAACCAACTTGTGGTAAATAACCATTCGTTATAGAAATATTTTCTCACTATTTATTCCTCTATTTTTAATCCATATCCCTTATTTTATCGTGCTTGTAAGAGACCCAGTAAGTGCATATGTTAAAGGTCTTTTTAACGTCTTTTCTGATGAAACAGATCGTTCATTACTGTCCCTAAGTTTAGTATTTTACCATCTAATGTCTAAATATACATAAGCATGCTTTGTTTAGATGATATAAGTACATGTTGATGAACTTACATATCTCCAGTCTCGTAGGAAGGGTAGGTGTACTTTCCCATTGGCATGTACATTGGGTCCCTGCTTTATTTCCATTGTATTGGTTGGTTGGACATAGACGATAGGAGGGTTGTAAGGATGAGTATCCAGTAAAAATATTCTTACTGGTATGTTGTACACCGAGCGTATCAGATAAAGAACAGAAATATATCATTTTGATTATTTATTCAAATAACATTTAAAATAGCAGACCATGCTGAGTTTTCATAAAAGCAAGAGTATCTATCACGATGATATTTTATTTTCCTTTAACACTAACAGGTTTAGAATTTTAAATTATTCCTGTTTAACTAAACGTCATGATTTCATATACGTTACCTCTATAGTTTACTGGTATGGTTCCATCAAGGCTAACCAACTGCTTCTGTAAGTCATCATTAAATGCTGCAACAAAGGTCATGACAGATTAAACGATTACAACTAATAAACCTAATACTCATTAATTTAATTAGTTTTATTATATACATAGTTGCTAGCAGCAGACACAAATCTTGTTTAGATTCAGCAAATATTGATTTCTTTCCCTTTAAATTTAAGATGTATAAATTTTTCCGTGATATTTACGCTTTTCTACCTGCTGTCAAAATATCCTTAAACTGTTTCCTTTTTCATCTCCTTGTTTAAGAAAATGTATTTGAACTGTTGGAACACGTATACACTGAAAAATATTAATTTTACATACGGAGTGTAGGCCTCAGGTCTTTATACTGTGAAAACACTCCCAGTATGTCTCTCTTGGCTATGTCTGCATATGTGTACTACAAAATTCAAGAAGGAAGTTGTTCAAGCAATTCACGTTCTTTGTTGTTATAAATGAAAAGAGTTTTGTCTTTTAATAATACTTAAATTACAAAATTGTTCTATCCTTACTATTGTATGAATATGCAACGTTATAACACTGATGGTTTTCTTTTATGCCAATGTAAATATTTAAATCATTAGTTAAATATCCCTCATGTACATTTTAATTAAAACTCCGGGTTAATCAACGATAATCAACAATTATATTCTTTTCGCTAGATTTAAAGGAATATAAAATATCAAAACCATTAAACTTCAAACTATTTATTAGGAGAACAGCTCATGATGTGGCATATATAACATAAAACCCAATTCATCAAATTTGTTTACATAATAACAATTCATACAAACTAGTCTCTAGTTCAGCTGAACATGTTTTAATACATATACAGATTGGTTGGAAGGCGTCCAGTGAGCATTATGTCAGATATATTCTGATGAATGACTTAATTTTCATAAACAGTTATACAAGTTAATAATATATTAATATAAATAAGTAACATAAAGCATGTGAGATAAAGAGTAATGGGACTTTACACTTATAACTTTTATAAATTTGTATAGTTTTTTCCTAATTAATCAAAATTACGAGGGGAGGTTAAAACATTTGGGTTTTTATGACTGTATATGGATGTCTTTTTGTCTTTCTATAATAAAGTATTTACACATAATATATGCGTAGTTTACAGGTAATTGCATGATATAGTTTTCTAAGCTTGAAATAATGATTAAATATACTGTAACAAATATGCTTTCTTATACAATTAAAAGTGATTAATGACTCGTGTTTGAAATAATGTTTAACCTTTGTTCAACACAACACAATATTAAACATGTTAGAATTAATCCATTTCTTAGATAACTTAGCATATATAGGGTGAAAGAGACGTGCAGCCCGGAATGGTCTCTTTTTACCTTCAAAAATATATAAAAAAGTAGCTGTTTTCATTGAAAAATATATCACTGAGTAGAACTTTGTTAATTATCTACACCTATCAATGCCTATTATTTTCTTATGAAGCTGAGTAAACTACGGCGACTCAACAAATTTAGAGTGCTTCATTAACATCATTGGATGAAACAAACTGCGTATAGGTTGCTAAATAAATCAATGTACATGTGTCATACAGTGATACAAATGTGTGGTAATATGTTGATAGGAATGCCCACAGATGTTAGAATTAGGAGCGATGCTCTGTCATTGTACCAAGAAGAAGTTCTAAAGGAAGAAAACATTTACATTTTATATCTTAAGATGTCGCTTTCATGTTTAGATATTGCTTGATAGTGTCAATGTGGATGGAAAATCAAAGGATATATAAAAAGGTCTGGTTTAAAAATTTAATACAGGGTAAGGTTCCATTTTGTAACGTTCAAAATATAAAATATATGAATAGAGTGGGCTTTCATATCTCTTCCCGCTGAACTGTAACTCAAATTACCCTAAGTTGCAACCCCCATCCATCCCCTTTATTCAAAATCGATGAAAGTAGAATACAGTTTATACGATGATGGAATAACCATGCCTGAAACCCTGCTTACTTCTAATGCAAAATACAAAACTATTCTAAATATTCTATCAATCTCTCGTATAAAACTGAGGTAAATATTTCCCAAGACAACGTTATAGGGCTGTAATTTTGAAGTTCTGATTTACATCATTTATTTTGCTTTTTAGATTGGAATTAAATTGTAACTAGCGTCTGGTAAAATACAGGTGTCAAATATAAATTAAACAAATGTGCGTACACCTTAAATCTTGGTATTAAAAGTGACCACGACATATTCATCTATTATCAATACCTGCTATAATATTCTTAACAGAAGGAACGCCTTTTTTATAAACTTGATGATAGATTTTATGTATATTGTATTTACTGTCAAAACAGGTAAATTTTACAGTTTCTATTTTTAAAATGGCACTTGTATTATTACATTGTTGTAATTAAATAACTAACATGCATGTACTGTGTTATATAATACGTTGTGAGACTATAATATATAAAAAAATTGAATCTTGAATATGAATCTATTTAGATTAGCATTTTGAAATTCAGATTAAATATCATTATCAATTACGTCACTTTTATTCCCGGATTTGCCTTTATTCAGAATTTAAAGTTTGATAATTTCGTTACAGATATTTTTCTTTGGAATAATATAATCGATCACACCTAGATATTTTTACTTGTTAGCTTTCCGATAACATTTTTCTTACAATACTAATCTACCAATAATTTCTTTTTATTTATTATAATATAAAATTCAAAAATTTTCTTCCGTATCCACTACTTTACATGAACAATAAGGACTCTTCAGTTGTTTGGATTTGTTTAGATTTTCTAGATTGAAGACTTTGTTTGAATATTATTGATAAAATTGTCTTCAAAAGTTTCATTTTGATACAAATCATGTATATCACCACTTCTGCAGTTAAAATTCCATGCCAAATGAGTGTAAATGGTTACTCGGCACAATTTTCCGAATTCCATTTCTATTTCATAAAACGCTTCTGCAGAAGTATAAGCTGCATTTACTGGCGGTATATAAACAATACCGACAATAACATTCAGTACGAGAACAAAATTACAAACGATACAATCGATATTAAAAAAATGGACGAACAAATGGTATAACAATATTCAATTCCACAAGACAACTAGTTAAAGTTAGGTGGGTCGGACCATATACATTTTGTAGCGGCTACATTGCACTTTCTTTTTTTTTCTATTTATAACAATCACTTCATCAGTTAAGTTAAATGCATCATTTTTAAAATGTTTGATATATTTAGACATAATTTTAATACCCATTGTTATACCTATTGTATGTTTAAATGCGTTTGTGCTGTTATTTGTCTTCGACTTTATATTTTAAAAAGAAATGTGTTTAACAAGTCATATTTATTGATTTTAATAGAGAACATAGAGTACAACGGTTTTCGAATAAATTACCAAACGCAGGTAACACTGACTCTACAATATTGTCTGCAGTGAAAGAAAGACAGCAAAAATACTTTGAAACTGTTTATTTATGGTACTTTGCCGCACGAAAAACTAAAATCCCGTCGTAAGGAAATCATACATAAAGCCTTCGCTTCCACATATGCCTACATATATGTAGTTAAAGGTAACGTTTTATTCTACTAAAGAACTAAAAGGAAATTACGCTAAAGCGAAGAACAGGTTAATAGTATGCTAGATTTTCTGATCGACAACATATTTGTAACTTTTGGAGGGTGTGTTTTTCAGCAGACAATCGGAATTCCACTGGTACAAACTGTGCCCCAGTACTTGCCGATTCGTTCCTGTATTTGTATGAAACTAAATTTCTTCGACGTCTTATTAACGACAAGAATATAGCAGAAGCTAGGTCCTTTAATTTTAAATTTAGATTGATGATGTCGTCAATTAGCAACCCTCAATTAGCTGAGTGGCTTCTGTTAATACATCCTTCAGAACTATAATTAAAAGTAACCACAGAAACAGCTTCATCTACATCATTTTTTTATACTTGCACCTCGAATATGACACTAACGGTCACCTTAGCATAAAAATTTATGACAAACGAGACGATTTTTTATTTCAAAATTATAAATTTTCCTCAACTATGCAGCAATATTCCAGCTTCTCCTGCATACGTTGTCTATATTGATCAGGTATGCAAGAGCTTGCAGTATACTAATTTTTGCAAACGTCACTAGTTTCTTCTGGATAAAATTATCAACCAAGGGTACAAGAAAAAACGACTAGTCCGCGTATTTAATAAGTTTTACCATAGATACAACTTCCTTGTCGAAAAATATTCGTTTTAAAAATATGGTTGCAGATAGTTGTCCAAATTTTTGAATTCAGTGAATGTGCTACGATGATTGATGGATACACTTTTAATCAAGTAACCAGCTCACATTCTACAGTAATGCGAGCAGGAAGATTGGCATGCCATAAAACCTGATTGAACCCACCATTTCTTTTGAAATGCCTGTTCCAAGTCAGAACCATTGCTTGACTTGCTGTATTTTTTTTTTGGTTGTTAGTTCTGGAGTTAGCCGGTTTCTCTGACTTTGATTTGTGGATTGACTTTTTTGACAGTTTTATCGGTGTTCAGCATGTTGTTATTACCTTTATCTACAATTCTTAAGTTAATCATTAAACTTCATTTTTTTAACATGTACAAAAACTGAAACTATGTAGTTTTAAAGACTACAGCTGTTTTTCATTAATTTCTCAAAAGGAATTTGGCTACAGTACTTCACGAGTATGAAGCTTTTGTCACTCTCTTGATATTCTTTACATAATTACAGCTTCAACCTAAATTTCTGGCTCTCTGGATACACTGCAGCTGCTTGTCTAATATTAAACGATCGGTTTTCCTGGTATGTGCTTTTTATATTAAAAGAGAGGCTTCATCCCTTTTAATTTTTGTGCGTCCACCAGTAAAAAATACATACATGTATTTATACTAAAGAAATTCTATTAGGATACCAAATAAACACTCGTTCATGTCAATGCATTTGCCTTCAGATAATAATTGTTCAACGTTTCAACTGACTCTTTATAATATGAGTTCTTGCATTTTTTTATTGTTTTTGCTTTTAACAAAACATGGGAAAAAAATTGGCAATGCAAAGAAACAAATGCAAGGCTTTCCGCCACATTGTTATCAGTTTTGCCAGTGGTATATAAAAAATATGTGGGTACCACAATGTAATATTCGGCCACTTTCAATATTTTGCAGAAATTGCTTAAGTTTTGTAGTCTATGTTACCATATGGTCTAACCCTGGACATCAGTTGATGGTAGAAAGAGCAACACCAAGAGGCGAATTCACATTGACTGTATAGGGGCCTTAAGTTGAGTTTCTGTGCTTAGTTAAAGTAGAATGCAAAGTGATGGTGAATTGAGGAAATAACTACTAATAGATTTACATAAAAATACAAAAAGATCTTATTAATTGGTACATTTATATATATTGTTCACTAAAATAGTCCATTTTATCACATTTCTCAATCATGGTAGATCACAGAATATTAAAGTTGAATAGACATATTGATATATGTATTAAATTAAAAATAATACCATAATTAAACGATGTACCTCTGAGAGAAAATGAGCAATAAAAGAATGCCAAAGCAAAGATAATTAGACTGTAAGATTAGAACAAAATAGTTCTTAAGCAGATATACCTTACAGAGAAGAGTATACCAAACTTACAACCACTTCTGAAAAATATGGATAAGTTTATATATGAACCATAATCATTTGTTACAGGTCATTTCAAAATTTGGCCTCAAACTACCGTTATTAACTCAACAAAGGATAATAAAAATTCGACTCCAAAAGTGGTATTTTACTTAATCTTTGCAATTTAGCATTTCGCAAAGATAAGTCCAGGTTGACTTTTTCCTGTCTTGTTATGAAATACGATTGTAAGCACTAGTAATAGATACTCAATATCTTTGATTTAAGCTTTGTAGGGTACTTAAATGGTTTATTGATTGATTGTTTGGTTGATATACATTCCTCGAGCAGTATTTCAGCTACATTCAGAACTCTAACAAATTATATTGTAATTAAACAGTAAATAAATTAGATAAATTGGATGGGACAAAGGCAAACCGTTTGTCCTAAAACGGGAAAAATATTTACCATTGGGTAGGGATAGAACATGTAGCTTTTTGTAGGGCTTCAAGGCGCCTTATCTTCTTTAAATGTACAGAGAGGGTCTATAATGGGCATAATTGTACTCTCCGTACACATTATTAGCTATGGTCCCACGTGTATGGTCCACAGTCAGGCTTTCGAGCTAATAGAAATAGATTCGAGCTAACAATTTAGTTAGAAACTATAGAGGTCGTCACCATGACATGAATTATTGCGCCACAACTGTCAATTGATTTGTTTTCTCTTTCTCTAAATCACTGTTAGTCTTTCTTACTGGATTTTGACTACCACCGGATAGGACTAATAACCAGATTTTGACATGACTGAAACCACGGGTGCAATGCGTGAAGCAGGTGTTGTTAATGCTTCCGGAGCATCTGCACTCACAAGGGGAATCGTGTCACTTAGTGTTTGGCTTTTGTCTTATGAATGCGTCTATTCGTTTTGCTGTTGTTTCTACTTTGTTTAACCATGGTTTTTCATGTCCTTGACTCATTCTATTATTACAACAGAAATATTTAAGCAAATAATATGAATGTATGCGCAGCCTAAATGCGAGCATCGCACATTGTTCATGTCGTTACTTCAGAGCCCCCTAACAGTGTCTCTACATTCCATTGATGACGTGACGTCTTATCTAATTAGTTGGTGACGTCACAAAACTCAATTTCAAATACAGCGTTTCAGATTGTAAAAATATTTCTGGCATTTTTGTAGTAATTTAAAAAATAAACACTTTAATTTTATCGATGTCAAAATTATTTTCGTCTGCTTTTATATTATATATTTTTTCGTTCGTCTACAATATTTTCTTCGGATAGCTCAGCTACCATCTGAAATGGATTTGTTCATATGGATCATGTGACCTTTTTTACACACACGCATGTAACCGTATAGCTCGCATCTGCGATGCTCGCTATAACTGGTAAATAGTCAGTTCAACTTAAAAATGTTCATAATCACTAATCAAGTTTTTAATTGTGTTAAGTAAGAACTGAGGACCATAATTAAGTAAATAAAGATCAGTAAAAAATAATTACAAAACGACTGTGTATTAATAAATTTACATTTTCTTTTTCTTGAATTATAAAGCGAAAGTGAAAATGGGTTTATGAATATTTAATTTGAGGAAGTAAAAGTGAAAGTATGTCAATATGACCTAAATCAAATAGGTTAGGAATTATTCGAAGGTTGAACACTAAATAGAAATAAACCGACACAAAATCAACGAAACAATAATATGGAACGGAACGAGAAGGCAAATTTTAAAAATTACGTAATTAGTAGAATACAATTTAATAGACTAATAAATTTACTTATTATATAGATAGAGATGAAATATCGAATTTTCCGAGTGACAGAAATCACGGTAAATCACATGTGAAAATTATCGTTTATTTTCACTCTCGGGTTTTTTCCCGCCAAAATTGTACTATACAGATATTCATCCGCCCGTTCATAAAATTTAGGATTAAGCATTAAAATTTTACGAAAACAATTTTGATCTATATAATAAATAGGATAATCAATTGGGCATCCCGAATATCCAAAATATGATCACTCGTGCCACATAAAGCATCAGATTAAACTCGTGCGCGGAACAAGTTCCGCGCACTCGTTTAATCAGATGCGTTATGCGGCACTCGTGATTATATTTTTGATATTCACTCCGCCCAATTAATTATCCTATAAATAATAACCAGTTGTAAGTCCCCATCTGAGATTCAATATAAATAACAATTAATACAGGCCTAGATTGTTATACTTATTCCATTCTGTGTTTTATTTATTTGTCATAATTAAAACTATTTTAACTCTTAATATTTAATAATTATATTCCCAGTTTATTTCTTTCACTTTTTAAAAAATATTTTTTCTTTCGTTTCTGTTTTATAAATCCCCTTAAGCATTTTATTGGTACCTATCAGTTTGAAAATATAAGTATAGGGTTCAAAATTATATTACTTTAAGTAATTCATGAACTTAAAACAATACGTTCATACCTTACAAAGATATGTTTTAAGCTGTTCCATACTTTAAATTAGTTCCAGCCCAATCACATTTAAACTAGGATATCCACTGTTTAAATCCTAGTTTCACTTTTATAAATACATTTTATGTAAATATTATAATGTTTATAGTTACTGCACTTTAGTTATATCGTTTGATTTACAAAATTTTATAGATGGACTCACATTTACCGAAAAGTTAGTAAATAACTCCTTTTTTTAAAAGGATGGTTAGATCTATTTTTAGTCATTGGTTTTAATAAATATTTCATAGTAATAATGTAACATAATTTTAGGTTTTTGCTTAACATGTTATCCAATATTTATACGTGCAGTCAATATATATGGTGGCATTTATTAAAATAGTGATATTAGATGACGAAAAGTATAACTGTATGGTTTCGTTTTCACATCTCCAATGAATTGGGTTGGGCGGGGGGGGGGGTGCAACGCTTACGCCTTCAACTAATCCCTCGATAAGCCTTTGCAATTAAGCTCTATTGAGAAAATTTACTATTTTTTTGTAATTTACTACCAAAACATATGATATATATATATATATATATATATATATATATATATACGTCTACAAATTAAGCCCAACGCTGTTAGAATTAGATTTTTATACTGTCAAATTTTGTGCTTACCCTCAACCTTCAACGGGATTCGAACTCACATCGTTGTGACACTGGTGGCACCCATTCGCCTAAATTATGTCCAGCGGTTTAAACCCCTCGACCAAATCTGCTATATTACAAATATAGCATCATTTACCGAGGTGAATATTAAACATAGACATAGTACATGTGTACTATATGTACTGCGTGTTACGATGAAATTTTCGTAACCAATACGCATATATTTTAGTATATGTAAATATTTGATATTAACCCTTTATTGTTGATGTTTCAGAAATCCACTGGATAGATAAATTATATGGTTGTCACAATACTCTTTTTTATATAATTTACTTACTGTGACTGTATGACAAGTAACTTTGTCATCCTATATAATATATACGAATGTTTATTGATTCCAAGACTATAAATGTACATGTTTTACATATAATTCATATTTTTTTAATTCTTGATGACATTTTATTTCTATCCATAACTATGTCCTTCTAAACCTAAATTCTTTTAAGGTGTTCCAAGGATCACTGTCCACAAAGTGCAGTGGAAAGGTCGTTAAAAAACAATAAGTAAAGGGCTATACGAGAGCGATCCATGAAAATTCTCAAAAAGTTAACTTTTACTAACCAATCGGCTACTGATCACGCTTTTATGCAATGATGTCTTTTTTGTTGTTGTTTCTATTTTTACTTTTGAGTTCTAGCTAAGAATAATTATTTGTTTGCTGTTGATTTATTGTTTGTCAACTTGTTATAGTCCTGAATATAGCCAGAGACATATAATTACATGTAATTATATGTCTATATGTCTCTGATATAGCTAAAATATAACTTCCTGGACGTTAAGTAAACATTCAATATATCAATCAAAATTTGATGATTTAGTAACTGTTAAGGGAAGACAGAAAAACTAGAGATAACACCGTTTGTGGTGATTATTCGCGTTATCTATCTAATGTTTTTGGTTTACCACAACGGCTTGGTATTAACAAGAGATTAACATAGATACAACTTTATTTAGTAAGAGCCAAAAACACCAGTCACTAGATTGGGAGAATCTAGTCCTTAAATACAATTATTTAGAAAATATCCATACACTCAGTTTAATCATTGTCAGTGATAAATCACAGCCAGGTTACAATACTCTAATGATGGCACTAATTCAAAATTATCAATTTGTAATAATTTAAGTTTCAATCTTCAATACTGTCCATCATTAGCCTCACGACTATATGTCTATTATCACAGTTTTATCTACAATACTGTCGATGCTAACCATACTGTCTATCCTTAACCTCAGGACTACAACATTACACGGCTTCACTTGCAGTTTGTATACTTAAACTGTCACATGCTTTCACCTAAAAGAAACTGAACAATAATGATTCAGTTATTTTAAAACTAAAAAACATATAGAAACAAATTCGCCCTTTACAAAAATATTTTGAAATTATTTATAAACCTTACGGCCGCAATAATTTAGCACATATGATTGTCATATGGTATTGTTGCACCCTATAGAAAACCTTTTCTCAAGAATTTGAAAGTTACTTTATGCAAAATATTATGAGAAACTAGAGGCTCTCGAGAGCCATCTAAGGTACATTTCTGCAATATTGCAAATCAATCTGACAAGCGGTTTATGAGGAGAAGATTTTTTAAATTCAGCCAATCAGAACGCATTAAAGGTTCTGGCAGCCATGTTAAATATTTGATCAGCACCAAACCTCAAACTTTATAAAAAAGACCACCCAATAAACATTCCCGCCAAGTTTGGTTCCAATTGCAAAAGTGGTTTCGGAGAAGATTGAAATGTAAAAAGTTTACGGACGACTACAAAGACAGATGCAAAGTGATGAGAATAGCTCACACTGACCCATTCGTTCAGGTGAGCTAACTAGAGGCTCCCAGGAGCCTGTATCGCTCACCTGAACTTGAAACCAAACAACCCTTTTTTATCCAGATTTTCTTTCCTAAGAAATAGCCCAAAACTTCTGCAAGAGTCATTAATTTTGACCTATTAAGGGAAAAAACTCCTTTAAGAAGGAGCTTTGATGCTTAGAGGGAGAAGGGAGGTTCACTTCATATTTGCTGTACCTGTTATACTTTTTTAACTATCAGCCGAAAACTCTCATGACCCCCCCCCTTTTCTATTTTAAGCCAACATAGCTACTATGTAGGTAGTCAGCTGTCATGATTTGCACAATTTTGGTAGAGGACATCCCAAAGATGATGTGTGCAATGTTTCAAAGCAGTCCTTTCATTGGTTAAAGAGGAGAAGATTTTTTAAAATCAATTAAAATTGATTAAAAAAATGTTCAAGGAGAATAATTCCTAAACGGTTCATCAGACAATCTTGACCCTAAAGTCATTTTTGTACCCCTCATAGAGCAGAACAATTAAGCTATGCTAACTTTTTCTCTAGTTCTAATAATTTTCAAGAATTTGAGGCAAATGTGTAAAAAATAATCAATTTCGACACTTAAAGGGCAATAACTCCTATAAGGAGTCATCAAACAACTTCAAACCAAGGGAGTGCTTCGTAGAGCTTTCGATACCGATGAAGGCATGTCTATTTGGTTTTCCTGTATCTGTTACATTTTTTGAACTATAAGTATTTTGACCCCCCGGCCCTCCTAGTTCTATTTTTAGCCATGGTGGCCATGTTGGTTAATATGCGGCCATGGTTGGTGCAAACTTGGTTCAGGACATTTGACGGATGATGTGTACAAAGTTTCAAAGCAGTACTTTCAGTGATTTCAGAGAAGATTTCAGAAATTCAATTAAAACCGATTAAAAAGAAAAGTTCAAGCGGAATAACTACAAATGGTTAATCAGACAATCTTGACACTAAAGCCATTTTTGTAGCTTTCATAGAGCAGAACAATTAAGTAATGCTAAATTTTCTCAAGTTATAATAATTTTCAAGATTTTGAGACAAAAATGGAAAAAAATCATCAATTTCGACAATTAAAGGGCAATAACTACAAAGAGTCGTCATACAACTTTGACCCAACGGAATGTTTTGTAGAGCTTTTGATGCTAAAGAAGTAAGGTCTCTTCGGTTTTAATGTATCTGTTATACATTTTGAACTATAAGCCAAAAACTGTATTTTGACCCCCCTGTTCTATTTTTAGCCATGGTGGCCATGTTGGTTGGTCTGAGGCTATGATTTGTGCAAACTTGACAGAGAACAATTTACTGATGATGTGTGTAAAGTTTTAAAGCAATCCCTTCAGTGGTTTTGGAGGAGAAGATTTTCAAAGAAAAGTTAACTACGACGACGGACGCCAAGTGATGGCAATTGCTCACATGACCCTTCGGGTCAGGTGAGCTAAAATAATGAAGAAATCTTACCCTAGATTAAAACTACCAACAAACACTGGTTGTATGTTCAGTTAAGTACAAAAAACCTTAGACAAATGTAATTAATCTTCCACCCAATTTATCACAATTATGTTTGTACTGTCAATTCCATTCCCCACCAAGTAAATGAATATCACATTTGTTTTCTGATGGCACATAGTACTCAGCACAATATTAATAAAGAGCATATCAGTGTGTTTTTGAATCATATAGCTTGTATTTGCATGAGGGGTGAGGACTTGAGGAAACGAAAGGCTGCACTAAGCATTCCCCTTCCATTGCCAAATACAAAATACTAGAATCAAATTTTGACTAATCAGAATATCAGTGATTCATATCGTGGGATTGGCTCAAAATACATACATTAAAAAATGTACATGTACAAAAAATAAAGGTTGGTTGCATTTGACTTCCTGTATTTGTCTCAAAAATGGTAATTGCAGGATGAATTATTTTTAACAAGCACATGTCAAATAAAAATTAAAAACATAAGTGTTTCTATTCACCAACAAAAACCTAAAAAAATGATTTTATTCCTGTATTCATTTTGCAAACATGATATGAAAAATTACCATCTATTTTTATGTTGTGACATCATTGGATATTATAAAAATCCCACTGACATTATCCTGATGAATCTTTGATTAGCATAATCGCAACACAAATCAACAATATTAAATATTTAACGAGAATATGTAGCAATACACATTTCATTAAATACAGTAAACTTCAATCGATTGCATATTTTAGTTATTGGCATACAGTATGCCAGACCTGAACCATAAAACATGTATAAAACATTGCTATAACAATGTACAACCATCCCAGCCTATAGCTTAAATGTACTGGTAACCTGTCATTTTGTTTGTTTTTGTGATCAAACTGTAGACAAAATCAAATCAGTAACTAATGGATTATCTGAAAAGCTGATTTTTTTGGAAAACAATTACATTACCACTAATAATGTATGTTTATCAGTAAATTACAAAGTCTAGATACCAGTATTGACTACTGATAATGATAAGAAATTTGTATTAACATGCATGTTGTAGAAGTGTTGCATGGATGCTTGGTTTAGCAGTAAACAAAGAAGTATCATTACTGAATGTCAACCTTTAACTTGTGACCATTAGTCCTTAATTTCAAAGAATGACTTTAGACTTTAATTGTATGTACAAATTAACAATGGAACTGACATGCCACAGATATCAGTAAGCATGTTAGTTTCAGTTCAGTTTAAATCATTTTTTTATTAATATTTTAAGATCTATTTATTGCAAACCATTTCCAACAAGTATGAAGGTGTACACCATATTCAATGCCAACCGTCCCAAATAAGTTAAAGGTTTATATATGCAACTTATTCAATGCTACCCTTCGAGCATGTAGGCTTATACTGCTGTCATTCAACGCTAACCAAAAATCTTTTAGGTCTAACAAGTTGTGTAAGGTTGAAATCATTTCTGGCTGTTGGGATGATTGTTACATGAATTCATGGCATATACAGTTCATTGTAAATTATTAACACTATATAATATATGTAATAATAATAGAAATAATAATAATTCATTTTATGAGGGCTAATTTAGTTTGCTACACTAATCAATGTTTAATATATCACATTACAATCATTATACAGGCAGCACAAATTCATCAAAACATTAACAAATATATGGCACATAGATAATATAAACATTTTCATGTAATGAATAGATTTATACATTTTTTATACATCATTACAAATAAATAATGTTATAAACACATCATTGTTAAAAAAAAATACAATTATATTGATCATAGTACTCAGCACAATAACAATAAATACCATATCAGTGTGTTTTTGAATCATATAGCTTGTATTTGCATGAGGGGTGAGGACTTGAGGAAACAAAAGGCTGCACTAAGCATTCCCCTTCCATTGCCAAATACAAAATACTAGAATCAAATTTTGACTAATCAGAATATCAGTGATTCATATCGTGGGATTGGCTTAAAATACATACATTAAAAAATGTACATGTACAAAAAATAAAGGTTGGTTGCATTTGACTTCCTGTATTTGCCTCAAAAATGGTAATTGCAAGATGAATTATTTTTAACAAGCACATGTCAAATAAAAATTAAAAACATCAGTGTTTCTATTCACCAACAAAAACCTAAAAAAAATGATTTTATTCCTGTATTCATTTTGCAAACATGATATGAAAAATTACCATCTATTTTTATGTTGTGACATCATTGGATATTATAAAAATCCCACTGACATTATCCTGATGAATCTTTGATTAGCATAATCGCAACACAAATCAACAATATTTAATATTTAACAAGAATATGTAGCAATACACATTTCATTAAATACAGTAAACTTCAATCGATTGCATATTTTAGTTATTGGCATACATTATGCCAGCCCTGAACCATAATACATGTATAAAACATTGCTATAAAAATGTACAACCATCCCAGCCTATAGCTTAAATGTACTGGTAATCTGTCATTTTGTTTGTTTTTGTGATCAACTGTAGGCAAAATCAAATCAGTATCTTCTGGATTATCTGAAAAGCTGATTTTATTTGGAAAACAATTACATTACCACCAATAATGTATGTTTATCAATAAATTACAAAGTCTAGATACCAGTATTGACTACTGATAATGATAAGAAATTTGTATTAACATGCATGTTGTAGAAGTGTTGCATGGATGCTTGGTTTAGCAGTAAACAAAGAAGTATCATTACTGAATGTCAACCTTTAACTTGTGACCATTAATCCTTAATGTCAAAGAATGACTTTATACTTTAATTGCATGTGCAAATTAACAATGGAACTGACATGCCACAGATATCAGTAAGCAAGTCAGTTTCAGTTCATTTTAAATCAGTTTTTTATGAATATGTTAAGATCTATTCATTGCAAACCATTTCCAACAAGTATGAAGGTGTACACCATATTCAATGCCAACCATCCCAAATAAGTATAAAGGTTTATATATGCAACTTATTCAATGCTACCCTACGAGCATGTAGGCTTATACTGCTGTCATTCAATGCCAAACAAAAATCTTTTAGGTCTAACAAGTTGTGTAAGGTTGAAATCATTTCTGGCTGTTGGGATGATTGTTACATAAAAAAAATAATTCATGGCATATACAGTTCATTATAAATTATTAACACTATATAATATATGTAATAATAATAGAAATAATAATACTTCATTTTATGAGGGCTAATTTAGTTTGCTACACTAATCAATGTTTAATATATCACATTACAATCATTATACAGGCAGCACAAATTCATCACATTGTAAGACACTAACAAATATATGGCACATAGATAATATAAAAATTTCATGTAATGAATAGATTTATACATTTTTTATACATCATTACAAATGAAGTGGCATATAAATGTGCGCTAGTGAATGGCTGTTCCACGTACCTCCCGTGTGGCATAATGTAGAGTGGTGGAAACATAATTTAATTGCTGAATGTTGTATCATGCAAATCGCAGAATTCAGACTTAAAATAACAACTTTATTAACAGTAACAATGATTATGGTTTAAAAAATTAAGTTTTTTAAATACAATTTAAACGACGTCAACCAAAATTAACTTGCACATGTGCGAACTAAATTTATTGGAATTTTAACACGGCTTTGTTTACATAGCGAAAGCAGGCCGTCATATTTAATAGAATAACAAATACAATTATATTGATCATAGCAGTCCAACAACACAAGGTGGGGGGGGGGCATTTATTGCAAGACTGACTGAATAATTTTCAGCTAGTTTTAGGTGCTTATTCAGGGTACCAGATCAATATTTATTAACACTTCTCTACAATTTTATACAATTACTGCCCTATGATGAGTGGAAATTTTGAAATGCTATTCCCAACTGGTGGAAATTTTGATGAAAAATATCAAATGATTTAATATGATGTGACTTCCTATCAGGCATTACAATTGAAGTATGGTATAATAATATACAGTTACAATTTTTAACAGTCATTCCCCATTGGTGGAAATTAGATGCAAAATATATGGATTATTACATGTATTGTGACTTTCTATTAGTCAACAGAATTGTTCTATACGCAATAGAAAATACAATTTATATAAAAGTTTGTTCTGTTTGAATGACGTTTAATGGCATACAGTTTTATTGGGGAAGGAAGCATGACTACCGGGAGAAAACCTAGACCTTTGGTAGTAAACTGGCGATCCTTGTCAAATGCCTGCAGTGAGACTTGAACCCACAAATGCACTGTTGACAGAATATGTGTTCACGTGTGAAATGTTTATTTATAAACAAATGAAACCCAAACTGTAGATAATATTAAACTCATAATATATAACTAAAAAAATATTTTTGGTTAATTCTTTTGTTTCAAATGGGAATGTATTTGTATCCTGTTTTAAAGAAAAAAATTAAAATGGTCCAACAGGATGTGCTACAATGTGTCAAAATGGACAACAATGCACTTTATTTCTAAAAAAATGTGCATATTTGTACAATGTGTAAAAGATTTTTTTAATACAATTACTAAATAAAGTGACCATGGGCATTATTTTCCTTTTGATAGAATGTGCATATTGGTTAAAAGTGTAAATGTTTTTTAAAACTATATATGAGAATATTTTTTTTAAATAAGAATATGCACACGCTGTATTTGTACAATATGCATAAGTGCTTTAAATACTACATGAAACTATATAAAATGAGCATAGGGCATGAGATTTTATTCTTTTGTTTTTCTTTTCTTTTTTTGTATTTTTGAATACATATTAATTAGAACAATTTGTTAAAGCTTGTAAACTGTATATAGTTAGCATGAGGTATGGAATTTTTGCATATTGGTCAAATGTATAAATGTTTTTTATTCTATATATATGAGTATGGGACATGAGAATCTTTTTTTGTAAGAATGTGCATATTATTACATTATGAAAATATTTTTCTCTCATTTTCATGTAATATTCCCACCCCTTGACTAGTTTGTTTGTTTGTTTGAATGGTGTTTTAACGCCACTTTCAGCAATTTTTCAGCTATTTCATGGCGTCCAGTTTTTATTGGGGGAGGAAGCCGGAGTACCCGGAGAGAACCCCCGACCTGCGGTAGGAAAACTGGCAATCCTTGTCAATTAAGATTGGAGTCGAGTACACCCTGCCTGCAGTGCCTTGACTAGTTTGGAAAATATCCTTCTCACAACCATGGAATATGTGGTTCTCATCTGCTGAACAGTTTTAATATCGTCAAAACCAAAAAATTATGATGTCATAAACAAAACCATTTCCTTTCACTACGTATTTAAGTCATAACCATGAAATCAGGTTGGGAGAATTTGTTATTCATTGCACAAATTTACTGCATTTTTTAAACTAGAGAAACAGAATCTTACATTAATACTATTTGATTTTGCAATTTTAAACTATATTAATTGAAGAAATCTGACAATCCACTTGTACCAATTTAAGATCCTATATTTAAATACTAGATATAGGGATTTTCTTTTTGAATGTGCATATTATCCAAATGTGTAAACTTAATTTCTTATATTTTAATTGCATATTCTCTTAATTGCATAAGATTATAATGAGAATAGGACTTAAGAATCGTTTCATTAGGAATTGGCATATTAGTCAATTGTGTTAATGTTTTTTAAAACTATATATAGTAAGCACAGGACATGAGATTCTTTTGCTTTAAAACTAGAATGTGCATATCAGCCAAATGTGTAAATGTTTTAAATACTCTTTAAAACAAGCACGGGGCATTAGAATATTTTTGTTTAATATAAGAATGTCAATAATTGTACATGTTTAAATGTTTTAAATACACGGGACACCTACATTTGTATCTTTACATGTAACTTCTTCCCTTCTAGCCATCATTTTAGAAAGTTTTATGCTGAAATCAACTGATAGGTATGCAACTGATTTTTCCTTTACAAAATTTTGAAGTTTTTTTTATAGTAAAACATGCTTAAAAATAGTTTTAGAAACCTTATTTCAGCAAAGTCAATTGTACTTTATAAGAACATTTGTGAAGATAATGTAAAATATTTTACCAGACTGAAAAAAATTTACTGGACAAAACCCTATGCAATAAAAAGCATTCACAATTATATGGGAACCAAACAGACAGGCGAAAAAAGAAACTTTTACCAGACATTCTTATCCATAATTTTTTAATCAGACTCTTAGTCAGCCTATAATAAGAACTGCATCAAGCAGAAAGAAAATTTGTTTGGTTGCTTGGGAATTCACAAACCAACAATTATTTATGGATGTCTCCATATGCCCAGATTTTTTCATTATAGTTTTGGTCTTCCATTATTTAACTGATTTTTCTCAGAAATATTCCAGAGAGAAATCCCACTGGTGGATCATCATTTAACCCAAATTTATTGTTATATGTCTTCCACCTTTGACCAGTAAACAATCTGGCAGTAAAATGATTATCATGCCAGAAAGTCATCGCAGCAACTTCATACTGTGACCCATAAACACGAAATGGCTGATGTTGATCTGTTATCATATCACTGGTGATTCCACTTTCAGAAGCGTTGATGTACACAACTGGGGAATTCAAAACTCTGGATGTTCGTCTAGTTTCCCTGCTGAAAATTAAAAGGAAAATTTAAACTAGTGGCTCCTAAAGTCTTGCTATCATTTGTGTGGAAGAAGCTTTATCACCAAACAAGAATGTCAGAAAAAGCATTAACTGACACATGTTTAGTTCCATCTGGAAAAGTTTTCAAGCTATAACAAACCAAATATAAGTCATGAAAGGCAGTAACTAGTTCAAAGAATCAATTTGTGTCGATTACGTATTTGTAGACCTTGCTTTTAGCCATTACAGTTTCCTCATCTATTAGTTTTATATATTTTAGCCAAAAACACAAAACTAGAGTCTCCTATTGAACTCACTCACATGGGAAATTCTACACTGCAAAGGAAAAGTATCTTAATATGTCATTACAAATATTTAAGTTGAATATAGTCACACTTATGTGCTTTAAAAAGAAAAGTTTTTTAAAAGTAATACATAATTAATTTTAACTTCACATACAATTTATGTTTTTTTTTATTTCTAGGGCTTTTGTTATAACTGTTTAAAAAATGACAGGCTCACCAGAGATACACTGTGAGAAAGCCACTACCAAAAACCAACTGACTTATATTCTGTATATATCGTCTTTCTAATGATTTTTGCTGTTTTATTGATCCATAAATTACTAAGGAAAGATTAATAGGCTTTTTACATTATGCATTTAAGAAGAATATCTATATTAAATGACCTTGAAATTTAACCTCTAAACACCTCTAATTTGATTTTAGACATTAACAAATTTGAATTATTGATTTGTTATTGTTTTAGTGCCAGTAAGCAATATTTTAACTATCTGTATATTTATGACTTCAAATTTGAAGAAAAACTATTTAGATATCAGTTTTAAAAAAAGGTAAAATTGTAGAACATTAAGACATGAAATGACCTTCATACTTAAATTGAATCTTTTTCACAATATAAACCAAAAACTAGAGGCTCCCAGGAGCCTGTATCGCTCACCTGAACCTAAAACCAAACAACCTTTTCTATCCAGTTTTCTTACCTATAAGGAATTGCCCAACACTTCTGCAAGTCATTAATTTTGACCTTTTAAGGGAAATAACTCCTATTAGGAGGAGCTTTTGATGCTTAGAGGGAGAAGGGAGGTTCACTTCAAATTTGCTGTACCTGTTACACTTTTTTAACTATCACCCGAAAACTCTCTTGACCCCCCCTTTCTATTTTAAGCCAACGTAGCTATGTAGGTAGTCAGCTGTCATAATTTGCACAATTTTAGTAGGGGACATCCTAAAGATGATGTGTGCAATGTTTCAAAGGAGTCCTTTCATTGGTTAAAGAGGAAAAGATTTTTTAAAATCAATTAAAATTGATTAAAAATGTTCAAGGAGAATAATTCCTAAACGGTTTATAAGACAATCTTGAACCCAAAGTCATTTTTGTAGCCCTCATAGAGCAGAACAATTAAACAATGCTAATGTTTTCTCTAGTTCTAATAATTTTCAAGATTTTGAGGCAAAAATGTCAAAAATAATCAATTTCGACAATTAAAGGGCAATTACTCCTACAAGGAGTCGTCATACAACTTTGACCAAATAAAGTGTTTTGTAGAGCTTTTAATGCTGAAGAAGGAATGTCTATTCGGTTTTCCTGTATCTGTTATACTTTTTGAACTATAAGCCAAAAACTGCATTTTGACCCTCCTGTTCTATTTTTAGCCATGGTGGTCATGTTGGTTGGTCTGAGGCCATGACATGACCTTGACATTTGACCTTTTTAAGGTTAAGGTAAATGATGACCAATAGTGAAGATCACCATGTGACAGAGATATTTATTTACAATAAATGTCATGCACCCAGGAGCAATAAAACTCATGACGTGCCAATCAAAATATATGACACCTAAAGTGATCTACATTGTAGTCAAGGTTTCCGTTGTGTATCTCTTATGGTTAAGGAGATATGCACACAACACAATGTCAAAAGGAGATATGCACACAACACAATGTTAAATATTAGAATGTGACCTTTTTCAAAGTCAAGGTCAATGATGACCAACAGTGGAAACTCCATGTCTCTATCATATCTGACAACGGCCTCTTAATTATTTTTGTATAGGGGAAACTATTGACATTTTTTGCTCGCACTTAGGCACCAAGTTTCGTTGAGTAATGAGAGACCCCTCAAAACGACCGGAATAATTTCACGTATATCACATTAAATTTTCGGGGTGCCATGTCAGATAAAATTTTTTGCAAATTTAGAAAATCCGAAGGGTACTCATGGAAACTCCCTTACACCCATAAAATAGTCCAGAAATAGGCTTTGAACAATCAGATAAAAAAATACCCAATACATTTAATAAATTATCTGAATAAATTTATTTATAAATTCTATATGAAACTGCTTTTTAAATACAGCTCCAATATTAAAATTCCATTGAATAATAAATCCACTGTCTATGCTACAGTTTGGCGCAGTCAAATATCAAAATAAGAACTATTTTCCTCTCCCTCAGTCAAAGTTCATTTACAGAGCCGTTGTCATCTGGTTTATGAGTTTCAATGTTACATCAACTGCTAATAAAGTGGAAACAACTCCTATAAGGTGAAAATTTTTCTCGTGAGATATTTTATAAAGTGTTGCAATCCATTACTGAAAATGTTGGAACAACTTTCATTGCGAACTCATTTAGGGTTATATAGTTTATATGCACACAAGGTTTTTTTGTGTCAGGGGAGATAACTCATTCAAAACAAAGTGTTGGGTATGCCAGGGCTAACTGCGAAAGCATACTGTCTTACCCATTTATGATACAAAATGTCTTTACAAGATGTTGCAAAAACCTGCAATAATGGATACTTGAATCCTGGACAGTTAAAATCCAATTTGTCTTTGTAGTTTTGGCCATTTGTTAAATTACAGCCATTTAGAAACCATGATTGCAGATGGTGACCATTTGGGATATTAAGAGTTCTTGCAAAAAAGCTTGCAAACATCATTTGTACTAAGCAATACAAGAATGTGCTTGTATAGAGATGATTTTTAAAATCGCATCAAATCAGAAAACAGCACTGCCCAAGCATCCACAGTTTATGTCAAACAACAATTTCATAAACATCTTTCAGGAAAGGGAGCTCACTTCAACATTTAACAGTAGAGTATAATGTGCAAAAGTTAGAAAAAAGTGATGACAGTGGGAACAAATTTCCTTGATTTTGTTATATTATGTCTGATTACACCTAGCCCACCATTATCTTTGATATTATCAATGAGACATTAGATAGTGAATGTTGCAGCCATTACCTGTTACAATGATCACATGGATCCTCACTGTCAGCAGTTCTTATTTCCAGCTCTTGCTGCAGGAGGTTTGACAAATCACCATTTTGACCTCTTCTTCTAAAAAGGAAAAAATAACACATTATATAATTTCACTGTTTGAATATCCCAAGTACAACTTTATGAAATCATATGTTCCCCCAAAGCCTCTTTTAACACTATCAAAACTTAACAATTGCATTTTGGATACATAGTAGTACATGTATCTGTTTATTTATTTTGAGTTTATTTTTTATTGGTGTTTAACACCACTTTCAGCAATTTTTCAGCTTTATCATAGCATCTAGTTTTTAATGGGGATGAAAGCTGTAGTACCAGGAAGAAACCCAGACCTTTTCTAATAAAACTGGCACTCATTGTCAATCAAGATTGTAGTCGCCCACACCCTGCTCGCGGTGCGACTCAAATCCTTAACCTTTATTGACAGTGGTTAAGATTTACTATTGATCGCATGCCAGCTACCCTTCTTCCCTGCAATCTTACAGCCATCTGCCTCCAAATACCAGCTTAATTGTGCCTAAAGCTCTGTTTGCATTACTCTGTCAGCCTGGCCAAAACAGTACATGTATATTTGTCATATTGATTGCACTTTTTACATAAGAAAGTAGTTTAAACTTCATACATTCAAAGGATTTAATTTTCTCATGAAATTAAAACTACTTGTGAGTACATGACATATATACTTTAAAGCTGAGGTATAATAATAAGAGTTATTTTAATAATCACATACAAGGTTTATATATCCAATACAATTCTATTGATCCAATTTGACAGGAAATGCATTGAATATATAAATGTGTAAACAGAAATCCAAACCACTTCCTGACAACACCAAAACCTGGTTTCTTGATTTCTCAAACAATTTTCTCTGCCCCTTTGACATGTTTGAGTTTGAGCCATCGATGTTGGACTATACAATAATAGAATACAACTTTTAAAACCCCTACCTTAGATTCAGCAAAATTTCAAGATTTGTTTCCTCATGCCTTATTGTACATCCTTCATTACTACAAATGCTACGCAAGGACAGTTTGGTATGGCCTAATATAGCTTCCACGATGTCAATCTCCCTTTGATGATCTCCACCACACTCTCTCATCTTGCACCCAACATAATGAAATAGAGCATCAAATGCTCCTATTCTGTAATTTCTCATTACTTCTGAAATCTAATAAAAATGCACTATTATTTAAATATTACAGCTATCAGACCTTTCAACTGACATGCAAAATGTATAATGTAGGTAGAAATTACTTATTCAATTCTACATTAACTACTGGCTTTGAACCATCACATAAAACACTATGTACTAGTAGCAGGGAAACCTATTGCTACTTGAATGATTTTTTCTCTTGGCAGAGCTACAAGAGTCCCATTACTTGTAATAAAGCAAACACACCCATGGGTTTTATACATATTTTCTGCTATTAAACTGCTTTTCTTTGTTTAATAAATAATTTACTTTACCTACTGCGGTTTCATTTTTATTTGGTGGATATCATTTTTCGTGAACACTATCTAGCCATGAATTGAAGAATTCAACAAAGTACAATATCCCCTGGTGTTTAATTAACCAGTAGGGCATGAATATTTGATGGAATAGAAAGATCCCTTTAAAGAGAAACTTTGCAAAAAAATGAAAATTTAATATGTTATTCTTCAAATGAAAAGAAACATATTTGCCTTTTGATGTTTTATTATATTCTTTACCTTTACAGTTCTAGAGTAGATTAAAGGTGGTAAAATTTTGTAAATGGGGACTGCCATATTGATGTAGTATTTACCATGAGACTGCAGGTTGTGACGTAAAAATCTGCATTATCCAGTAAATATGATAATTAATCCATGCAGTTTAAAAATGTTTTTCAGCCTTTGCTCTTTGAAGAATATAAAAACTGAGGCGATGACTTATGACCAGCTGACAGCATAAGATTTAACCAATAATGTCTTAATGTTGTAATTATCTTTGTATTAATAAAATTACTTTTAGACACAATTTCAAACCTGTCATTATTTATAAACTTATATAAAATAGAATTTACCTAAAAAAAATAATTGTAAATAAAAGATAGATTTATATAATTCTTTTTTAACATAAAATAAAATACAGCAGATAATTTTGCACAACTTGAAATGGCAGTTATACCTGGACGTACAAATTTTACAGGTAAATCATTTCTTGTTAATGAACGTTAATTAACAGGTTTAGCAGGTAAATAAACAGGATGTTTATTGCAATTATGAGTCAGATCATTTGAGGTGACTTAGTATGAATATTCAGACATTTTAAAAAGCTAACCAGATTAAAGGTTAATCATGTAATTTTAATTAAATTGGTATGCCCCTTTCCTGCCAAGGACAGATATGATTTGAATACACCAAAGTGTCAGAGCACAGAATGTATATAAGATTTTGAATACCTTTAGATGCCAGGTCACAGGAAATGTAAAACAAATATACACATGCAAAATTTTGGAAACTGTGTTACGCACACGCAAAATAAATTTTAGAAGTAATGAATAATAATTAAAAATGTACTGTGACAAGATAGCAATCTAATTAAAATTATATCTTCACTTGGCTCCCCCCTTTTTTGCTATTGTCGCTTCACGGCGACAATAGCAAAAAGGGGGGAGCCAAGTGAAGATATAATTTTAATTAGATTGATGAGATAGTGACAAGATAGAGGCCCTCCATAAGTGCGTTTTTTTCATGGCAAATTTCAATGTAGAAACTTAACCGTTGAACATATAATAAAACATCAAGAGTCAAGTGTTTCTTTTTATTTAGGTATAACACATCAAAAAAATGTTCATTTTTTCTTGAAGTTTCCCCTTAAGTAAACGGGTTTGTTGTCAGTTTTATACAAAGTTTAAAGGTTTAACGGCCAATCTCACATAACTTTTGCATATGATGTCATTGATTGTTCAAGCAGATCTAAAAAAATATTTTCATCCATAAGTTTTTCAAAATTCATCCATTTATGTATGATTTTTTTCAAACATTGTAAACAAACACTATAAGGACACTTTACCAAAAATATCAGCAAATAATGTTAATCTCTACTTAATTTTATATGTCGCCAGAATTGAATTTTAAAGGACAAATGCTCACAAGCTCTTTATTATTGCAAGAATGGACAAAACTATTTTCTTCCAAAACACAGCTTATAAATGTAAAACTTAAAAGATATTTCACTTCACGTACGGCGTGGTAACAAGAAAATAATTGTCATTTAAAAATGTCGCCAAATGTAAGGTGTTTCCGTAACAATGCGGTATTTCTGCCACTATTTTAAGCGCTAATCATTGTTTGCATGCATTGACGTGTCTTCCGCATTCTATTCATATATATACATCTAAATTATTAAAGCAAATTGAATAAACATGCATAATTTCCACTTACATAGATATTAGAACTTAATTAAAAAATATGCCGCTATCAAAAATTTTTTCCGTAACGATGTCGTATAATACTTATTTTAAATGAGAGAAGTATTCAAAGTGCTTGTCTAACTGGCTTCTTATATTTGACAAAATTTCACACAGCAAATTAAAAAAAATATAGAAAAATACGTATGTTACAATCGAAAATGATGTTAGCATGGTATATCCGTAACGAATTTGTCTGTTACAGTTTAAATTTAGGTTAAGGGTCAAACTTCTAAGAACACCGTTAATAGAAGTAACATGTGATAAACAAAGTTTTGGAAGCAGTATGGTTTGAATTATACCAGTTAAAGAGACGATTTCAACAATTGGCCAACAATATTGCTATTTTTGGAGCTGAAAACCCAGTAAGTGTGATTTTATGCATTAAAGTTCAAATAATTTCCAATCCAAAACATTGAAAAAGTTACAATTTTGTCCAATAAATAGATAATAAAAAAGGAGGTACAGTGTAGAGGAAATAACCGGTGAATATGCAATAAATGTGTCCCAAAAAAGCGCTTCGTCCGTAACTTTCAATATCGTATTTGAAAGAAAACAATGACATAACAATTGGTTCAACTAGTTTAACAATCATCTAATTAGCATAAAACTAATGAACCACATAAAATAGTGTTAAAAGTTTGGTAGTATTGTTACAATAAAAATCTATTATGACACAAAAGCTAACAATACAGGCAAAATATACTGTTCAAAAATCAACAAGTATACACTTAGTTATTATTTAATCATACCTATAAAACCCTATCCTGAACAAATGAAAATAATACTTAATCTTATTTAAAAAAAAAAAAGGGCATTCATGGCAAGAAAACTCAAAAGAAAGAAGAAAGCTTACATACCTTCTGATAAAATTTCTTCCTTCGCCAGGAAAGAACGGAATTTGACACAAAAAATCTTAAACAGAAAGTACAGGGCTAAACCAGATGTAATGTAGGTTTACAGAGAGGACAATTTTTGCAAAGTTAGTAAACCTACACCAAATGACAACTAGAGGCTCCCAGGAGCCTGTATCGCTCACCTGAACCTGAAACCAAACAACCCTTTTTTATCCAGCTTTTCTTTGCTATAAGGAATTGCCCAACACTTCTGCAAAAATCATTAATTTCGACCTTTTAAGGGAAATAACTCCTATAAGTAGGAGCTTTTGATGCTTAGAGGGAGAAGGGAAGTTCACTTCAAATTTGCTGTACCTGTAGTACTTTTTTAACTATCAGTCGAAAACTCTCTCGACCCCCCCCCCCCGCCTTTTTTCATTTTTTCTATTTAAAGCCAACGTAGCTATATAGGTAGTCAGGTGGTAGAGGACGTCCTAAAGATGATGTGTGCAATGTTTCAAAGCAGTCCTTTCATTGGTTAAAGAGGAGAAGATTAAGCAATGCTAACTTTTTCTCTAGTTCTAATAATTTTCAAGATTTTGAGGCAAAAATGTCAAAAATAATCAATTTCGACAATTAAAGGGCAATAACTCCTATAAGGAGTCATCATACAACTTCAACCCAATGGAGTGTTTTGTAGAGCTTTTGATGCAGATGAAGGCATGTCTCTTCGGTTTTATTGTATCTGTTACACTTTTTTAAATATAAGCCAAAAACTGTATTTTACCCCCCCCCCCCCACCGTCCTATTTTTAGCAATGGTGGCCATGTTGGTTAATCTGCAGCCATGGTTGGTGCAAACTTGGTTGAGGACATTGGACGGATGATGTGTACAAAGTTCCAAAGCAGTACTTTCAGTTGTTTCAGAGGAGAATATTTTAAAAAATCAATTAAAACAAATTAAAAAAAAACAGTTCAAGGGGAATAACTCTTAAACGGTTAATCAGACAATCTTGACACTTAAGTCATTTTTGTAGCCCTCATAGAGCAGAACAATTAAGCAATGCTAACTTTTTCTCTAGTTCTAATAATTTTCAAGATTTTGAGGCAAAAATGGCAAAAATCATCAATTTTGACAATTAAAGGGCAATAACTCCTACAAGGAGTCATCATACAACTTTGACCCAATGGAGTGTTTTGTAGAGCTTTAGATGCTGAAGAAGGAAGGTCTGTTCGGTTTTTCCTATATCTGTTATACTATTTGAACTATAAGCAAAAAACTGTATTTTGATCCCCCCTGTTCTATTTTTAGCCATGGCGGCCATGTTGGTTGGTCTGAGGCCATGATTTGAGCAAACTTGGTAGAGGACATTTTACTGATGATGTGTGCAAAGTTTCAAAGCAATCCCTTCAGTGGTTTTGGAGGAGAAGATTTTTGAAGAAAAGTTAACGACGACGACGACGACGACGACGACGGACGACGACGACGACGACGGACGACGACGGACGCCAACGGACGCCAAGTGATGGCAATAGCTCACCTGACCCTTCGGGTCAGGTGAGCTAAAAATGGGAGAACATTTTCGCTTTAAAACAATGACAATATTGACAAGATTGAGAAAATATTTAAGAAGTGAGATTTCTCCGTAACGAAATGATGTTACTTTTATTGAACAAATTGAACTCCAGTACTGATAAATGTGTTTGTATTTGTTTTTTTATCGTTAAGGTGTATTAAATATTCATAACATTAGTTATTTTTAAGATCACCAAATTATTGAATTTCCGCTGGATTTTTCCGAAACAAATGATATGCTTTATATTCTTGGTATTTCGAAAGAGTTTCTATAAAATGACTTTATGACAGTGAAGTATCTCAAAATCTACAAAATATCAGTTTTAATTGTAAGCAGATTTTTGAGCATCCATAGTAAATTTATATTTGTTGTCCGATTTGAAATATTGTCATATTTTCTATTATGCGACAAAATCCAAACTGGCAAAGATTTACAAACTATTTAGGCAACAACTGTCATTAACGTTGTGGACATCATATGAGAACAAATATTGTCCGAGTACATTGGCAATAACTACTTTTTTACAACCTTAATTTCTTATTCATTTCTTATATTTGCAGCTTCCTAGCATTATTTATGATATGACATAGAAATGTTACGGAGAAATTCACAGGGGGAAAATATTGGATTTAGGCTCCTATTACCAACATTTATAATTTTAAAATGGTTCAAGATTTGAAAGAGATATTTAGGGATATGGTAGGGCTATGTATACTTATTAAACTGAAGATGTTCATTGGGATTAGTAATTGTTTAATTTTTCAGTTTTGAATAAGTTAAATGCTAAAGTTTCGTGAGATTAGCCGTTAAGTAGTATTCTACCAACAATGTGTACAAATGTGTACTTCAAGAATCAAATTGAACCACTATTGGTACCCTTGCCTTTTGTGAAAAAACTAAAATAGATTATTATAGCAGAAAAAAGCAGCTTATATAACCAAGATACATAATTGTACATATTGTACAATAATATACAATTATGGCCTTTAATGAAGGTAATAACCATAATTATTAAATCAAGAAAGGGTTATTTTTCTGAGGTACATAGGACCGAGGAAAAATAACTCTTGAAAATCGAGATTTAATGATTTGGATATTACATGAAGTCAATTAAAGGCCATAACTGTATTATAATACTGAACAAAAACAAACAAGAACAAGGGGACTTTGTAGTCATAACTGAGTAACCCTTTTTGATTTGGTGCACTTTTGCACGTTGAACAAATAGCTAGTTATTTTGTCTATGTGCAAATTCAAGACATTTATTTTACCCATGTGCAGTTTTGAGCGAGAAAAAGAAGTTATTGCTCCTAACATCTAAATTATTTTAGTACTGGTTACCATAGTAAAGTATAATAATATTTAATATTTATCATTTAAAAGTAAATTCATCATTAAAAAAGTAATAAAAATTCAAACAAGTTTGTTTTGTTTTAAAGTGTGTAAATGATCGTAGGAATCACCAAAACTACTTCCAGTTATGATTCAAAGCATTCAAGTTTGAAATAAGTAACTGGCAATTAAATATAAACAATATTTTAAAGTTTTTGTCAATTGTCTTTCAGTTTTTAATTACTGTAAACATGGATATTTTTGCGAATTTGTTGGCCAAACATTTCACACACAAGAGGGTTAATTTTGATGTCAAAATGTCTCCAAAATTTTTATTTTTTGTGATTTTCTAGTACCTCCAATTTACCGCTAAAATTTTGTTTCTGAAGTGAAATAAAAGAATCCATGAATTTATGTATCCAATAAAATGGGTTTTTCTTTAATCAACAAAAATTGATACAATGTACCCATGAATAAAAATGAACCACTGTATTTAATTCATTGTTACACTTTTTTGCAATCATGCCATTGCTGACAAAATAAACAAGTGTGGACTGTGAGCATGTTCACAAAGGGATACCCCGCTTGACAATTAATAGTACATGTATATTGTTTCAAGCAATACATGACTACATGTAATTTCAAGTTCAATTACAAAAACTGACATAAACTAAAGGTTTGCTTTACCATATAAGGGTCAGCAAAGTTAAAAAGATCTGTATTCTTCAATGCCAGTAAAAATAATACTGTAGCCACTGTGTCAATTGCACAAGTGTTTACAAAACACCTTCCAATTTGCCGAGGAACATCCCAACTATCTAAATCTGAAAAAAACACATTTGTTTTTAATTTAAACATGTAACACAATAATTACACTAAGTAAAGTAAATTTTATAAGTTAAAATAATCTCTGTTTAAAAAATAAATTTTCCAGCAGCAAAGAAATTAAAATGTGCCACAATATACATTATACATGTTATAGACATTTTTTAAGGACTCTTAGCAACTGCAATAATCTTCAATTAAGAGGGCTGGCCTAACATTACATTCATAGTAAATGAACTACAATGCCAATGGTTTTGAATTTAAAATGTTTGTTACCGATTTTTCAGGGCTTTAGAATAATAAATACATTTATTGTTCATTTAAGTTAGCAGTATTTAAAAAAAAACCCTTAACCCCTTAATTTGTCTCATTTATGTTTGTTCAATCGTCGTCTGCATCACCCCCCCCCCCAAACACACACACAAGCACCAATCTATTATTCAAATGTCTAGATGATAACCCAAAATTAAATATGCTATAAGCAGAAACAGTTCAGAAAGATAAATAATAAATTTTAGCTCAGAATCCTTACTATGTTGTAAGAAAGCTGACAATAAATGCTCTAATTACACTTCCACTATCCCTTCCTATTACCATTTTATGACACATTAAGCCTTAAAACTTCATTGTGATGACCCAATTTTATATTTTGAAAGTTTTATAATAATTTTATTTATATAAATCTTATTTTTACAAATCAGAGAAAAAAATAATATCAGTAATTTGTTTTGCCTAAATGGTTTTCTCAGCATTCGATGATAGTACTCGATGTGATACAAATGCTGAGAAAGCCATACTCGCTAAACAAATTATCAATAGTTATAAAGTTTAGAAAAATACAATATTATTATTTTTTTACCCCTGTTTCCAACCAGCATTTGTTGCAGTACATGTTGCGTGGGTTGTTCTGTCAACCTTATTGCAGGTGAAGCCCCATCAGAATAGTCATACTGTACATCAGTTCTTTGACTTTGGGTCTGCCTTACCACAACTGATGTATGATCTGTACGTGTTGCAGTGCTCCCATCAAAAACAGTTTCTAATACTGTTCTATCTATTCTTGATGCACTCATATGGTTAGCACAGAAAAATGAATAATTAATCATGCCCGACACATATCTATCACTAGTACTGTACTGATCTGTTACTGTACTACATGTACATGTAGCAGTCATATCTAAAGCTGCTTCTACAACACCTCGCTCTGTTCTTGATGTACATCTACTACTGTGTGTACGGTTAGCAGTAGAAAATGTAGGATTACTTATGCCTAATACAGATCTGTCATTGAACTGCGCTGTTAATTCACGTACTTCAGAAGACTCTGAAGTAACGGTAGAATGAATTAGACCTAGTGGAATTTGGCTAGCACCTGGCTCAGCATTCAGTGACAAATTTGCCTCTGTGACTAAGTTATTTGTCTCTGAAATGGCTACTGCAGATAGACTAGTTTGTGTTGTAATTGTAGCTATTTCACCTACATTTACCTGTTGCTCTTCAGAATGGTAAACAGAGATCAATCTGAAAGGATCCAAATCAGTAAGATCTGCATTGATACATGTCAATCCATACTCTGGTTCTACCCTTACTGTAGGGAAAACATCAAAAATATTACTGACAGACTCCCGAAATTTCAGCAGGTCTTTTATAATATTTGGAAACAAGGATTTATAAGAACAATAAAAGTTGTAAAATTCTTCCATCTTTTTTTTCAGCAATTTAGTTTTATCCACAAATTTTAAAGAATTTCTTAGACGAATTGTGAGCATATACATGTAGTCATTGCCATATTTATGCAGTTTCACACTTATTAAAACAGACTGAGAGATATAGAATGTTTTTTCCTCATTTAATTTCATCATTATGTTCCTTTCCATGATCAGGTGTGAGTATCTACACTTGTTTAGTCTGTGTACAGATAAAGGAATTCTGATTTGTAGATTAGGTTTTGTTTTACAAACAAGTTCAGTCACAACTGTGGCATCAAACTTATTGTCATTTGAACAACAATAACGCTCAGCCTCGGGTTCATCTGAGGATTTACCTTCTGTTTTATATCCTAGTATGTCTGAGACATGCTTTTCTTCAGTTTTAAGGTTTTCAGGAGGACTCTCCTCAAAATTTGTTTTCTTATTGTTAGTCAAGTTTTCAGGATTATTGGCATTTGTGACACTGCCTTCTGCACTGTCAACAAAACTGCCTGGTTTCAAATTCTGGTTGTTCCATGGTATGTCCATATCAACATCACATTCTCTTTCTTCAGATTCTGGTTGAATGGTCAACAACTTAGTAGTATCATTACAGATCGATTTCTCAGATTTTGCGTTACTTGAAAGGCATCCCACTGGTTCTTCTTTTTTAAAGGTGGTTTGAATCTGTGTATTATTTTCAGACAAGTTTTCGACACATTTTTCAAAAGAATTTGATAACAATGGCACATTTGAATTACTGTTGCCTGTACTTAGTTTTAAATCAGGTTGTCTGTCTGTAAGTTCATGTAAATCCCTGGGTTCTCTATTCTTATCCTTTTGGTCCATTCTATAAAATTATAAATAAATTGATGGATTGGATGTTTGTGTACGTCATGTGAGCAGTATTACAGCTATTGGTATATTCAGGACAAGAACAAGTTAAACAATAAATCAATGAAAAAAATGGCGGGAAAGATAACAGGGAACAAAATTTGGACAGCTACTGGAAAAGTATGGAGTATTGGGTAAGTGTGGAAAATTTAGCCTTTTGTAGCAGCCTACTCTTTTTAAATCTACAAAAGGGGTCTTTATGGTTCAAGAAGCCTGGCACTATCCAAACACATTACCTACTATGGTCCACTGCAAGGCTTTCCCTATTATGACCTGACAACACACCTACGAGAGGGTATCCCCTATATGACATCCAGGGATGCGCTGGGCTGCTCTGTGGGTCGAGCACTGGGAACTGACCCAGTATGCTCCCATTTATAAATAAAACTAGATATCAGCGAGATGGTACCCATCTCTGTGGGCCCCCCGGACCTTAAGGTCAAGGTCAAAGGTCAACAATGGTATGCGACACATCGCCTTGATATTATCTACCCACATTCCAAATATCAAAAGCCTACCTCAAAAGATAAAAAAGTTACAGCCCGGACATGAATTTGTCATTCAGAAAGCAATAATGTGACCTAAGGTCAAAGTTCAAGGTCAAAGGTGATCAACTGTGGTATGCGACACATCGCCTTAATATTATCTACCCACATTCCAAATATCAAAAGCCTACCAAGATAAAAAAGTTACAGCCCAGACTCGATTAGTTTCGGACAGACAGACAGGACAGACAGACAGGACAGGTCATCCGCCACAAAGTGGCAGGGCCCCAATAACTAATACATTACTAATGCAGCATATTTCAGCACTGGTATTTACAATTAAAAAATATTCTGCTTTGCAAATAGCTTGGCGATTCTAGTACTATAGCAACATTTTACTTCCTTCTTAAAATTAATATTATATGTACCAACAAATACTGCTGACATGGGATTCTAGTATTAAACATTTGCCAATTCTATGCACCTGTGATGTGTATACAGTGTAGCAAAATGTAAACTGAGGGAAACAACTTAATTCTACACAAAGATAGAAAATGGTATTTCGATGTAACTCCCAATCTATTATTAGGGGATAAAATGAATAATCTTACAAAATTACGTTTACATGTACATGTATTACGACAAATGTAAATTATATGTGTAATTGACACAGGAGAAAGTGCTAGTTAACATGGCCAGTCCCATATTTCTAAGCATTATTATTACAACTTATGTTTGGGCATACTCCCTTGTGTTTTGTATCATCTTTACTAGCCAAGGGTTATGATCCGATACTCTTGAAGAGAGGGGGGACCTGATCGTAACACTTGGCTAAAGAAGTTGGTATTGTACACCAATCTTATAAACTATACAAGTGTGGACACAGAAAAATGTCTTGCCTGCATTCGGCATCTTGAACGAAAAAATTATGCAATAAGAATTATGTAAATTGCATTAAATTGTTATCACTTAAAATATACAATGCATGGTTACAGAGAAACCGACCTAATCCAAAAACTTTCACTTAGTCACTGGGCCGTGAAATTGAGGTCAAGAGCTGTTGAAACCTACAAGACACTCATGTGCTAATCTTAGCAATCTATATACCAAATACTGTCATCCTACCATGCATGGTTACAGAGCAGAGGAAGTGCCCAAATCCAAAAACTTTAACATAGTTGCTGGACTGTGAAATTGAGGTCAAGTTTAAGGGACACCTACCAAACAGTCATGTACTTTTTACCAGCAACCTATATGCCAAATATTGTCACCCTACCATGCATAGTTACAGAACAACTGCCCTAACCCAAAAACTTTAACATAGTCGCTGGACCTTGAAATTGAGGTCAAGGTCAGGTGACACCTGCCAGACAGTCATGTACTATTCATTGGCAACCTATATACCAAATATTGTCATCCTACCATGCGTGGTCACAAAGGAACTGCCGTAACCCAAAAACTTTAATGTACTGAGAAGCCGCTGGAGGTCAGGTCAGGTGACAGGTGACTGACTAGCAAGTACTCATCAAAAGCTACCACTGGACCAAATTTGATGGACCTAGGGCTTACGCTTACAAAGATATGAAGCAAGATATCCAAGTGTTTCAGCCGCCAGATTCCTATACATACTAGTATGTCTCGCATGCAGGGACTATCGTCGCAGGCAAGACAAAAACTGATGGATAAAAGAATGTAATAAACAGCAGTTATTTCATTATGAATTAAATAAATGTAAATCGTTTTGTTATTTGAGAATAATACACATATATTGTATGGTAACAAAGTTATATTACTTGTACAAGTATCAAACTCTTGTTAATAAACCTTGGAAATGAATCCTCACCTACTAAAATTTGTGTATGTATATATATATATATATATATATATATATATACAATGTAAGTCAATGGAAATTCGACATGTTGACCTTGCTGACAGCTACATCTTCATATGACCATCAAAATACTTGCCACCAATAAACAGCAATATCATTAAACATGATGAATTATCTCATAGTCAGTAATTGATGAACAATTCCTTACATACTGTGAAGTAATGGATGGCAGATTTTTATTGCAGTATCACACAGTGTACTGAGGAAACATCGTTTATACGGGAAACATCTTGAAATTAATCTTTTCCACTAACTACTAACTAGTACTGTTGGTTTATTCATGCTATTGGGAATTAGTCCTCTGCATTGGTAAATTTTAATTTGAAGACTGCTGTGGAAGTGCATACAAAGTGGAAGTTTGAGGGCATGTCTCAACAGGGGTAGAACCACAATGGTATTTCAATCTGTATATCTGAAAAATTTAAAGAAATCGTGTCCTATTAAGATGAAACAAGATTGCAAATTACATGTGGTAAATTAACATGTATGTACTGTACAAATGTACAAAATGAGCAAAAAAGCTAAATTTGACAACATGACATGTATGCTCCTGCAGCAAACTGAAAAAAGAAATCAGCTGCAAAAGAAAGTTAATAAATGGGGATACTTTTCTTCTATTAAGTTGTTACTTATAGCATCCAAGATGAGTCATAGTTGAAACTATGTATAGGTTCATGTAGTTAATATTGTTGATCACTTGACATCAACACAGTTTGTTAGTCAAGCTTTACTTCGAATACTCTAAACTTAAAAAAAGTTAAATGACCAGGATATAGCCATTTGTGAAAGTCTAATATGTTCTCCCCAGATAATCAGGATTCTTCCTGCTTATGATAACTGGATGTCAACATAACATATCTTTTATTTCCAAATCAGGAGCCCACTGGGAGCGAGAGTTGTACAAAAAAGAGGAAAAGAATAGAATTTATAGATACATATAATTATACATAAGACAACATGATGAGACAATTCACTGAATTATTAATGTTCATATCAATATAATATTGAAAATGGAAACACCAATGTAAATTTTTAGTTTAAAATATCTTTATCTAATATAAAACTGGCAGTGGCTGCTAGAATGTCAGTGACCTCATTACTAAGTAGAAATATCCATTTGGATTCATTCGACAAACTTTAAAAACTGGGATACTGTTTCAGCAACAAGATTAAATAAAATATTTCTTATTGTTCCGAATTTTGAACAAACACATAAAAATGTGTTTCATCTTCAATTTCCTCAGAACAGTTTGTACAAGTTCTATCAGGCCTAGGTATATTAGAGAAACACCCTATGTCAATTTGTCTAATCTATGGGCTAATATGCAAAATGTTCAGAGAGCTTTTCTTTGATCCGAATTGTTCATTTTCGATAAAAAAATTTCAAAGCCAAAAATTAATGATCCTTGATTTTGAAATCAGTACATAGTTTTCCATCAAGTTTAGAAAGTCTATAATTATACCAATGTCAGAGAATCTTTTAAATTTATATCTGCTGTAATTTATATACTTGAATCTGTATTTATACCTAAGTAATTTAATATACCAGGTAAATCTATTTACTACAGTCAAAATTTCTACTACAAAGATAAATGCATCTTTTAATAATGAAAAAACAGATGAGGGATTTTCTAGTCTATACCAATAATTAATGATTGATTTTATGATATCATAATATAAAGGACACCTTCCAAGTTTAGATAATACAACAAAATTCACACTTTTTTTATGAACTCATTTACAAAATTTGAGATATAATTTTTCACATGTTATGTTATTGAATATTTTATTTAAATCAAAGGATGTTTCTTAATTTTGAGTTAGAAGTGCAATAACTTCCCATAAATTTCTGAGTTACCCATAGCTGCATCAGGAGATTCCGACCTGTGCTCCAATAATGCATTTTTGCGCTGAAAAGGCTAGGAATTTTGGATTTTGATATTTTAAAGTGGGGAATTGGCTCGGAAATTTAAACTATGCCATATTTTTAGCTTGGAAAATGTGGGGAAAGTTGGATTTAAATATTTTTCCTCAATGATATGGGGATTTACAATTGCATAACATGTAAGAATTTAACTAGAATATCCTTTTGGTAAAAATAAAATTATGCTGAAAATATATATACATTGGTCACCAAACAGCAATTATTATTTATTAAAAACTTTGACAGTTACAAGTAAAAATATTATGTACATGTAAAAGCTCGTAACAGCTAAAGATATTCCGAGTTTTACAAGTGCATAAATTGAAATAATCATTTGCTATCAATACAAAAAAAATTACATTAAATTTGTAATCAGTCATAAAATTAACATTAAATTTTAAAAAATTAATTGTTCAAGTATTCTATTCATCAAGTTAAATCTATATCATATTCAAGTTATATATTTTAAAGCAGTGGCTTCTTTTATTTCTAAAATATATGTTTTATTACTCAAAAGAATTTTAAATGATTTTTTTCTGAAATGCTTAATTTTTTTTAATACAACTCAAATTTGTTTTTTGATTAGTCGGTTTTCAAATATTTACCAATGAAAATGGAGAATCATTAGCCAATCAAATAATTTGGCACATTTTTGAAATGGAAGTTGAGGAGGAAAACTTAATGGAGTTTGTTTACATTTATATAACCTAAGACAGGAACCTATTAATCAATGGGACTGGAATCTAACGATATTGTATACTTTTCCTTGTCGCGCCACTCCTCTAATTAGTGAACAATTGTCGACACGTATATGACCGTATATACAACATTGGTACAATACAATCTGTTCGAGACTCGGGCAAGTTACGTGCATATATCAATATATTGATGTATTTAATAAAAAAAAAATTAAACAAATTAGAAAAAACACAACACCAAACAAACAAAGAAAAAAAAACAAACATAAAACAAAAACAAAACCATAAGTTTTGATTAATTCTGAAATATAATTATATGTTTCTAGTTATACTAGTCCCAGCCTAAGATAAGGTATATGTTTTATATTAAATTTCCTAAAATTAATTTTTAAAAATAATAAATACACTGCTACAAATTTTGATCCAATAAATAATATGTCTCAGTAGTTCACAAAGGAAATAGTGAAGTCAGTAAATTTTTCATTATATTTCAGTAGCCCTCGGCTACTTCGTGTTAATAATGAACCTTTTACACTTATCAAGGTCGCACGCCTTATTTTACAGTTGACTGATTTTTCAATACCCAGACGGTATATAAGACACCAAGACGAGTTCACTGGCCTCATTCCTGTTTTGATCTTCGATCCGTACAGGTGTTCCTTCGTCGCCAAAAAGTGCCAGCACAACTGCCAACGTTCGCCCAGCGTCCGTCCAGTCAGCTTGCATCATTTGGATTAAAGTCTCTTGCAAAGTTAAGTTTAGTTTATTTTGGTTTTAATCTTAATTAATTAAATAATTAATTAGCGTTTAAAATTGTTAATAGTCATTTTTCTTTTAATAAACTATTTACTAAATTTTGATTAACCATAAATATATATTTTTTCTTTTTCGACTGTAATAATATTTCCCACGCTAACTGTTTTCTACATATGTTAAATTGCTAAAAACAAAACTATTTAGGTACGGATCCGTTCGGTTAAATAAATAAACAGAAGTAAATAGATAAATATTAATATAAGTATAAATTTAAAAAAAAAATCCCAATATTCATATATATCTTACTTAAACATGGAAAACACACCAAACCTAAGAAATAAAAAAAGAGTTAGGGACAGTCCTGACTCACCAAAGATCCAACCTAGTAAAGTGACTAGGGGGGACAAAATTAACAAAGATCTGGGAAATGATACTAGATTCCCACCAGATGAAACGCTTGTTATAACAAGCAAAAGTCAGCTATTTCTGACGGCCACCATGATGACCATTCAATGGCTTATTTTGGCCAGTTTAGGTCACCCTAACAGTGACCAAATTAAATTAAAACAAATTTTTAAAACCAAAACCGTTCTGGTATGGGTAAAAATTGCCAGCTTAAGATCAAAACTACTCGACGCGACCAAACTTAAAAATATCCCCATCAACGTAGAAAGATTCGACTCGGAATTCAAAACTAAAATCCAAGAAAAACGCGAAAACCAGACAATAAATAAAACAAAGGCCCCAGCTACAATCTTTAAAGTTATCAAGGATTATATTAAACCGACTGTTTTACCACTCAAAGATCAGGAAACCATGATTAAAAATCAAATGAAAATTGACGTTAAACTTAAAGAAATCGAAAAGGCAAACTTTTTATTGGCCACGGTCAACTTTGATAACAAAGATCTAACAAGCTTGGTCACAAAAGAATTTAAATATAAATTGGATAACTATATCCCAAAACCCAAGTTCTGTACCAAATGCTCTAAATTCGGACATTTCACTAAAGCATGCACAAGTGTTACACCAAATTGCGCAAAATGCTCCTTAAAACATGAAACTAAAACTTGTAGAAACTCAACTAAGAAATGCGTAAATTGTCAGGGAGACCACATGTCTAACTCCATTAATTGCCCGGTTTATAAATTCCACAATCAGGTAAATAAATTAATATCATCAGAAAACATTGATTTTAAAATAGCCGTTCAAAAGGTAAAAGATCTCGAAAAAAACTCAAAACCCCAAAATAAAACAGAAAGCAGCAATAAAGGAAATAAAAAAATGTCATACAGCCAGGCTGTAATAAACCAAGCCATAAATGTGTCGGAGGTAATTAGCGGCCAGACAACAGCGGAAACTCCTGCTGATAAATTAGACAAAACACCTGTGACAACAGGAAGCCATAAAACCCTCACAAAAACGAATCTAAATAAAACTCAGTTTCAAAATTTGAGTAGTTTACAACCGAAAAATAATAATAAAGATCCCTTTGAACATTCCGCACAAGTTGCATTTGGAGGACTCATGATCTCCATAATAGATTTTATCATGAAGGCAATAGAAAATAAAGAAAAACCAGAAAAACAAAAAGTAACCCAAACCGTTACTAAACTTATAAATAGACACCTCGGGACCGACATAAACGCCGACAGAATTCAAGTAAGCCACGATTTTGCGGCATTAAAAAGAACTAGGAAAAATTCTGTGTAAATTGCTCTTCCTCCCACAAACTGTTTTTAATTAGGTTAGATAACGCTAAGTAAACCACAATGGAAGGGCTTACAATCTTACAATGGAACGCGAGATCGCTTTACTCAAACGGTACCGCGCTTAAACATTATCTAGATAACCATCCCAAACCAGATGTTATCTGTATACAAGAAACTTTTTTCTATGATAAAAAGTACATTAAACTAAACGGGTACCACCCACCCATTTTAAAAAGTCGAAAATCGGTGACTAAAAAAGATAAAAAGAAACCCGGTAAGGGGGGTGGCGTAGCAATATACATTGTTAGTAGCCTCTCTTTAACAGAAATTAACTTTGATTCCGATATCATTGAAACAGTGGGTGTTACTATTAACTGTCAAAATAAAAATATAACCATTGTAAATTCATATAGGCCCCCAAACAATAAAGTTCAAGCACAAGATTATAAAATTATAACGGATAAACTAACCGAAAACTCGGTATTACTTGGCGATCTAAATAGTAAATCCCCATTATGGGGCTCCCCCGCGTCCGACTTTAATGGTAAAATTTTGGAAAATGTTATAGAAGAAAAAAATTTAATTATCCTAAATGATGGAACGGGTACACATAGAACTAACACAGGTAACCCCTCCCACATCGATCTGACAATAGTAACACCCAGCCTGGCCAATAACAGCTCTTGGGAAGTTTTAAATGATCCACTCGGCTCAGACCACTTCCCCATCCTAACAACCCTAAATGCTAAACCCATAAAAACCAAAGTTATAACTCCACAAAGATGGATCTTCGAAAAAGCAGATTGGCTCAAATACAAAACCCTATGCGATAACATAGACGAAACAGACGTCGAAAACGACGATATTAATATCTTCAACCAAAATCTATGTGAAGTCATAACTAAAATAGCAGAAGTAACTATCCCCAAAACGTCGGGAAAAATACACGAACGTAAAAATTGCCCCTGGTGGAACGAAGAATGCACGCGATCCAAACGAATAAAACGACAAACCCAACAAAAATTTGATAGATCAAAAAATTCGTCAGACTTAGAAGCCCATAAAACCGCCGTCAAAACATTCAAAACCACCACCGACAAAGCTCGCAAGGAATACTGGCAAAAATTCTGCTCAACTTTAAATCATAGGTCGAATTTAAAAACAGTTTGGAATACAATAAGAGGCATGAAAGGCGCTAAATTCTCTAACATCCCAACACTAGGAAAAGATATCCAATCCATCAATAACAAAGATAAAGCTAACTTGTTAGGACAAACTTTTGCCGATGCCAGTAATGACACAAATTTAGACCCCATTTTCAAAACTCACAAAGATGCATTCGAACTCGCGAACAGCGATATCATAGATAAACAACTTGACAATGATCAAAACAATAAGGAAATAAATAAACCTTTTACTATGGAAGAGTTTATTAAAGTTTTAAAAGGTAAAAAAGCCACAGCACCGGGCGACGATAAAATTTCATATGAAATGTTCAAACATATGCCCGAAAACACGCTTAAAATAGTTTTAAATCTTATAAATTCCGTCTGGGAAAAAGGCATATTACCACTAAGTTGGAAACACGCCAATATTATCCCAATTCCGAAACCAAACAAAGATAAATCTGATCCTAAATCATACAGGCCGATATCTTTAACATCAAGTTTCTGCAAACTCATGGAAAGTATGGTAAACGTTAGACTAATATATCATCTAGAGAGCAAAAATATACTTAAAAACAATCAAAGCGGTTTTAGGAAAGGAAGGTCTACAATAGATCACCTCGTTAGACTAGAAAGTGAAATCCAAAAAGCTAAAGCTAATAATCAATTTTTACTTGCCGTTTTCCTAGATATTGAAAAGGCTTTCGACCTCGTTTGGCGGGTAGGCCTTCTTCATAAGATTAAAAATTACGGAATTCAGGGAAGGATTTTTAATTTCATACAAGACTTTTTAAAAGATCGTAAAATTCAAGTTAAGGTTAATGATGATAAATCCGACATATTTGACATACAAAATGGGGTCCCCCAGGGCAGCGTCATCAGCCCTACCCTTTTTAATATCATGATAGACGACCTGTGTAATCAAATACACGACAAAGGTCAACTGTCCCAGTTCGCCGATGACAGTGCGATATGGTATAGAGGACATGAAATATCACTACTTCAAAAAAAAATGCAATGGACCCTTGATAACATTACCGACTGGTCTAGAAAATGGGGATTCAAAATCTCGGAAACAAAAACAATAGGCGTAGTCTTTGGTAACAAAAAATTATTTAACACCATCAAATTAAAACTCAATAATGTGCCAATACAATTCCAAAATCATATTAAGTTTTTAGGCCTTATCTTCGACAAAAAACTATCATGGAACAAACACATTCAATATATCCAAGATAGGTGTAAACCCATTCTAAATCTAATGAGATATGTTAAGGCTAATAACTATGGCATGAACACAGAGACCTTACTCATGCTATATCGCTCATTACTTAGATCGGTAATTGACTACGGGTCCCAAGTTTACAACTCAGCAGGTGCCGTCGCGAAAGAAAAATTAGATAGGATTCAATATCAAGGTCTGCGAATAGCCCTCGGGGCTTTGGAAGCAACTCCGGTGCAAAATCTATTGGTAGAAGCCGGAGAAAAACCACTTCAAATTCGCCGCGATGAACTTTCTCTTAAATACTGGTCGCGCTGTAAACAAAATTCTAAAAACCCAGCAAACGAAGTTACAACTGACTGTAAGGAATATAGGGTGAAAGCTCATAAATGGGAACCCAATAAATACCCGTTTGGGTACCGGGTGCGAAAAATATTAATTGAAAACAATTTATTGAAAACCGAAATTCTGGAAAAAAAAGTCAGTTCAATTCCCCCGTGGGACCAACAATCAGCAAAAACTTCTCGCCATCTTTCTTCAACTTTCAATAAAACCGACGATCCTAATAAAATTAAAAATCTAACATTAGAATATATTGATCAAAAATACCAAAATCATATCAAAATATATACGGACGGGTCTAAAGAACCGGTGTCTGGAAAAACGGGGTACGGTATATTTATCCCTAGATATAACTATTCCAGATCATTCCGCAGTAGTGACAATCTCTCTGTTTACACAACCGAAATGCTTGCTATCCACCAAGCAATGTCAATAATCATAACTAATCATACAAAAATTGAAAAAGCTGTAATACTAACAGATTCTCTGAGCTCAATTCAATCAATAGAAACCGATAAATCGAGCAGACCCGATATCCTAGATTCTATTTATTGTTTGGCAGCAGATATACGTTCCAAAAATATAGATTTAACAATTGAATGGATTCCCGCGCACGTAGGTTTAATCGGTAATGAAACCACAGACCGATTAGCCAAAGCAGCCCTACAAAAAGACGAAATTGACTTTAAATTGCCGATGAGTCCTAACGAATTTCATTCCATAATTAAACAAATATTTAAAATAAAATGGCAAAATATTTGGAACGAACACGCCGGTTCATGGTATTTTAATTTAAACCCAACAATAGGACAAAAACCTTATTTCTTTCAAGGCAGTCGCTTTCATTGCAAATCTATCACAAGATTAAGATTAGGAAAAACACTTTTGGCAGGACAAATAGGTCAATATGTAAGAAATATATCTCCGCTTTGCCAGCACTGCAATGTTCCGGAAGATATAACTCACATGTTAATTAACTGTGATAAACATCAAACAGCTAGGCAAAAACTTAAAGAAAAACTGGCGAAAATGAACATAGATCAGTTAGATACCCAACAACTACTAGCACCCCCTTTAAACATCAGAGAATCTGTATATAAATATTTGATCAATTTCATAACGGAAATAGATTACCATAAACTAATCTAATACTCAATTCTGCACTGCGTATTTTTTGACGAATCAAATAATTTCTCTCATACTACACTTTGGATCCATCATATATAAACTAAAGCAGATGTCGACTGCGACGGTCGCGCCTTACAAACATGGACTTCAAAAGAGAAGTTAGCCAAGAGCTTCGTCTCGGGCACCTACTTAGGGAAATTTATCTAAATAAAGTACCCCATTCTACTAAACCTATTCCTCTGTAAGGTATGCCAAGAGCTTCGTCTCGGGCACATACTTAGGAACGCGTATAATTCAAATACCCTCTAATATAAAACTATTCCTAAGTAAGGTAAGCCAAGAGCTTCGTCTCGGGCACCTTATTAGGAGAACGCGCAATATTTAACTACCCCTATCTACTAAACTATGTAACTAACATAATCCTTAGTAAGGTAAGCCAAGAGCTCGTCTCGGGCGCCTACTGAGGAACACGCGTACTATTCAAACACCCTCTAGTAAACTAACATAACTAATACATTCCCCAGTAAGGTAAGCCAAGAGCTCGTCTCGGGCGCCTACTGAGGAACACGCGTATTATTCTAACACTCTATAGTAAACAAACAGAACTAATATATTCTACAGTAAGGTAAGCCAAGAGCTCGTCTCGGGCGCCTACTGATGAATGCGTGTATTCTTAAAAATGGTACAAAGATAAGCTTATGTATGTATATATGTATATATCTAAATATAAAAAAAAAAAACAAAAAACAAAAAAAAAAAAACAAAAAACAAAAAAAAACAACAAAAAAAACAAAAAAAAAACAAAAAATAAAATAAAAAATAAAAAAAAAATAAAATAAAATAAATAAATAAATAAATAAAAAATAAAATAAAACCAAATAAATAAAATAAAATGAAAAAATATATATATATAATAAAAAATAAAAACAAAAATTACATAAAAAATTAAATAATTGAAATATAACAAATAATAATAATAAAAAAATAATAATAATAGATAGGAAAATAAATAATAGAAATTATCAAACAAAAATTAGGCTCCGTACAAGGTAAAATAAATACCGGTAAGGACACCTACCACCTTTACCTATAAAAGTGAATCATATTAAATGATGTTTTTTTTCCTTTCTCTCAAAACTCAAATTATTAAATAATACTAAAATAGTCACATTATTAAACCCCCCAAAAATCCATGTCCGTAAGGACCGTCCGACCAAGGGCATTAAGTTGTCGGTGTAGGACGTAAAAAACTCCCCAAGTCAAGTTCACTGGCCTCTTTTACATTTAAGGCCGCACGCTCGGTACGTGTTTCACTTATCGACTCGATAGTGAAAATATCGCATTTTTATGTTATACAGAATCTGTATTAACATTTGGTAAAATAAAACAGTAGATAGACTCTATCACTGTTTAAATATTTAGTTACATTCGCCGGTCACTTTATATATTTTGACCTACGATACGAAATTTTTTTTTTATATAAAATTGACGACTTTCCAATTTAAAAAACGCCACCTAGTGTCCATTTCCGGTACTAAAAACTGCGGCTATAGCCGCAGTTTGTCCTGTTGAAACCTTTTAAAATGGACAATTGTCTTTGATAAATTTTCACGCTTCAGTTGAATGACAGGTGTCAATATCTGAGTGAGGAAGGTTATTAAAACCGCCTGCTGTGTAAACATGATCGTTAATTAATTAATCTATGTTCATTATCCTATTTACCTGATGTTAATTGGAGGTAGAACCCCAGCTGTTTTATAGCTTAAATAAACAAGGTTATCAGTGACATCCGTGTTGTATTCAAACTCACCTGTTGCCTATGGCTATAGTAACATCTACTTATAAGGTTAATTAGATGAAAAATTTAATTGGCATAGACAAACAATATTAAAACAATCCAAAATCTTTATTTCAATATCATAGTCTTTTAGTAATGATAGCCGTAGTTTTTTTAACAGGAAGTAAAAGGGGAGATAAATCATGTAAAACTGGAAATGGGTCAATTGGACTGAATCAGTTTTCCGTCTTTTTGCAGAATTATGGCCAAAGTTAAACGCTTAAGTGACACTGAAAGCTCTGACTCAGAGCCTGATAATCACGACGAAGTGATGCAGCTTTTTGTGTCGGAGGACGAAGTTGCGTCCTTTTCTGGTTTTTCAGAACAAACCCGGGATGAAAATCAGGGTTTTAGTGTGACCGGTGAAGGTCATAATGGCCAAGTAAACAAACGAAATCACGTTGTCTTTGAAGAGTTACCCGGTGGTACAAATGTAGGTAAGTCCCCGTTGAAACGACGTAAGACGTCGAAAGTAAATAAATCTAAACCTTCTAAAAAGAAGGACAAAAAGGAAGAGTTTTTTCGGGATGACATAAAATCACTTTTTTCAGATTTGTCAGCTAACATTATGCAAGCTATTACTTTTAGTATTAATACAGTCGCTGCTAGTGCAAACTCGAAAGCTAAACCTAGAAATATAAATGAACGGGTTAGGAGACATGTTGAAGAGGCAAGTAGAGATAATACCCAATGTAATATAAGCATTGACGATAATTCAGTATCCCATGTTGAGTCTGATGGCAATGTTAATGAGAATGGCTCTGGCTCTGATTGTAACAATGATTTTAACATTTTCTCTGATCATGATTCAGGGGATGAAGATAAAGATGAGTTGGATGAATATATTTACGAAATGCCTCGGGTATTCGAGGATGATGATAAGTTTGATGATGAAGTTAGTACCTCTATTGCAAATGTTGTTCAAAGTCTTTGTAAGAAAAAAGCTGACATTGCTAATGTTGCAAAAGATAATAAGATACCGGTTAATTGTAAGGGCTTGGTTTCACCCCCAGTAAATATTGAAATTTGGCAATTTTTAGACAGACGAGCAAAGACAGAAGATTTAACTAGCCAAAACGTTCAGAAACACATTGCTTCGGGCATTGCAGCCGTTATTAAAGTAGCTCACCAGTTAAGAAATAAAAACTTTGATTTAGATAAGACTAGGAAGGCTTTATCAGATGCCATTACCTTTTTATGTTCGGCACACTTTGAAATGTCAATTAAACGTCGTATGTCGTTGCGTCCGCACATTGAGAAGAAATATGTTCAATTGTGTAATAGGAATGAACCAGTAGGTGAAAAGTTTTTGTTTGGGGATGACATTAGCAAAAGGCTGAATGATATTAATACTGTTTTCAAAATTAACAGAAATATATCCTCAAAAACCTCTTATATAGGTAGGGGAAAAAGTTCTTTTTTAGGCAGACACCAGAACCAATCTCTAAGAGGAAGAGGTTCAGGGTTCAGAAGGAACCAATCCAGAACTCTGTCACTAAATCAGAAAAAGAGTTGGGTAAAGCCAAATTGGAAAAGTTATTGAAGGTGAGATCTTCGTCTTTGAAATCTGTTAGAAAGATTAGGTCTGTTGGTAGACTTAAAAAATTTATAAGGAATTGGAAAGCTATAACTCACAATTCTTGGGTTTTAAAGACAATTTCTGGTTATAATATTGATTTTAAGAAAAAACCATCTCAAGTATTTATTCCTAGAGCCCCAAGATTTAATGAAGAAGAAGTTAAACTTATAGAAGTCTGTTCTCTCTTAGAAAAAGGTGCAATAAAATTATGTTGTCACGAAAAAGATGAATTTATTTCAAATATTTTCTTAGTCAAGAAGAAGAATTCTGGTCAATTTAGACCCGTAATAAATTTGAAATATTTAAATGAATTCATAGAATATAAACATTTTAAGCAGGAAACGCTAGAGGTAGTTTTAAGGAGTGTTCAGAAAAAATTTTTCTTCACCAGTTTGGACTTAACTGAGGCGTATTTTTCAATTCCCATGCACAGTTCCTGTGTAAAATATTTAAAGTTTATGTGGAAGAATAAGTTATATGCTTTCCAATGCCTACCTTTTGGTATTGCATCAGCGCCACGAGTTTTTACCAAAATTATGAAAGTGGTTTTTGCCCATATCAGAAGTTGTGGTATTAGTTCATTCTTTTATATTGATGATTCTCTTCTTCAAGCAGAATCTTATTTAGAAGCTAGTCAGAACACTGTTAATGTTAGGAAGTTCATAGAATCATTAGGATTTGTGATAAATGTGGACAAATCCAGTTTTATTCCATCTCCTAGAATTTTGTTTCTTGGATATATTATAGATTCTGTTTCATTTAAAGTTTATTTGCCTGAAGATAAGATTGATAAGATTTTTAAAATCTCTGTAGAAGTGTTGTCAAAAAAGAATGTAACTGCTAGAGTTCTAGCCCAGTTGATAGGTTTATATGCATCTTGTCATTTCGCCATTTTATTAGCTCATTTAAACCACAGATATTTAGATATAGACAAGACTATTGCTCTTAGGAAATCACACAAAGATTATAACTCTAAAGTGTTTTTGAGTGATGAAAGTAGAACAGAAATTAAATGGTGGGTTGAAAACATTTCAAAAGAAAACGGTATTCCCATTCGTAGGGATTCACCAACTATGATTTTGCAGACTGATGCATCTTTATTAGGCTGGGGAGCTGTACTAAATAATTTACATACTCAAGGCATGTGGAATCCAGAAGAAAAACATTTTCATATTAATGTTCTTGAATTAAAAGCCATTTATTTTGGTCTTAAATCTTTATGCTCAGATTTAATTTCTGTTCATATTTGCATTAGGACTGATAGTTCTACAGCAGTTTCTTACATAAACAATCAGGGTGGATCAGTAATATCTCTGTTGAAGATAACAAAAGATATTTGGTTTTGGTGCTCTAAGAGAAATGTTTTTATATCTGCTGTACATATTCCAGGAGTTTTAAATGAGACACCAGATAATTTAAGTAGAATATTTAAAGATACATCTGAATGGAAACTTAAACCTTCAATTTTTTATGCCATTACACAACATTTTTTCTTTCCTGAGGTTGACTTGTTTGCCTCTAGGCTGAATTGTCAGATTAAGAAATATGTTAGTTGGTTTCCAGATCCAGAGGCTATTCATACAGACGCTTTCTCTTTTTCATGGAGTAAAATTAATCCTTATATTTTTGCTGCTTTCAGTCAGATTGGCAGAATACTGACAAAGATACAAGACGACATGGTAAGCAAAGCAATACTAGTAGCTCCCTTATGGACAACTCAATTTTGGTTTCCAAAATTAATGGAATCTTTAATAGATTTTCCAATAAAATTGCCACAGTGTACAAATCTTTTAACTCTAGTTCATTCAGGAGAATATCATCCTATGAACAAGAGAAAGTTATTCCTCTGCGCATTCTTGGTGTCAGGAGACATCTCCTTGATAAAGGATTTTCAAAACAAACTTCTTATATCATCTCCAAATCTTGGAGATCATCAACTAGTAAACAATATGAATATCAATGGAAAAACTGGCTTTTGTGGTGCAGTAAAAAACAAATTGATCCCATTAAAGCACCTTTAGAAAAAGTTTTGAGTTATTTGTCTCTTCTTTTTAAGAATAATAGATCATACAGCTGTATTAATTCCCATAAAGCTTCTATATGCCAGACTCTGGCTATGTTTGGGAATACAGACTTATCGGAGAACGTTTTAATGAAACGTTTTATGAAAGGTGTGTTTAATTTAAGACCACCTAAGTGTAAATATGTGTTTACATGGGATGTTGGAAAAGTTTTGTCTTTTCTTATTAGTTTATATCCTAATGAAAGTCTGTCATTAAAGATGCTGTCATTAAAATGTGTAGCTCTCATAGCACTTGCTACAGCTCAAAGGAGTCAAACTTTAGTTGCTCTTGATTTACAGAATTTATTTGTAACTGAATCATCAATAATTTTTAAAATTGATAGTTTGATCAAAACATCTAAACCAGGACGTAATGACGTCCAAGTAGTTCTTAATGAGTATGGGAACAAGGCTATATGTCCTGTTGCCACGCTTAATTCATATATTCAACATACTAAAAATTTAAGGAAGTCACAGAAAGTATTTATATCTTTTAAAACTTTTAAGGCAGTGTCTACTTGTACATTATCTAGATGGTTAAAATTAGTTCTTGAACTTTCTGGTATAGACATAAAGAAATTCAAAGCTCATTCATTTAGAGGGGCATCAGCTTCAGCAGCTTCTAGAGCCGGTGTTAGTTTAAAAGATATTCTAAAAACTGCAAACTGGTCTTCAGCTTCTACTTTTAAAAGGTTTTACTATAGAGATGTTGATGTTGTAAATTCAACTTATACAAATGCAGTTTTTGACAATAATACATAATATTTGATTTTTTCAGTCAGATCTTCGATCTAACTACTTAGAACTGGACTTGTTCTCCATTTAGACAGGAAGATATTTTGTGCATTTCGGGAAATTCCTAGGATGAGGTACAGAAAGTGTTTACTGTGTTAAATGAACATTTTATGGACAGAATATTATTATGTGAACATTTATTATTTGTTATAATAAATTTGTCAATTTCATAGTTGGTATTTTATTTTGAAATGATGAACAGAATGGTTGTATGCCATACACATTTCTAACCTAGATTTTTAGAGAAAAATAATGAAACTTGGTATACATTTCTTCAACCTTGTTTGAAATTTCCCCATTAAAACTAAGTACATTTGTTGATATAAAAACTCCGTAGGCAGTATATCTTTAGATTTTTATTGTTTTGAACTCTTAGAGTTTATTCCTCAAGTGGTTGTTGTTTGATTTCTTGAACATACATAAATTGGAGCTACAAAGAGTTCATTATTAACACGAAGTAGCCGAGGGCTACTGAAATATAATGGACCCTTATTCAAGCATTCAAGGAATGTGATGAATAAGGGTCATTATATGAAGAAGCCTAAAGGCTTCGAGGGTTAATAACCCTCCCTATATTTTTTCCCTCCCTATTTTTTAACTTTGTCCAATTTATGTTGTGGGTCTTTTGTTAGACATTTGATTTAAAAAGAGGCCAGTGAACTCGTCTTGGTGTCTTATATACCGTCTGGGTATTGAAAAATCAGTCAACTGTAAAATAAGGCGTGCGACCTTGATAAGTGTAAAAGGTTCATTATTAACCCTCGAAGCCTTTAGGCTTCTTCATATAATGACCCTTATTCATCACATTCCTTGAATGCTTGAATAAGGGTCCAATATTGATTATATGAAATCTGCCATTTTGAAAAGAAAATTATCTTTAATTTCACATTAGTTTCAAACATCATAACAAAAAAAACCTAATGGATAAAGTATAAAAAACTGTATTTATAAAATACCAATGAATTCTATTATATATGCCATCATTTTAATGGTATAAAATACATGTGAAAAATTAGACTATTTTCCAGAAATGAACTATAATTGCTAAAACAACAAAACACCTTATGTTTAAATATACCCCTAATTAAAAGTGGGCAAACCAGGATGTTACCTAAACATTGTGCACCTTGTATCAGTATGTTTGTATGCCAATAATTACAAAAGTTGTAATCAAAACAAGTGCATGCATTTATTTCTTTATGCAATTTACCTATGACAACATACCGATCTAATTAAAATTTAATCTTTCACTTGCTCCCCCCCTTTTTGCTTTGGTCGCTTACAACGCATGCAGCGACCAATTACAAAAAGGGGGGTTTTTTAAATTAAGGTTGTCACCGGGAAATTAAGGTGAAAAAAATCCCGTAAAACAAACAATGAAAAAATGTTGGCCTATGTTATTTTTTAATTTTATTTTCTTCCAGGATAACATTAATAAGCAAAAATGGAAAATTGACATGTGAATATGAAATCAGGCTTCTATGTAAAGCAGAAGCAACCAAGAACTTGACGAGTATCCCTTGCTGTCAGAATGATGGGGAAAACAAATAATATTAATTTATTGTTTTGACATCCCAGTAACTAAAATATTAAACCCCACGGAAAAAAATTCCACCATAGCTACACAAGCTAAATTTCCGACACAAGAATGGACAAAAATTCTGTGGTTGCTTGAAATTCCGAACTTATTTCCAACATAGTGTGGAGTATATGGAATTTTCCAACATAGCACAGAGGTACTGGTGTCCAGCTGAATTTAATGATCTGGGGGTGCATTACTTATGAAGGTGTAGGAACTTTTAAAGAGTAACATAAATGCTTGAAAATACACTGATATTGTTGACAACTTTGTGTGGCCAGTTATTGCTAGATACTTCCCCTATGACAACTACATGTTTCAAGATGACAATGCTCCCATACATAGGGCAAGGATAGAAAGGAAACTTCATTACACCGATACTGAATGAACAGCCCAAAGTCCATATCTTAATATCATAGAGAATGTGTGGCATAAAATCAAGTATAAACTCCTGAAACAATCCAAAAACATTACTCACTACTCTTGTTATCATGGAGGCTAATGCAATACATACTATGGTCACATACTCAAATTTCATCCACAATCAAATTTAGGTGATTTTTCTTCATTCACTGATGTATTAGCGAAGCACATTGTTAAAATATCTTGCATGTATTTCTCTGAATAAATGATTCCTTAATAATAATAAATAAGTGTTTCAACAAAATTACCAGCCGTTAAAGTGAAACATTTTTAAGACATGTTCACTGCCAAAATACAAGTGTACTACCATATATACTAGTACATGTAGATCTGTCCAAAGACTTTACAATGCAATCCCAAAGCGATTAAAACTAGTGATTAAGACTTCGATTTCAATAAATAAGTACTAGGTAAATCCAATTTTTATTATTTTAAATCATACAACAATTTAAAATAACAGGCAAGTGGCCTTGTGTTGTGGCACAGCACTGTTTCTTCACAATTCAAAATATGGTGTGTGGTGTTCACACCATCCACTTTAATAAGTAAGATTATTTTTTTGTAAACACCATTTTATTTAAATTAAAACATGTCAGAAGACACCAAGGGTACATACTTAAAGGTCAAAATTGATATCAAGAATAGAGGTTTTTTGAAGTATTAAAATAAAAATAAAGAATAAATTCCTGAAGACTCATATCATCAAAAAATGTATAAAGTTATTATTATTATATAAGACAAATATTATAATGTAAGTTCTCCTCATACACAATGCACAATGACAAAAACTTGATTGTCATAATGCAGAGGAGACCAAGGGTAGATTCTAAAAGGTCAAATCAGTCTGTTTGGATAAGACTTTGCAATTAATTTGTATAATTACTTTCTATCTTCAAGGTGGGAAGAGCAGGCAAAAAGAATATGAATTTAGTCTTCACCTGTTCCGATGAGCACATTTTAAACAAAATCTTTCAGTACAATGTATACCCTTGTATCTTCATTGTTATATCATTTACATGATTAACTTGTGTGAAGATACATGCAGTTGAGTAAATCTGTTGAATACCAAGATTTTCGTCTTGTTAGTATTGATATTCATACACCAGTCATTGCAGTATTTTTCTAGTTTGTCTGATCTTTTTTGTAATCCAGTTACCAAACATGATAGAAGTATGACGTCGTCAGTTGACAGTATGATCATTAAGTTTGATAGCTTCCGAAATATCCTAAAAGTATCTTGGGAGATAATTTATGAAGACTTTAAATAAATTAGGATTTAAAATACCCCCTTGTTTAAGTCCAAATTTGTTGTCAAACCAAGGTGGTCCACGACCAGGCTTTCTGTATTATGACCTGACAAGCCCCAACGAGAGGGTCTCCCATATCTGCCACCCAGGGACGCACTGGGCTGCTCTGTGGGTCGAGCACTGGGAACTGTCCTAGTATGGTCCAGGTACTTTCTTAAGAATTGGATCATGTCCCATATGTGTTTCTGCTAAAAATACAATGTCGAAATTCTCAATGTTTTTTTTAGAAAGAGTTTTCTCCTATTTTGTTATGGGTCCTACATGTAAATTTATGTCCACCAACATTCCAAAAACAAACAACTTTATGGATTTGCACAACTTCGGTGCTTAAATGATTTTATAACAAATTAATGATGATTAATGAGTGTTTCCAGTTTCTTAAAGTCTCTTTATAAAGTATGATATAATTAAGCATTTATTCACTATAAGGGGGAAAAGAAATAGTACAAAAAAGTGTCTTTTTCAAAATATATTTTAGATTTATAAAAGTAATGGGAGTTTGAACCTTTCAGCCTTCTAACTAAGAAAAAAGGTTACTTTGTTTTACCCTATAATAATGCAGGAAAAAGATTACAAATTCAAAATCAGCAAAAATCAATTGGCATACAACTTGTTCATGTACAATTTTGACATTTCAGAATGTTGTGTCAATTATTGAAAACCACCATGTTCACTGCCTGTGCTGGGTTGACCTTTATGATGACCTCGCTTAAATCAGGAGATGCTACTATTGCTTCTGGGCATTGGGATGTCAAGAATATGATGGATCACTTTCTTTATAATGCTTGCGAGTTGAAACACACCTTAAACACTAAGATGATATCATATGTGATGTGTGTTCCAGAGGGCATGATGCATGCTCATCATGTAGTTTAGATATTTGTGCCTTCAGTTTAATGTTGTCATCTGGACTCCTTTTTGTAGATGAATAGATAATCGCTGAATTGATTTATTAAGTTTATCTATTTCTACATTTTTCACTTCTATTTAACAAATATTGAATTTCATTTCCTTTGTAGATGATGCTATATATATATATAGCTATGTATTCTCTACGTTGATGTCTACAATCTTCAACCATTGTTTTTTGTGTTTGATTTGGGTTTTGAATTCACATGTGATAATGAGGTGGTTATTCCTTTCAGTTGGCAACTAAATTTCAAGAGCTTTTTTATCTGCATATCATTTACTATGATTTTCGATATGAATTGGATCGATAGTTCGCTAATAAAAAACACATCGAGTTCAGAATTATACACTTAAAGGTTTTAATAGAAAACAGTAAAACCATACACAATTGCATGGATTTCCCCTACTTGTAGCAATTAATATATATTGTTATATTTGCTTTATTTTTCAAGGATACCATATTAAGTTGAATTTATTAAAGCAGGTGCAGATCTGACTATTCCCAAACTCCCCAAAGCCTAGGATTATCATTGATAGATTGATTGGATGTTTGCTTTATGTCCAGTGATCAGTATTTCAGCTATATTCAGGATGGGAACAAGTAAACAAACAATACATTAATTGAAAAAGAGGTGGGATGGGACACGGGGAACAAAATTTCGACTGCCACTGGAAAAGTACAGAGTATTGGGTAGGGTTGGAGAATTTAGCCTTTTGTAGCGGCTACAATGAGCGTACTCTTTTTCGAAATCTACAATAGGGGTCTATATCGTGCAAGGAGCATGGCACTCTCCAAACACGTTACTGACTATGGTCCATGGCCAGGCTTTCCGTATTATGACCTGACAACACACCAACGAGAGGGTCTCCCCTATCGGCCACCCGGGGGCACCCTGGGCTGCTCTGTGGGTTGAGCACTGTGAACTATCCCAGTACAGTCCCACTCCCAGGGATTATCATTGAAAATGGTGTTTTTATGGTTCTTGTCAATGAGATTTGATTCGTCTGCACATAAAATCATTTTAAAATAATTAATAACAGCAATAAAATGTAGTGGTTGAAAACCCTTGTTTGGAACCATGAATCCGAAATCATCCATGGACATGATGGATGTTGCTGGGGAGTGGGTGCAGACATTTAACCAGAAGTTGTGAAATACACAATTATCATGGTGTATCAGGTCACTTGGGTACTCTGTACTGGACACTTTGGCCACTTCGGTACCTGTTTAATTTTCTAAATAATTTTCCATATATGGCAAAAATCCGTCCAAATAATTTGAAGGGGGATTGTTTTTGTTACCTGTACCTGTACGATACCTGTATGATGGTTGTGGAGCTCGTCGGGAAGGAAAAAAATCCTTTTTATCCCACCTCTTATGGTGATCTTGCAGTTTACTAAAACAAGCACCAATCTATAAAAAATATATACAGTAGCATGATGTTACCGGTTACAATACATTTACATAAATCATTACGGAAATCAGTTACAAATAGGTTACATTCATCTCAGTATATAATTCACGCGATATAATTATATAGTTTTCTTGCCATATCTATAATGTTCGGTACTTTGAAGTCAGGTTGATCAGCATCTAGCAGGTGACGGCGCAAGTGGAACGACAACACAATTAATGACCTTTGCAACTCGTTGTCCACGAATGTAGTTCCCCATAAAATAGTGTATTTCTTTGTAATTTTTTTTCTTTGGCTTTTTTCTTGTTTTGGTTCTACTTTTGGGGCTTATTGGAAAGAAGGATCTTTGAAAAAAATTTTAAAATTAAACATTTGATGAAATAAAATGGATTAGGAGTAATTTAGTCTAGTGGAATAATTGCCAATTTCCTGTTTTCGGGGTCTCTCAGACTTCATCGATGAAGATAGGGATGCTTCCAGAGCTTTAAAAAAGTTTGAGGTATTACAGTTTTCTGAATTTTGGATATAGTTTAGAAGAGGTATGGAACTTTCAGACCCCCAAATGGCGTTCCAGAAACGAAGGTGGAATTTTTTTTAATTGACTTTATGTTAATATAAACAAAGAGGGAAAAAGAGGTCTTCAACAATTGTGGTTTTGTTCCAAGTGGGAACCCGGTGCAAATGAGAACCCAAAAGTATGACATAATACCGAAAAGATAACAAACACGTACTAAGTGTTGTTAATTGTTAATTATTACACCAAATAACTGGATTTAAATGAATAATATTTTAATGCATTGTAAAAATGCATTTAGCTTTTGATCAAAAAGTACTGACCAGGCGCATTAAGCTGTCATCCTGTCACGCATTGAACGTTTATTACTCTAATTTAACTATAATTTCTAGTTCATAATGTTCTATATTAGAACATTTGTTTTATTGTGTTTATTTTAATATGAGATAAAGGCTTAAATAATTATATTTATTTATTTATTTATTTATTTATTTATTTATTTATTTATTTATTTATTTATTTATTTATTTATTTATTTCCTTGAATTTATCAAATTTGTATTTTTCTTTCCTGTTTGAATGTTTATTTAACAATAACTATATATGCTACTTATACAAATATCGGGTAATTTGATCCTGGATTTGAAACGCGGGTTTTCATCGTAATAATAAGATATACTGTATTATGTTTTCCGGTATTTATTTTTATTTTTGTCAGAACATTCATCCGGTCATTACTATTGACAATGACGTGATAAAACACTGAGGTTGATTATTCTAGTGTCACTGTTTAAAAGGTGTGCTCAACTCCACATACCATAAAAACAATAAAACTGGACTATTTGTTATAACTCAAAACGTGCTACGAATGACGAAACACACAAACAAACTATATATAACACAATTTGTAACCTTGAAAATGACGATAAACTAAAAAAAATGTTATTACTTCGGTAAGTTTAAATTGTAAATTAAGTTCAATCCGGATGAAGGGGTTGAATTGAAAGAACCATAAAAGGAGTAATCAGTTCGTTTTAATTTTTCAAGAAAAGGTTTTTGCGGTTTCAATCTACAAATTTCAATCCATCAATTCACCATAATGTACGTAAACTTTTATACTAGTGCATTCTCGGTTTTGAAACAATAAAAAAAAACTAGAAAAACTTACCGTTAATGATTGATACCTCCGTTTCCCAATGGCAAGAAAGTCCATGTTTTGCTATTGGAAAATCTTAAATACCAATCAAACCAAAATGTCAAATGTTACATGGCACTATGTTACAAAGGTTCCGCAAAAGGTGCATTAAATTTACATACAGTATCGCAGGTGGAGTTGAGAATAAAGGACCGGTTAATTTCCTCAACGTCTTTTTAAAGACTAAAAGATATCAGAAGCTAGGTCCTCTACTTTTACGATACTTTGATGAACGACTTTCTTTTAATAAACAACCCTGTATTTCCCGTAAATCATTCAAATTTGGAAATGAAAAGAAACCCCAGAAACAACATCATTTTAGACTTATTCATCAAATATGACGCAAATGATCATCTATAAAAATCACACACATGTAGTACAGACGAGATTTTTTTTATTTTAAAATTATAGATTGTCCTCACTTGTCCAGCAATATTCCAGCCTCTCCTGCATACTGTGCATAGATTTTTCAATAGAGCATGCAGTAAGTACATAATCTAAAAGCCAAAAATTGCAATTGCAGAACGTTTTCCCATTTTTTAATTCATTGCATTGTAGTTGTGCTGCGATGATTATAAGATATCACAATTACTGATTAGTGGTGTACACTGACAGTTATAAAAGCTGGATGGTTTGGCATACCCCGAAACCTGGTTTAACCCTTCTGGCTTCATTTTATTTGAATGCTTGTTCCAAGTCAGGACCATCGCTTTATTATTTTTTTTATTAGTTGGCCAGTTTCTTGGACGTTTTTTGTATGGATTGTTTTTTTTTGACAGATTCCTTTGTTCGGTATTTTGTAATCTTATACTTGAGAACGGAACACCACAGTGTATTATGATATCTAGCTTGCCCGGCTTGCGGATACAAGCCTCCAAAATTGTTGTATGCATTTTTCGCGATATAATACTACAAACGAGCGCTTTAAATTCACACTACAGCATACTCGTTAAGAGAAGTCTTGGGAGTTAAATTTGGCGTTTTTCCCCGTTTTCCAAATTTACCCAATCATGAATTTGGGCTAAAACAATTGGTTATTGACTTGTTATCGTGTTGAGTATAGCAGAAATATTGCCCGTTAGGGTTTCAGTTGTAAAAATTTTCGTAAGACAGCGTAAATATGTTCCGTTAAACTAAATATGAAACATTAACTGGAGTCATTTCATATAATACATTTTATTAGTTGCACTCTCTCGTTAAAGATATAACAAATTTAAAAGTAAAAGTGAATACGTGTTTAAATATATGATCTACAACATAGCAGAATAACTAACATGCAAGAACATTATGCAAAAAATTAAGTATTTTGCAGAACAAGAACGGATGATTAGCAAACAAGGCACCTATCATATAATTACAGTTATCACATATTTATATGTAAAAGGTGTAATTATGCATATGTAGTAAACGTAGAAGTGACTGATCCATATCTCCCCCCCCCCCCCCCCGGGGCAGATAACATTTGCCCTGCTTTGATGACGTCATACGTTAACAGATAAGGCCATAGAGAGTTTTAGTATAGAAAATGTTTTTGGGTTTGAACGCCACTAAAGAGTTTTAATTGGACGGAACGCTCGTCTGGCGTAGTAAATTTTATAACCTTGGTATCTTTGATTACATTTTATTTGCAATTCACGACTAGGCAAATTAGACCGGATTCAGTATTTCTGAAATTTTTAATATAAAAGGTCTATACAACATCTTAATTATTTGGATTTTATATGGTTTTAGTTTGAGCTCCACTGATGAGTCTTTATAAGATGAAACGTGCTACTGGCGCATTCAATTTTATAACGTTCTTATTTTTTTTATGAAATTTTTTTTAACGACTACCAAAAAGTTCCCTTTCGTTGATCCCATAATGTTTACACCAAATTGAAAACTGAATAAAATATTGGCAAAATCAAGCGATGGCTTGCTATCATATGCGAACTCTATATTTAAGAAGACATTGACATTTCTGACATGAAAATAAATCTGCTGCTATGCGAAAAGAAATGAAAGAGAAAGGCAACAAAAAGACGAGCGCAGAACCTCATATATAAATCTTATTATTATACCTCAATTTCATTTACAGTGTTAATCCTCCATAGGCCACCGTGACATATAAGTACTGTAAAAAAAAATTTACTGTCTGAAAAATACTGTCACCCGCTAAAAATACTGTCTACCGCTACCATAGTTACGGAATGTTACTGTACCATTCGCGTATGCGCAATATCTATTTTTACATTTCCGTTGTAAACAGACGACAATAATGTCGAGCAACAAACGTTTTTCTACTACAAACGAGGTAGATTAAAGATACTGTTAGTTTACTTTTATTGTTAAATTGCTGTTTCATTACCATTATTACATCAATTAAATAACATTATTGAATAAAGTTCTTCATGGTTTGAATAGTTTTTCGGTATAATAAAATAAATGTTACATGTCTGACAGGGTGACAGTAAAATTGTCAACTTTCGAAAATACTGTCAACCTCGGCTTTCGCCTCGGTTGACAGTATTTCCTCAAGTTGACAATTTTACTGTCACCCTGTCAGACATGTAATATTTATATAATATTATTTAAAATGAATCAAATAATATTATTGTACATTCTTTAAAATCACATGTAAATATGTCATAGTGTATATTACACGTCAAATTCCATATTCGCCCTGATATCTTGATTCTTCCGTTGGGGCAGATATAGGAGTTTCAGGAAGATATCAGGGCAGATATGGAATTCGACATGTAATAATCTATACGTGTTAAACACATTACAGACATTTTATTACAAAAAGTAATGACCTTTATTGCATGAAAAAATTTTTTTCGTGCTTTTGATTAGTCTAAAATCAACTTTCGGGTCACGATAAATAGCAGTAGTATTAAAATTACATAAAAAATATGGAAATGTTTGACAATTTACGGGAATGGTACAGTAACATTCCGTAACTATGGTAGCGGGAGACAGTATTTTTAGCGGGTGACAGTATTTTTCAGACAGTAAATTTTTTTTTACAGTACTTATATGTCACGGTGGCCTATGGAGGATTAACATTGTAAATGAAATTGAGGTATAATAATATAATATATTTAAAATCTATAAGTCGCACACTAAGTATTTTATTCACAAATAGGATTTATGTTAAAAGATTTATTTACATGTATTTTCAGTTTTATGAACAGATAATGGAAACTCTAATGAAAGAATTAATTTATTCTTATAGAAATCCAAGGTTTGTGTTGACATTTGTATAAAAACATTTGTTCCGTTTATGAAATATGACGTTAGATAAATGATTTGATAAAACGGTGCATAAAAACAACCTTGAATGCCACCCTTAATTCTATACGTGCATCAAATATGTTCTTGTCACAATTATTATGGGTTAACTAGTAGCGAAGCAAATTATCTGCGCAGCAGAAGAGCAAGAATTAATGCATTTCTCCATTAACAATTGAAATGGTATGGTTATTCTTTTAACAAATTTAGAATTTTATTTCTTTATCTGATTAATTATTAAAATTACTAATGTGCATGATTTTCTGTAAGTACGAAATGTCAAGTATAAATGTAAATATACCTGGTGGCAGACAAAACCAAAGAGTACAGAGAAAATGAGAGAAATAATACCTCGAAAATGTTATGAGTTGTATGAGGCATGTGGTGTCAAATATGGGAAACCATGTTACCCGTCTGTTCACTGATCATGGTTTGGTGTATAGTTTTTTCATTCTGTTGTAATGTTTCCATACACGTTCATATGTCTTATTCTTATATTAGGCGCCCATATACGGTTGGAGCAGTATTAACAAGAGAAGATATGGTTGAACCATATCGGGGAAACTCAATTAAAGTAAATGGAGGATTAAAACAGGAACCCATTTTGTATTGTAATATGAGAGATTAATACAATACAAATACAAATATAAATAATTTTATTGGCTCAAACTCATCTACAATAAATAGTGTAATGGAAAATAATATATAACATCACATGTAATGTAACGTAAATTACCGTTACATACATTAACATTACGTACATTAAATGTTACGTACAATAAAGGCACTGCATTTTAAATTATTTTGCCTTTAGGTGCTAAATATAAGTAATATATTAATGATGTTCTGAAGTGCTTTTCAATGTATTTTAGCAGTTATGACACATTATTTAAATGTCTTTAGTGTTTCAGCGCTCACAAACGGTGTTACGGACCTTAATTTCTTAAACGTGACGCAATAAATTTCGCTGTTTTATTCGTTGCTGACAACAATTTAAATGAAACATAGATAAGCATTTGTTATGATGATAATTGGATTCAACTTGATCTAAAACCAATAAAAGAACGTCAATAAACGTGTATTGGTCATGCTTTATAGAGAAAATAGATTGATTGTTTGGATGGATGTTTGCTTTATGTCCAGCGAGCAGTATTTCAGTTAGTTTTTCAGGAGTTTTGTTACATACATTAATAGGTTTTTGGCGACATACAAGCAAGGCCACAAATTCTGAATACATTGATTTAGTATTATTTTATTTTGCAAAGATGTACATGTGTAAATCGTGTTTACTGTTAGGACATCATGATGATCAGCTGCAGCAGCACAGGCAGCCATGGAATATTAACTGTTTACATCACGAAAATTGTTTAATACACCATTAAAACAGTAGCAAGAAGTTTATTATTGTTGGACATACTTACAATGCGTTAATTCTACATTAACAATTCAGATGAAAGCAGATTGAATGTGCATTTATGTTATAATATTGGACATATTTACAATGCGTTAATCATATGTTATCTCTTCTTATTATCTCTTAATGATATATAATTGTTTTCATATGTTATCTCTTCTTATTATCTCTTAATGATATATAATTGTTTTCGGGTAAATTGAGCAAAAAGGTAAAAACCATACTCTACAATATAGTTCATGTTGTAAGTGATAAAATGGCAAATTTAATATTAAAGATAACATTTCAATTACAGTTTTTCGTATTTGTTAAATCCTTCAAGCTTTAAAATACGTTTTCTTTTGTCCTGATCTTATAAGAAGAAATAAAGATGTACATAATTGCATATTAATGCGCGCTTTACCAGTATCTCGGTAATATGAACAGATCCGCCTCAAGTTTTATTTTTGGATTATTTTACTATCTATAGGTTAAGCCTAGTATTTTTATTAATGCATTCTATTCTTCACATAATAAAATGTATAAACTTGATTTTTTTTATTAATTAGTTATTTAATTTAATAAGAAAGAGGCATTTAAAAATTTTGTTATGTTATATTACGTAATGTATTTCATCGCTTCAATTGTATTTCTTGGATTATTTCGTGATTTATATGTCAAGCTTCGTAATTTTTTATGCATTCTTATTTTAACATGATAAAGTGTAAATTTTTCGGTTTCTTTTATTAGTTACTTAGATAATTTGACAATAAAAGTGCATGTTTAGATTTTTTTAACGCGCTTGTGACCACTCATCCAGAAAACTTATTTCTGGATTATTTCATAATTAATAAGGTAGAAAATGAAACTTTTACGCAGAAAATTAGTCATCTTGAACATTAAATTTAATTTCCCTGGGTTTTGTTTATTGACGGTTTCGAAATCCCAAACTCTCGTGAACGATTCGTGTGTGGTAGTGGTGGTTTTAAGGAGGGGGCAGAGATATTTCTGTGATGTAATTGTATATTAGATGTGCCTTGTTTATTTGCTAATTTATTATTTATTACCCTACACTGAACTTTGATGAAAGGTAAAAATGAAAGACCAATCAGACTCGCATAATAAGCCGCTAAAATGGCTAAATTAGATTATGATTTTGATATATATTGTATATAGCCTGTTGTTTTGTTTGTTTATTTGTTACTTTCTCTGTACCAATTGTATTATTGGCTGTGTGAGAAGAAACTATATATACAAAATTAGATTTTCAAATAGGCATGTTATTTAAAAAAATTGATGTCTGAATCAGTGAAAAATGTGGTAGAAATTAGTAGGGAAACGAAATTTCTCAATAATAAAAAGACACAAAAGATAAAGATTTTTATTTAATTCAAGATTTAAAAAATTTTGATGTTAAGATATTTTAACGAAGCAAGTTATATATATAATAATACAACAGAAAAAAATTCAGTTACGTTCGAATAAAGGTCATCAACAGTTTATATTGTTGAAAATAATTGTAGAAGTTAATAATCTCATCAATTGTTTTGCAAAATAAGACTCTTCTTCTAATTGTTTTTTTTTATTTTAAATTCTGAAAATTTTATAAAGTTCTTAGCAATGTTTATGCACATGAATGCTAGTTTGACGTTTAAAATACATTTAATTGCAAACCTTTTGAAACAATTTTAATTACAGTAAAATTAAATCAATAAAAATTGTAACTTGTCGGTATGTTTTCTTTGATTTTCCGAGGACGCGATAACTGCCGATCTTACATTCACATTTTCCCCCACAGAACCACTTGACTATGGTCAATGTATTTTTATTGGTAAACATATATATGTCCTTCGAAAACTTTGCTTTTTTTATTACAGTACTCTTCTCAAAGTTGAGATATTATAATCAAGATGATTATTTCTTGCCTTTCACAATCATCTATATTTGCATCCCTTTACAGCATATGATAAAATTTTAAATAAACAAATTGAAAAAAAAACTATTAAACCAAATGGGATACACCTATAACATATAAATCGAACATCTCTGGATATGGGTTTAACGCATATCTTTCCTTGTTATATAATTAAATTCAGATGAGAGCAGATTTAATGTGCATTTATGATAATAGTACGAAATAGTACGAAATGTTTATTTGTTCAACACATTTACAACACGTGATTTACAATAAATGGTTATGACACATAATCACGTGCACATAATGTAATGAATACAACAATATGATCGTTCACCTAGCCAGCTTGATCGCGTACGAATATATGAACCGAATTATATTTTTATTCAAATGCAAAGAACAAAATTATTACATTTCGCAATACAAAACATACTGTTTTTCACCTGAAAAATAGTCAAAACAATATTACAGATAGAAAGTACTTACTTCGGTTAATGCAAACATCGAACTATATTATCGCGCAATAGCTCAGTAAACCGTACCTGAAATTAGTTATAACGCCACGTGTGATACAATGCAATGATTTGAGTTATGAAAATACGAAACTTGGCAGATTGTAAGTTGCAGAAAGTGTTTGGTTGTGTTCTGTTGATGCGGTTGATTTTTAATCTTTGTTACACAGTTTAAAAATTCCAGCAATTATGATATAACATTTCGAATAGTAATAATAAATTGAATGTGTTGACAAATTTATTGTTTTGTTATCAAGAGATGATTCTAGTTAATGAAACCTTATCATGAGATAGCTACTGATAGGTTAATCGTTTTAAAGTTTATTTATTTTTGGTTTGTAAAAGGATATTATTTTATAGAAGTATTAAATTATGAATGCAAGTCATGTTTATTTATGATAATAAGGTAGTGATAGATTAAAATAACCTGTACAAATTTTTAAGCCGCCCTATGCATAACTGGCATATTAAACTTTAGTGGCGGCTATAGTAGATTTTAATTTAAGGTTAAATGTTCCATCCTTTCAAATAATAAACATTTCTTCTCTCATATAAAATTGAAATATGACTATTTTTGACAATTTAAGTTGTCATAATTTCTTCCTGGAAAACATTTAGCCAAAATTTGTTAGTACCTAGTAATGCTTCAACTTCTTATTCTATATCTATGGACTACAAATATACGTTTTGAGAAATAATGAAAGGGAATGTTATCTTGAAATTGCAAGATATTTTGTATTTGTGGGCCTGTTTTGCTTTTGTTTGTTTGTTTGTTTGATGGTGTTTAACGCCACTTTCAGCAATTTTTCAGCTATATCATGGCGTTCAGTTTTTATTGGGGGAGGAAGCCGGAGTACACGGAGAAAACCCCCGACCTGCGGTAGGAAAACTGGCAATCCTTGTCAATTAAGATTGGAGTCGAGTACACCCTGCCTGCAATGAGAATCGAGCCCACAATCTCAGTGTTGACAGACCTCGTGATCAAAAGTAGACTAACTACCTTGACCACTCGGCCACCAAGGCCCCGTTTTGCTTTCGTAAAGACATTTATACAACCATTGTTCATATATCATGCCAAAGGTGTCACTTGCGATGGCAATATTGGGATCTATGTCTAAATAAGAATTTTGCTATCATTGTTTAATTTCCGTTAATTATATTTATTAAAACTAGCATAAATCTTAAATATATACAGAATAATGGCGTTATTATATAAAAGTGTACCTATTTACTAAATTGGTATTTCATAAAATGTTTCGACCTTAGTATTTGAAATGTAGTAAGAGTACACTTGCCTTTTCAGACGTAGAACAACTATATGTGTCAAATACATAAAATACGCCTTTTGTAAATTGTTCATTTGTACGATGTCCATATGCGGTTTTGTAAATTAGAAAAGTGAATTACTTTTAGTGAAAGTGCTACATATGCATCACTCTTTTTTTTCAGCCTGGCAAGTATATACGTAATAAGTGTTTGCCTCAAGGAATCATTGATTTGGATTCTATGCAGATACAAAGGATGTCCTTATGTGGCAGCTGACAATGCGTTATCAGAATCAGAAGTACATATGGACAGCCTTGTTAAAACAAGAAAATTGTAGAGCATCTTTATTGTGTAATTTATTTAAATTTAATCTTTCATTATGTATATTTCTTTGACTATGCATATTTGTAATCTTTAATGGTGTTTATATAATTTATCTTTTGATGTCGGTTGTAATAATTGATAGTTATAGCATTATATGTTACATTTTTTATGAAAGCATGAACTTTAGTAAGTCATAAATGGGATGATTTCTTTATTTTGTTCATATTTATGTAATTTTAGAATATTTATAACCAACAGATAAGATCTTGTATATGTATACAGTATTTTTGTGTGTGTGTGTGGGGGGGGGGGGGGGGAGTTACGAGACAGCCCTCCGACCTAATACTACGATCCTTGCTATTTAAACATGCCAATGTTTATTTCATTAGGTTATAGCGAAATTGCTTAAAATAATAAATGTGTCAGAAAGATGAAAACATTCCATAAAAACTATCCACTTTTAACAGCTATGATAAACTGTGGTTTAACCCATAAATAATTATAAAATTTGTTGTCTCAAACTGTCTGTTAATAGCATTGGACAACAAATCTACAGAAATTTACCCGGAATAACTAAGTTGCAGAAGTAAAATAACAAACATAAAGTAATCAGATAGGCTGTGAAAAGTATTTCCGCGTTGAAACGAAATTAGTTGATTAGTATTCATAAAGCGACCATAAAACTTGTTGGGTATTCATTACAAGTTAAGAAAACGACACATGCTTAATTATTTAGCTCACCTATTAGCACAAAATGAAAAGGATAGATGTTACCTGTGTCCATATGATAATGACCAGGCACTTTTTTATACGCCGGTCGAAGACTGGTCGTATTATGGTAACACCCATGGCGGGCGGCCTCCACAGCGATGTCCGCTCTCTAACTCAAACAGTTGTTTTCCGATCTTCATGAAACTTGGGGAAAATGTTTATGGGCATTATATCTCTGACAATTTCGAAAACCAGCCAAACAAGTGTGGACGCAGAAAAATGTCTCGCCTGCATTCCGCATCAGTAACCGAAAATAAATTTCGTCATAAGCATTACGTAAATAGCATTAGTTATCAGCAGCAGCCTGTATACCAAATATTGTCACCATACCATGCATAGTACAGGGGAACAGCCGTAACACAAAAACTTTAACGTAGTCGCTGGACCGTGAAATTGAGGTCAAGGTCAGGTGGAAACTAATAGACAGTCATGTACTATTCATCAGCAACCTATATACCAAATATTGTCATCCTACCATGCATAGTTACAGAGAAACTGCCGTAACCCAAAAACTTTAATGTAGTCGCTGGACCGTGAAATTGAGGTCAAGGTCAAGTGACACCTACCAGACAGTCATGTACTAGTCATTAGCAACCTATATACCAAATATTGTCATCCTACCATGTGTGGTTATAGAGGAACTGTCGTAACCCAAAAACTTTAACGTAGTCGCTGGACCATGAAATTGAGGTCAAGGTCAGGTGGAACCTACCAGACAGTCATGTACTAGTCATCAGCAACCTATATACCAAAGATTGTCATCCTACAATGCGTGGTAACAGAGTAACTGCCGTAACCCAAAAACTTTAACGTAGTCACTGGACCGTGAAATTGAGGTCAAGGTCAGGCGACACCTACCAGACAGTCATGTACTAGTCATTAGCAACCTATATACCAAATATTGTCATCCTACCATGTGTGGTTATAGAGGAACTGTCGTAACCCAAAAACTTTAACGTAGTCGCTGGACCGTGAAATTGAGGTCAAGGTCAGGTGGAACCTACCAGACAGTCATGTACTAGTCATCAGCAACCTATATACCAAATATTGTCATCCTACCATGCATAGTTACAGAGAAACTGTCGTAACCCAAAAACTTTAACGTAGTCGCTGGACCGTGAAATTGAGGTCAAGGTCAGGTGACACCTACCAGACAGTCATGTACTAGTCATCAGCAACCTATATACCAAATATTGTCATCCTACCATGCGTGATTACAGAGGAACTGTCGTAACCCAAAAACTTTAACGTAGTCGCTGGACCGTAAAATTGAGGTCAAGGTCAGGTGACACCTACCAGACAGTCATGTACTAGTCATCAGCAACCTATACACCAAATATTATCATCCTACCATGCGTAGTTACGGAGGAACTGCCGTAACCCAAAAACTTTAACGTAGGCGCTGGACCGTGAAATTGAGGTCAAGGTCAGGTGTCAAGTGACTGACTGGCAAGTACTCATCATAAGCTACCTCGGTACCAAATTTGATGGACCTAGGGCTTGGGCTTACAAATATATGAAGCAAGATGTCAAGTGTTTACGCCGCCGCCGCCGCCGGATTCCCATACATATGTCTCGCCTCCAGCGACTTTCGTCGCAGGCGAGACAATAAATTCAACCACTTCAGAGTAATGACCATTCATTTATACAAAAATGGCAAATTTACCTTGTCCGCTCTCTAACTAGAATAGTTATTGTCTGATCTTCATGAAACTTGGAGAAAATGTTTATGTACTACATAATATCTCAGCCAAGTTCGAAAACTAGCCAAATCACTTCAGCCACCTCAGAGAAATGACCTTTTATTATACACGAAATGGCAATTTCACCGTTTCGGCCAGAGACACCCAGATCAGATAAATTTAAAGTTAAAATTGTATCGAATTACCCAGACCCCAGTATTCAGAGGCGGACCAATCGGGTTAAGACACTCCATAACAAATCGGCATATAAGGCCACATGATCCTCAAAAATGTGCCTAGACCACCTGCAGAGCACCCCCTTTTCATACCAAATAGTCTAAATGTGTGAATAATTACAAACATCTAGGTGAATGCCAGTTATATCTGACCTAAATGGCAGGGCCAATTATTTAATGTATAAAAGTAAGAAGTATCTTTTTTTCCTTAAATTCTATTTTCACTCGGTCCTGTAATAATAGTTTTAAGGTTTTATATTTTAAGGTAAAATAAACAACACGTACATTTATATTTACTTCTATCGGACAGAATTAAACAGCTTATATATAGATGAAAGGGGGTCTAGGTGCACGAGTGGTTAAGGTAGTTCATAGTTTAGTTTATTATACCTCAATTTCATTTACAATGTTAATCCTCCATAGGCCACCGTGACATATAAGTACTGTAAAAAAAAATTTACTGTCTGAAAAATACTATCACCCGCTAAAAATACTGTCTCCCGCTACCATAGTTACGGAATGTTACCATTCGCGTATGCGCAATATCTATTTTTACATTTCCGTTGTAAACAGACGACAATAATGTCGAGCAACAAACGTTTTTCTACTACAAACGAGGTACATTAAAGATACTGTTAGTTTACTTTTATTGTTAAATTGCTGTTTCATTACCATTATTACATCAATTAAATAACATTATTGAATAAAGTTCTTCATGGTTTGAATAGTTTTTCGGTATAATAAATAAAACAGACATGTAATATTTATATATTATTATACCTCAATTTCATTTACAATGTTAATCTTCCATAGGCCACCGTGACATATAAGTACTGTCAAAAAAATTTACTGTCGGAAAAATACTGTCACCCGCTAAAAATACTGTCTCCCGCTACCATAGGTACGGAATGTTACTGTACCATTCGCGTAAATTGTCAAACATTTCCATATTTTTTATGTAATTTTAATACTACTGCTATTTATCGTGACCCGAAAGTTGATTTTAGACTAATCAAAAGCACGAAAAAAATTTTTTCATGCAATAAAGGTCATTACTTTTTGTAATAAAATGTCTGTAATGTGTTTAACACGTATAGATTATTACATGTCGAATTCCATATCTGCCCTGATATCTTCCTGAAACTCCTATATCTGCCCCAACGGAAGAATCAAGATATCAGGGCGAATATGGAATTTGACGTGTAATAATATATTTATGACATATTTACATGTGATTTTAAAGAACGTACAATAATATTATTTGATTCATTTTAAATAATATTATATAAATATTACATGTCTGACAGGGTGACAGTAAAATTGTCAACTTGAGGAAATACTGTCAACCGAGGCGAAAGCCGAGGTTGACAGTATTTTCGAAAGTTGACAATTTTACTGTCACCCTGTCAGACATGTAACATTTATTTTATTATACTGAAAAACTATTCAAACCATGAAGAACTTTATTCAATAATGTTATTTAATTGATGTAATAATGGTAATGAAACAGCAATTTAACAATAAAAGTAAACTAACAGTATCTTTAATCTACCTCGTTTGTAGTAGAAAAACGTTTGTTGCTCGACATTATTGTCGTCTGTTTACAACGGAAATGTAAAAATAGATATTGCGCATACGCGAATGGTACAGTAACATTCCGTAACTATGGTAGCGGGAGACAGTATTTTTAGCGGGTGACAGTATTTTTCAGACAGTAAATTTTTTTTTACAGTACTTATATGTCACGGTGGCCTATGGAGGATTAACATTGTAAATGAAATTGAGGTATAATAATATATAAATATTACATGTCTGACAGGGCGACAGTAAAATTGTCAACAGTATTTTCGAAAGTTGACAATTTTACTGTCACCCTGTCAGACATGTATAATTTATTTTATTATACAGTATATACAGTATTTTCGAAAGTTGACAATTTTACTGTCACCCTGTCAGACATGTAACATTATTTTATTATACCGAAAAACTATTCAAACCATGTACAACTGTATTCAATAATGGTATTTAATTGATGTAATAGCGAGCATCGCAGATGCGAGCTATACGGTTACATGCGTGTGTGTAAAAAAGTCATGTGATCCATATGAACAAATTCATTTCAGATGGTAGTTTGCTATCCGAAGAAAATATTGTAGACGAACGAAAAAATAATATAATATAAAAGTAGACAAAAATAATTTTGACATCGATAAAATTTAAGTGTTAATTTTGTAAATTACTCACGGGGGGGGGGGGGGGTAACTTCCTATATAAAGGTATACGTATAAATATGGGTAGGTTTTTTTTTTAAATTTATATAAAAATGGGTATAGTTTTTAAAACAATCTTATATAAAAATGGGTATGCCTTTTAATCTTAATTTTAAAAAAAATCTGGTCTCATATAAATATGGGTCATGTTTTTGTCCATTTTAATATAAATATGCCCCATATAATATAATAAAGTGTAATTTTAATAATGACATTGTGTTTTCTTCTTCACTATGTTATCATTTTGTGTATATAAATATGACCTTTTAAGTTTACTGAATATAAATATGGGTTTTGAAAATTGTTCATTTTATATAAATATGGGTTGTGAAAATTGCTCATTTTATATAAATATGGGTCATGAAAATTGAAATTTTATATAAATATGGGTCATGAAAATTGGAAATTTTATATAAATATGGGTATTGAATTCAAATCAAAAATGGCACATCCCCACCCTAAAAATTACCAAGTAACCCCCCCCCCCCCGTGAAATTACTACAAAAATGCCGGACAATTTTTTTTCAATCTGAAGCGCTGTATTTGAAATTGAGTTTTGTGACGTCACCAAGACAATAGATAAGACGTCACGTCATCAATGGAATGTAGAGGTACTGTTAAGGGGCACTAAAGTAATGTAGAGGTACTGTTAAGGGGCACTAAAGTAACGACATGAACAATGTGCGATGCTCGCATTTAGGCAGCGCCTACATTCATATTAATGGTAATAAAACAGCAATTTAACAATAAAAGTAAACTAACAGTAGCTAGAATCTTTAAATCTGCCTCGTTTGTGGTAGAAAAACGTTTGACATTATTGCCGTCTGTTTATGTAACAGAAATATAAAAATAGATAATGCGCATGCGCGAATGGTACAGTATAATTTTCCAACATTTCGTACCTATGGTAGCGGGTGAGAGTATTTTTAGCGGGTGACATTATTTTTCCGACAGTAAATTTTTTTTTACAGTACTTATATGTCACGGCGGCCTATGTACGATTAACATTGTAAATGAAACTGAGGTATATAATAAAGTTTTATACTATAGGTGTAATTAATATGAAGTTATATACCACTGGATCGTATGCATATAGTTCAAAATTGCTTATTAATCAGTCATCACTTTCACAATAAAACATGTTAATATCTTAGTCATTCAAGCCAATTGATACTAGGTTTACAAAATACATGTCACTGTTAATTCATGTTTAATGAAATGCTTGCAGATGTAACGTCACGGGTGCTTAAGTTAATTTGTATGGAGACTTAAGCAATTATGTCATGCTTTTTATTTGATGAAGTTTTCATAAAACATCTCTCGTACTTACTGCTTACTTAAATTGTACAAAATCTAATTTAGGAAATGAACAGAAACACTATGTTCATATGCAAATAATCTGATATAATACTGTTTTGTACCTTAAACCAAATATTCATATACAAAATTTAGTATAGTCTAGTGTAGTTGCATTTTGTTTACCTGTAAAAACCTGTCATTCCGTTTCAAACTTGAGTTGATTACAGCGTGTGAATTTAAGTTCGTTTTGATGTCCCTTTTCTAATAACGTTAAAATACTGGAAATTCGAAAAGAACTTACCAATCGTCATCGTTACAGGCCATCATTGAATATAAATATTCCAAAACTACAGGAATCTGTAAGAGAAGAAAAGTTAGGGTCCACCAGGTTTTGCTTCAAATAAATAAACAAATTAATTGAATAAACAAATTAATTGTTTCTGGTTCTTTGTACATATGTTATCAACAAAAGCTAGGTTTGTAGTATCTGTTGTTAAAATTTTTAAATCGCTCGAAGGCTTAACTGCGAAAGACTTCGAGCACGGAGACCAATAAAGCGACCAGCACTTACACAAAGACATAAGGATGCCCTGCTGCAGTGGGCGCGTGACCATATCGGTTGGAATATTCGCTCTTGGAAAAGAATTCATTGGTCCGACGAAAGTCGTTTTCTTCAAAAACCAGTTGATGGCAGGATGCGGGTATGGCGCCAACGCAACACAGCTTTTGATCCTGCACATGTTCTGGGAACTACAGCTTTGAGTTTTGGTGGTGGCGGAGTGACAGTTCGGGCTTGCTTCTTATATGACTGTAAGTTAGACTTGTATCCATTAAATGGCACACTAACTGCTTCCAAATACAGAGATCCGATTCTGAACCCCCGTATTGTGCCCCATTTTGATGCGCATCCACTTGAAAACAGACCCGTGTTCATGGACGACAACGCAAGACCTCATAGAGCACGCATCGTCAAAGATTATCTTGCAAATGAGGCAATTGAGACATTACCATGGCCTGTCATGTCTCTGGATATGAATCCGATAGAGCATGTTTTGGGACTATCTCGGCCGGAAAGTGAATGAACGTGACCCTCCATGTCAGAACATTCAAGAATTGAGTGATACTTTAATTCAGGAGTGGCGGCAATTCCCTCAACGTAGACTTCAGAGACTTATCCAGAAGACACGTTCAAGAATTGCACCGGAAGCGTGGTGGATGTATACACACGATACTGACTCTTTTCTTGTGAATAAATGTTTAAAGATGATTTCTTCTTACATCTTAATAACACTCAACCTGCCAACTCTGTGTATGTAATATTACCAGCGGTTCAAACTGAAACTTGTTTCGAGTTATGATTTTGCAGTTTTATGTCTTATTTTTACAAACGACATCTTGTTGTTCTTTTCTTTACATTTTGAATAGTAAAATCATAAACTTCTTTAAAATTGTCGACTATTTTAAACGAAACGTGAAAGGAACAAGGGATGGTTATATATTGTTAAAAATATTGGTTTTAAAAAGTCACCTCCACTAAAATCCTGGTGATCCATAACTTATGGCCAAGTGTATATATAGCAGAATTAGCCAAAGGGTCTAAACCGCTTACATAATGCAGGCGAATGGGTGCCACAGTGTATTTCTGATGTTTCAGAAATCCAATGGATAGATATATTATAACAGTACATATACATATTACATAACATATTATATATTACAAAATCCAAATGTCAATGAAGGTAATAACAAAATACCGAACACGAAAGAAATTGTCAATAATGATAATCCACAAATCAGTCATATAAATCTGCAAACTCCAGAACCAACAGCTAAAAATAGCCCTGACCTGGAACAGACATGTCAAACGAAATGGTGGGTTACCAGGTTTTATGGCATGCCAAGCCTCAAGCTTCCATTACCGCAGAATTTGAGTATTTTTGTTGATGAAAATGGATCATGTACCACTAGTCAGTAATAGGGGTATCAAAAAACATCGTAGCACAATCACTGTGAAAAGTCAAGGAACGGTTACAAACTCAGATTCAGACAAACATGTACAACATATACAACACGAAAAAAACCCAACCGATATAACAAAAAAAGTTTGTAACCCGTGGGTGCTCCATACAAATAGGAAGTGCATATCCTTAACTAACCCACTTCTATGAACTCATTGTCATGTTCAGGAAAAAGTCAAATTCTGGCTAAGAACGGAAAATCTGTGACTGAGCTAATCTCAAAGAGATAACAATTGTTGGAGTACCTTAGTAGTCGACGGTAATGACTGGTCCAGAAATTATGAATACCTATCACAAGAACGAATAAGTTGTGAAATGTAAACATAATACGCAGGAGCTGCTGAAATGTTACTGCTATCAATGAACGTGAAGCTGACAATTGACAAGTTGGAATCGTCACGTTTGTTGTAGAGTCAAGTTTGCATTTTCCCCAGAGTTTATGTCCTCCAGAAGGTTTACTTAAGATGCCTTGGTTATGTCTTTAAGTTAAAGCTCGCAATGGTACATTTACTACAAATAATCATCTAACTTAGTATTGTTCTGGGTCAAGAGATCATTAATATGATTAATGATATTAGGAATTTGAAAGGACCTGACCAATGTCTTTTTTCGTCGCAGGCCTTCTAGTAAATCAGCCTCATAAGAGTATAAAAAAGGTAGGCAAAAACAGGAGGACACTTACTACCTATTGGAATATCGACCGTCTGTTAAAGAATATGTCCTCCAAAGAAAACAAATATTTTGTAAAATAGAAAATCTAGCATTTGACAAACTTCATCTTAAGTGTATTTATTAAACAATACTAACTTACTTTCGAAAGACAAAAATCTTCTGGAATGCCTGAAAAATATAATTCAAGACTAATTTAAAGTAATTAATTCATTGTCTATGAATAAATACAAACATAAATAGAAAATATACATATCTTTATTATGTCGCCCCAGACTTTGTCGGGGCGACATATTGTTATTCTACTGTTTCTTTTTCACTATTATTATTATTATTATTATTATTATTATTCTTATTAAGTCGCCGACCACGAAGTGTCGGGCGACTTATTGTTTTTACTCCGTTTCTTATTATTATTATTATTATTATTATTTTCATATTTCTTATGTTTTCCCCTCGCAATGTTGTCCGCTCGTTTTCTCGCTCATCTTTTAACCGATCGAAATGAAACTTTGGGAACATGTTAAGGGTGACCTGAAGTTGTGCAATCCACTTTTGAAATTTTCAAAATGGCCGCCATTTTCAAAATGGCCGCCGTTGAAAAAAATGACGGCCGTTGTCAGATCTCAGTAATTGCCAAAGCAATTTCAATGAAAATTGGTATACTGGTACAGCTAACTATCCCGAGCATTTTTGCAACAAAACATTTGACGCGGCCGACATTTCAAAATGGCCGCCATCCGAACACCACCCCCCTAAAAATGTAAAAATTTAAACGTCATCCGATTTAGACGAAATTTGGTATACAGGTAGCTTATGATACCCTTAGTGTGCCACTATTTAAAAATGTTTTGTCCGACTTCCGGTTTCAAAATGGCGGCCGTTTTAAAGTTTTACAAAATGGCGGCCGTTGTCAGATCTCAGTTATGGCCAGAGCAATTTCAATGAAAATTGGTATACTGATACAGCTAACTATCCTGAGCATTTTTGCAAAAAAAAATTTTTTGTCCGACTTCCGGTTTCAAAATGGCGGCCGTTTTAAAGTTTGCTCGTTTTCTCGCTCATCTTTTAACCGATCGAAATGAAACTTGGCCAACTGAAAGCTCATGTTATGAAGTTGTGCTCTTGACTTTTAGTTCCCTCTATTCGGTCAAAAGTGCGGAACGGGAGGCGACTTCAACGTTTCGGGAAACGTAAATTTTAATTATTCTTATTATTATTATTATTATTATTATTATTATTCTTCCTCACTTTTTGTCCGGCTGATAACTCAGAGATGGCTGATTGGATTAGAACATCACATGGCATAAAGTAGAACCACTATCTGAAGTTGTGCCATCAACTTTAAAAATGGTGATATGTGGAACCATCTCCATGGAAACCAGAAAGTTATGCATGAGTGATTTTGGGCATTTTCCTTAATTTTTCGGAAACCTAGAAGCACAGAGGGACCAAACTTGGTATGATGGAAGACCATAATGAGATACAGGTTTGAGATGATTTTGGGGCGGAACGGAAAAACAAGATGGCCGCCATGGCTAAAAATAGATTTAACATGGGGCCTATGGGAAAATGATTTTTCTACAATAGCTTCACCATGGTTTGAGATATTCCAAAGATTTTTTATAGGAAGTTGGACCTCATCAACCTCGAGAAGACAGGAAAGTTTGAAAAAAAAATTTCACACCGTGTGGCCACAGCCACAACCGTTACGTTTGCATAGAAGCCTATGGGGAAATGGAGGTTTTTTGTCACCTCCATTTCTCTGCTGTGCATTGATGGATTCCAATCAAACTCTACACAAAGCACCGTCATCATTACATCTTGGAATTCACATATCAAAAAATTCTAAAATGGCCACCTTTTACAAGATGGCCGCCACGTTACATTTGCATAGAAGCCTATGGGGAAATGGAGGTTTTTTGTCGCCTCCATTTCTCTGCTATGCATTGATGGATTCCAATCAAACTTTACACAAAGCACCGTCACCATTACATCTTTGAAATTCATATTACGAAAAATTTTAAATGGCGGCCATTTTTAAGATGGCTGCCGAGTTACGTTAAAAATTACAACATTGTCGGAATTCAATGAAAATCAACTTCTAGAGATATTTTGATGTGGGGAGCAACATGGAATCATCGATTTTGGAATTCACATGACGGAAAAAAAAAATTTCGGGGCGACATCTGCTATTGCTCGCAATGGCAATTCTAGTTTCTTGTTACTTTCCAGAAATGTTTAAATTATAAAAAGATCCCATTTCTTACAAGCAAAATAAATACTACGATTCACCTAATACAGATTTGTATTTTTATGTCACAAGTGACGATTGAATCTTCAAACAAATAACAAAAGAAAAGTCTTAATCTAACATATACTTTTAGATATATACGTATGTTAGAATATATGCTAAGATAAAGTTAATGATGCATCTTTAATGTTTTAAATCGTTAGATAATTAAAGTTCTTGCAATTAATCAATAAAAACTAAAATCGGACACTTAAAAATATCGTGACAGTAACATTCTATTTAAAGACAAGGTTTAACAGAATGCTGAATTACCAGAATGGATGTTAGAATCGAGCTCCTTTGCGGAGCTGTTATTGTTTACTGAGAAACCTTCACTTGACAGTATTGGAACGTCAGGTCCTGTAAGTGAACACTCCTTTGTAAGTCTTGGCATATCATCACATTCCATATGTGCTTTCTGGAAAAAAGTTGGAAATCAGTTTATAGAAATTTCTATTGCACAAATTATCCAAAGGCAACTTTTTAGGTTTTTCTAACCTAACACAGACTCTATTGTAAGGATTAAAAGGGTTTACAAATTACACACTATGCTGAAAATTTTGTTTCCATATACACGTTACAAAACCATCAATGATTTATGTATATTTTCCTTTTCTTGGGTGAAATATTTTAACAAATGATTCTATTTGGATGTAATTGCTTCATTTTTGTCTCAGCGCGTCCCGGGTGGTGGATAGGGGAGACCCTCTCGTTGGGGGGTTGTCAGGTCATAATACGGTCATAATACGGAAAGCCTGGCCGCGGACCATAGTGGATAACGTGTTTGGTAGAGTGCCACGCTCATTGCACGATAAAGATCCCTTTTGTAGATTTCGAAAAAGAGTAGGCTCATTGTAGCCGCTACACAAGGCTTAATTCTCCGACCCTACTTTCCAGTGGCAATCAAAATTTTGTTCCCTGTGTCCCATCCCACCCCTTTTTCAATTAATGTATTGTTCGTTAACTTTTTCCCGTCCTGAATATAGCTGAAATACTGCTTGCTGGACGGAATGCAAACATCCAATCAATCAATCAATCATTTTTGTCTCCCTTGAAGCTTTGTAGTGAATAACATTCAAAGTGGCAGGAAAAGAATGATTGCCATTGTCGCGCATTGAATCAACGTTTAAATTCAAATATTTTAAGGTACACCAATTACATTCAGTCAGTTTTACGATCCATATCACATATCTTTAAAACGTTTAATTTCCATGCACGCTAGTTCTGACCACGACCGTTTTCGTGGTCATTCTTATGAACAAAATTTAAGATTTAACTATTGGTTCTAAATTGAGCCGTCGTTGTAGACATTGGTTCTGAGTCGGCACCTTGCTTGTGTACGTTGATTGTTAGCGGGACTGTTCTCATGCACACTGGTTCTGACCAAGGCCGTTTTCGTAGACGTTTGTTATGAATGAAACCTATGCTTTAAATGTTGGTTCTGATCTTAGCCGTCGTTGTAGACATTGGTTCTGAGTCGGCACCTTGTTGTGTACGTTGCTTGTGAGCGGGGTTGTTCTCATGCACGCTGGTTCTGACCAAGGCCGTTTTCGTGGTCATTTCTTATGAATAGAATTTAAGATTTAACTGTTGGTTCTGAATTGAGCCGTCGTTGTAGACATTGGTTCTGAGCCGGGACCTTGTTTTTATACGTTGCTTGTGAGCGGGGTTGTTCTCATGCACGCTAGTTCTGACCATGACCGTTTTCGTGGTCATTCTTATGAATAAAATTTAAGATTTAACTGTTGGTTCAGAATTGAACCGTCGTTGTAGACATTGGTTCTGAGTCGGCACCTTGCTTGTGTACGTTGCTTGTTAGCGGGACTGTTCTCATGCACGCTAGTTCTGACCATGACCGTTTTCGTGGTCATTCTTATGAATAAAATTTAAGATTTAACTGTTGGTTCAGAATTGAGCTGTCGTTGTAGACATTGGTTCTGAGCCGGCACCTTGCTTGTGTACGTTGCTGGTGAGCGGGATTGGGTTTTTTTGCACACTGGGTCTAAGCAGGATCGTTTTCATAGACGTTTCTTATGAATACAATTCAAGATTTAACTGTTGTTTCTGAATTGAGCCGTCGTTGTAGACTATGGTTCTGAGCCGGCACCTTGCTTGTGTACGTTGCTGTTGAGCGGGATTGTTCTTTTGCACACTGGGTCTAAGCAGGATCGTTTTCATAGACATTTCTTATGAATAGAAGTTAAGATTTAACTGTTGGGTCTGATTTGAGCCGTCGTTGTAGACATTGGTTCTGAGCCGGCACCTTGCTTGTGTACGTTGCTGGTGAGCGGGATTGTTCTTTTGCACACTGGGTCTAAGCAGGATCGTTTTCATAGACATTTCTTATGAATAGAATTTAAAATTTAACTGTTGGTTCTGAATTGAGCCGTCGTTGTAGACAATGGTTCTGAGCCGGCACCTTGCTTTTATACGTTGCTTGTGAGCGGGGTTGTTCTCATGCACGCTGGTTCTGACCAAGGCCGTGTTCGTGGTCATTTCTTATGAATAGAATTTAAGATTTAACTGTTGGTTCTGAATTGAGCCGTTATTGTAGACATTGGTTCTGAGCCGGCATCTTGCTTTTATACGTTGCTTGTGAGCGGGGTTGTTCTTATGCACTCTAGTTCTGACCAAGACCGTTTTCGTATTCATTCTTATGAATAAAATTTAAGATTTAACTATTGGTTCTGAATTGAGCCGTCGTTGTAGACATTGGTCTTGAGTCGGCACCTTGCTTGTGTACGTTGCTTGTTAGCGGGACTGTTCTCATGCAAACTGGTTCTGACCAAGGCCGTTTTCGTAGACGTTTGTTATGAATGAAACCTATGCTTTAAATGTTGGTTCTGAATTGAACCGTTATTGTAGACATTGGTTCTGAGTCGGCACCTTGCTTTTATACGTTGCTTGTGAGCGGGGTTGTTCTCATGCACGCTAGTTCTGACCATGACCGTTTTCGCGGTCATTCTTATGAATAAAATTTAAGATTTAACTGTTGGTTCTGAATTGAGTCGTCGTTGTAGACATTGGTTCTGAGTCGGCACCTTGCTTGTGTACGTTGCTTGTGAGCGGGACTGTTCTCGTGCACACTGGTTCTGACCAAGGCCGTTTTCGTAGACGTTTGTTATGAATGAAACCTATGCTTTAAATGTTGGTTCTGATCTTACCCGTCGTTGTAGACATTGGTTCTGAGCCGGCACCTTGCTTGTGTACGTTGCTTGTGAGCGGGATTGTTTTTTGTTTGCACACTGGGTCTAAGCAGGATTGTTTTTATAGACGTTTCTTATGAATAAAATTTAAGATTTAACTGTTGGTTCTGAATTGAGCCGTCGTTGTAGACATTGGTTCTGAGCCGGCACCTTTCTTGTGTAAGTTGCTTGTGAGGGGGGCTGTTCTCATGCACGCTGGTTCTGACCAATGCCGTTTTCTTGGTCATTTCTTATGAATAAACTTCAAGATTTAACTGTTGGTTCTGAATTGAGCCGTCTGTGTAGACAATGGCTCTGAGCCGGCATCTTGTTTTTATACGTTGCTTGTGAGCGGGGTTGTTCTCATGCACGCTAGTTCTGACCATGACCGTTTTCGTGGTCATTCTTATGAATAAAATTTAAAATTTAACTGTTGCTTCTGAATTGAGCCGTCGTTGTAGACATTGGTTCTGAGTCGGCACCTTGCTTGTGTACGTTGCTTGTTAGCGGGACTGTTCTCATGCACACTGGTTCTGACCAAGGCCGTTTTCGTAGACGTTTGTTATGAATGAAACCTATGCTTTAAATGTTGGTTCTGATCTTAGCCGTCGTTGTAGACATTGGTTCTGAGCCGGCACCTTACTTGTGTATGTTGCTGGTGAGCGGGATTGTTGTTTTGCACACTGGGTCTAAGCAGGATCGTTTTCATAGACGTTTCTTATGAATAAAATTTAAGATTTAACTGTTGGTTCTGAATTGAGCCGTCGTTGTAGACATTGGTTCTGAGCCGGCACCTTTCTTGTGTACGTTGCTTGTGAGCGGGACTGTTCTCATGCACACTGGTTTTGACCAAGGCCGTTTTCGTAGACGTTTGTTATGACTGAAACCTATGCTTTCAATGTTGGTTCTGATCTTAGCCGACGTTTCTTATGAATAAAATTTAAGATTTAACTGTTGGTTCTGAATTGAGCCGTCGTTGTAGACATTGGTTCTGAGCCGGCACCTGGCTTGTGTACGTTGCTGGTGAGCGGGATTGGTTTTTTTTGCACACTGGGTCTAAGCAGGATCGTTTTCATAGACGTTTCTTATGAATACAATTCAAGATTTAACTGTTGTTTCTGAATTGAGGCGTCGTTGTAGACAATGGTTCTGAGCCGGCACCTTGCTTTTATACGTTGTATGTTAGCGGGATTGATCTCTTGCACGCTGGTTCTTACCAAAGCCGCTTTCTTGGTCATTTCTTATGAATAAACTTCAAGATTTAACTGTTGGGTCTGATTTGAGCCGTCGTTGTAGACATTGGTTCTGAGCCGGCACCTTGCTTGTGTACGTTGCTGGTGAGCGGGATTGTTCTTTTGCACACTGGGTCTAAGCAGGATCGTTTTCATAGACATTTCTTATGAATAGAATTTAAGATTTAACTGTTGGTTCTGAATTGAGCCGTCGTTGTAGACCATGGTTCTGAGCCGGCACCTTGCTTTTATACGTTGCTTGTGAGCCGGGTTGTTCTCATGCACGCTGGTTCTGACCAAGGCCGTGTTCGTGGTCATTTCTTATGAATAGAATTTAAGATTTAACTGTTGGTTCTGAATTGAGCCGTTATTGTGGACATTGGTTCTGAGCCGGCACCTTGCATTTATACGTTGCTTGTGAGTTGACCCAGTTGTACATGATTTATCTCCCCTTTTACTTCCGGTAAAAAAAAATACGGATGTCATTTCTAAAGAAAAGAAAAAAATTTAAATAAAAGGTTTTTGTGCATTGTTTTCGTATTGTTTATCCTATGCCAATTTGTCATCATTACTATAGCCATAGGGGTGTGTTCCTGCCCACTTTGTGAAAATGCAGGTAAAAAAGTAAGTGGGCAGAACAGGAATTGTATTAATTAGATCTAATTAGAGAACAAAGGATTCAAAATATAAATAAATATCAAACATATATATGTATTTATTTTTTATATATCTTACATATATACATATATATATATAGGTTCTTTAATATTTTAATATTTAAAAAAAAAAACCATTTATTACAGAGAACATCATTAGATAATATAAAACATATTTATTTTTGGGGTTTTAATAGCTATCTAAATAACAATAAATAATAATACATACTTACGGTTCTTTAATATAAAACATATTTTAAAAAAAGCATTTATTACAGAGAACATCATTAGATAATATAAAACATATATATTTTTATAACAAATTTACAAATAATTAATTATAAAAGTTATTCTAGGTGAAGTAGATGTGAAGCTGCATCCGAGTATTGAATAACATCCATGCTGCCATCTGCAAGTCGTTGTTTAAGCTGGGTTAGTCTGCTGTCAATGGTTCTGTATTTTTTTGCCTTTGGTCTTGTAGTTTGTCCGGCGTCGATCTGTGTACGGGTAATCTCGTTTGCTGCCTGTATCTCCTTGAAAACTTTGATGATGGTAAAGATATTTGGGTGGGCATGCTGTACTTTCTTCTTGAGTTTACTGTGCCATCCCTCTAAGTGTAGTTCTTGGTCCCTCAGCCCTTGAAGGTGACCCCAGGGAATACTGTGCGTACAAATTGTACTTGGACTTGTGCATGTGCCATGGTGTCTCAATTACAACTGATTTGACCTTAGAGTTTTACTGCTTTTAAGGCTGCTTTACAGCTTTGACACTGTTCAGAAGTTAATAAGTTTTCCTTTGATACTGAGCAGTTATCATATTTACCTGATTTATTTAGGCTGCTTTACAGCTTTGACACTGTTCAGAAGTTAATAAGTTTTCCTTTGATTATTTAGGCTGCTTTACAGCTTTGACACTGTTCAGAAGTTAATAAGTTTTCCTTTGATACTGAGCAGTTATCATATTTACCTGATTTATTTAGGCTGCTTTACAGTTTTGACACTGTTCAGAAGTTAATAAGTTTTCCTTTGATACTGAGCAGTTATCATATTTACCTGATTTATTTAGGCTGCTTTACAGCTTTGACACTGTTCAGAAGTTAATAAGTTTTCCTTTGATACTGAGCAGTTATCATATTTACCTGATTTATTTAGGCTGCTTTACAGTTTTGACACTGTTCAGAAGTTAATAAGTTTTCCTTTGATACTGAGCAGTTATCATATTTACCTGATTTATTTAGGCTGCTTTACAGCTTTGACACTGTTCAGAAGTTAATAAGTTTTCCTTTGATACTGAGCAGTTATCATATTTACCTGATTTATTTAGGCTGCTTTACAGCTTTGACACTGTTCAGAAGTTAATAAGTTTTCCTTTGATACTGAGCAGTTATCATATTTACCTGATTTATTTAGGCTGCTTTACAGCTTTGACACTGTTCAGAAGTTAATAAGTTTTCCTTTGATACTGAGCAGTTATCATATTTACCTGATTTATTTAGGCTGCTTTACAGCTTTGACACTGTTCAGAAGTTAATAAGTTTTCCTTTGATACTGAGCAGTTATCATATTTACCTGATTTATTTAGGCTGCTTTACAGCTTTGACACTGTTCAGAAGTTAATAAGTTTTCCTTTGATACTGAGCAGTTATCATATTTACCTGATTTATTTAGGCTGCTTTACAGCTTTGACACTGTTCAGAAGTTAATAAGTTTTCCTTTGATACTGAGCAGTTATCATATTTACCTGATTTATTTAGGCTGCTTTACAGCTTTGACACTGTTCAGAAGTTAATAAGTTTTCCTTTGATACTGAGCAGTTATCATATTTACCTGATTTATTTAGGCTGCTTTACAGCTTTGACACTGTTCAGAAGTTAATAAGTTTTCCTTTGATACTGAGCAGTTATCATATTTACCTGATTTATTTAGGCTGCTTTACAGCTTTGACACTGTTCAGAAGTTAATAAGTTTTCCTTTGATACTGAGCAGTTATCATATTTACCTGATTTATTTAGGCTGCTTTACAGCTTTGACACTGTTCAGAAGTTAATAAGTTTTCCTTTGATTATTTAGGCTGCTTTACAGCTTTGACACTGTTCAGAAGTTAATAAGTTTTCCTTTGATACTGAGCAGTTATCATATTTACCTGATTTATTTAGGCTGCTTTACAGCTTTGACACTGTTCAGAAGTTAATAAGTTTTCCTTTGATACTGAGCAGTTATCATATTTACCTGATTTATTTAGGCTGCTTTACAGCTTTGACACTGTTCAGAAGTTAATAAGTTTTCCTTTGATACTGAGCAGTTATCATATTTACCTGATTTATTTAGGCTGCTTTACAGCTTTGACACTGTTCAGAAGTTAATAAGTTTTCCTTTGATACTGAGCAGTTATCATATTTACCTGATTTATTTAGGCTGCTTTACAGCTTTGACACTGTTCAGAAGTTAATAAGTTTTCCTTTGATACTGAGCAGTTATCATATTTACCTGATTTATTTAGGCTGCTTTACAGCTTTGACACTGTTCAGAAGTTAATAAGTTTTCCTTTGATACTGAGCAGTTATCATATTTACCTGATTTATTTAGGCTGCTTTACAGCTTTGACACTGTTCAGAAGTTAATAAGTTTTCCTTTGATACTGAGCAGTTATCATATTTACCTGATTTATTTAGGCTGCTTTACAGCTTTGACACTGTTCAGAAGTTAATAAGTTTTCCTTTGATACTGAGCAGTTATCATATTTACCTGATTTATTTAGGCTGCTTTACAGCTTTGACACTGTTCAGAAGTTAATAAGTTTTCCTTTGATACTGAGCAGTTATCATATTTACCTGATTTATTTAGGCTGCTTTACAGCTTTGACACTGTTCAGAAGTTAATAAGTTTTCCTTTGATACTGAGCAGTTATCATATTTACCTGATTTATTTAGGCTGCTTTACAGCTTTGACACTGTTCAGAAGTTAATAAGTTTTCCTTTGATACTGAGCAGTTATCATATTTACCTGATTTATTTAGGCTGCTTTACAGCTTTGACACTGTTCAGAAGTTAATTACTGATTTATTTACTAATTATGCTAATTATGAAACAGACTATAAACACTAAAACAACAATCACACCAATTAAGTTTACACAAGACTAGTGATTAATAATATATCTCAACCTTGAGGAGAGTACTGTTAAAAAGCAAAGTGTTGGAAAGACAAATGTTTACCGTACAATAAGAAATGCATTGACCTTTTCGAAAGTACATGGTCACGTGGTTTTGTGGGGGAAAAAAGGGGGGGGGGGGAGATCGGCAGTTATCGGGTCCTTCCGTCGGGCATCCTCGGAAGATCAAAGAAAAATACCGATAAGTTACAATTTCGTTTGATTTAATTTTACAATTATTATTATAATTAAAATTGTTTTTCAAAAAATTGCAATTTAATGTATTCAAACGTCAAACTAACGTTCATGTGCATAAACATTGCTTAGAACTTAATAATATTATCAGACTTTAAAATAAACCCCCCCCACCGCCCCCCCCCCCAAAAAAAAAACTTATAGAAGAGTCTTATTTTTGCCAGAGACATGTAATTATATGTCTCTGATTTTGCAAATCAATTTATAAGATTATTTACTTCTAAAATTATTTTCAACTATTTAAACTGTTGATGACCTTTATTCGAATGTAGCTGAATTGTTTTTCTATTGTATTATTATATACATTTTTCAAAATTTCATTTAGCTTTTTTAAAGTTTTTAATTTTTTAAATTTCTGTTTGTTTAAAGGACTTCATATACGATCTTAGAGGTATGTATAATCTAATTCTATAAGTATCTAAATATAATTTACTTCTTTAAAATAGTTTAACATAAAAAATTTTAAATCTTGAATTAAATAAAAATCCATACCTTTTGTGTTTTTTTTTTATTATAAAGAAATTTATTTTCTCACCAATGTCTATGACATTTTTCACTGATTCAGAAATAAATTTCTTTAAAAAACATGCCTGTTTTAAAATCTTATTTTCGTAGCTAATTACGTGAGTCTAAATTGTCTTTCATTTTTACCCTTCATTAAAGGTCAGTGTAATAAATAAGCAATTAGCAAATAAACAAGGCACATCTAATTTACAATTGCTTCACAGAAATATCTCTTACCCCCACCCACACCACACACACAAACACACACGCCTCGTTCTCGGCCAATCTCGTGCGAGAGAGTTTGGGATTTAGAAATCGTTAATAATCAAAACCCAGGGAAATTAAGTTTAATGTTCAAGATTGATGAATTTTCTGCATAAAGGTTTCATTTTCTACCCTAATTATGAAATAATCCAGAAGTAATACTGAAAATTATCGATCAAGGCTTTCTGGATGAGTGGTCACAAGCGCGTTAAAATACTGTTGGACTGATAATGATGCACGAGGGGAACGTCATGCAAATACACGTAATACTACAAAATTTTAAACTATTTTTATCAAATCATCTTATGAATTCCTATAAAAACAAATACATTCACATTCTATTATGTGAAGATTAGAAACTGCATAAAAAATACAAAACTTAATAAGTACCCAATAAATTCGGGACATAACCAGATCAAGTCAAATTTATAATCATCTACATTTTTATGTAAAGACACGAATTCAAAAAAAAGATATGAAGCTTGCTCTATCAATCGTGAAAAATCCAAACAAAACAAAATATATTATGATAATATTGAACCAAACAAGTCTTTCTAACATATACATTACGTAATATAACGTAACAAAATCTAACTAGAGGCTCCCAGGAGCCTGTATCGCTCACCTGAACCTGAAACCAAACAACCCTTTTTTATCCAGCTTTTCTTTGCTATAAGGAATTGCCCAACACTTCTACAAAAGTCATTAATTTTGACCTTTTAAGGGAAATAATTCCTAAGAAGGAGCTTTTGATGCTTAGAGGGAGAAGGGAGGTTCACTTCAAATTTGCTGTACCTGTTATACTTTTTTAACTATCAGTCGAAAGCTCTCTTGACTCCCCCATCCCCCCTCCCCATTTTCTATTTTTAGCCAACGTAGCTATGTAGGTAGTCTGGTGTCATGATTTGCACAATTTTGGTAGGGGATGTCCTTAAGATGATGTGTGCAATGTTTCAAAGCAGTCCTTTAATGGGTTGACTTGACTTGGGGAGTTTTTTACGTCCTACACCGACAACTTAATGCCCTTGGTCGGACCGTCCTTACGGACATGGTTTTGGAGGGTTTAATAATGTGGCTATTATAGAATTTAATAATTTGAGTTTTGGACAAAAATTCATTATCATTTAATATAATTCACTTTTAAGGTAAAGGTGTCCTTTCTGGTATTTATTTTACCTTGTACGAAGCCTAATTTTTGTTTGATAACTTCTATGATTTATCTTCCTTTTTCTATTATTATTGTTACATTTAAATTACTTAAGGTGTTTATGTAATTTTTTGTTTTTATTTTTTATTACATATATATATATATATTTATTGATTTTTTATTTTTTTATCATGATTAATTTAATTTAATTAATTAATTAATTAATTTATTTATTTATTTATTTATTATTTATTTATTTATTTATTTATTTATTTATTTATTTATTTATTTATTTATTTATTTATTTATTTATTTATTTATTTATTTATTTATTTATTTATTTATTTATTTATTTATTTTATTTTATTTTATTTTTTTTTTTTTATTTACATATTTACATATATACATATATACATACATAAGCTTGTCTTTGTACCATTTATAAAAATAAGTAGGCGCCCGAGACGAGCTATTGGCTTACCTTGGTGTAGAATATATTAGTTATCTTTGTTTACTAAAGTGTCTTATAATAATACGCGTGTTCACGAGCTCTTGGCTTACCTTACTGGGGAGTATTAGTTATGTTAGTTTACTAGGGGGTGTTAGAATAATACGCGTGTTCCTCAGTAGGCGCCCGAGACGAGCTCTTGGCTTACCTTACTGAGGATTGTGTTAGTTACATAGTTTAGTGGAAAGGGGGTAGTTGAATTTTACGCGTTCTCCTTATAAGGTGCCCGAGACGAAGCTCTTGGCTTACCTTACTTTGGAATAGTTTAAATTAGAGAGGGGTATTTGAATCTTGCGCGTTTTCCTAAGTATGTGCCCGAGACGAAGCTCTTGGCCTACTTTACCGAGGAATAGGTTTAGTAGATTGGGGTACTTTATTTAGACACATTTTCTCATGTAAGTGCCCGAGACGAAGCTCTTGGCTAACTTCTCTTTTGAAGTCAATGTTTGTTAGGCGCGGCCGTCGCAGAGGACATCTGTTTAGTTTATATACAAATATCTTTACAAATATCTTTATTTCCTAATCATATGGCCCATCAGAGCATGTTAATTAGATAGTTACATTTTTTTCATCACAGCAAAACAGAAAAACATCAATTGCAGAGAGCCAGCCTTTCCAATATTCATGTATAAAGAGAGATAACTCTAAAATACAGTAGTACATCATTTAATTGACAATTAAACAAGTATTTATAATAATGAAAATAATAGACATATAATTATTTATTTAATCTGATTCTGATTTTTGCTTATATATGGTGGATCCAAAGTGTAGTATAAAAGAAATAATGTGATTCGTCAAAATCGTCGCGGTGCTGAATTGAGTATTTTTAGATTAGTTTATGGTAATCTATTTCCGTGATGAAATTGACCAAATGTTTATATACAGATTCCCTAATGTTTAAAGGGGGTGCTAGTAGTTGTTGGATATCTAACTGATCTATGTTCATTTTCGCCAGTTCTTCTTTAAGTTTTTGCCTAGCTGTTTGATGTTTGTCACAGTTAATCAACATGTGAGATATATCTTCCGGAACATTGCAGTGTTGGCAAAGCGGAGATACATTTCTTACATACTGACCTATTTGACCTGCCAAAAGTGTTTTTCCTAATCTTAATCTTGTGATAGATTTGCAATGAAAGCGGCTTCCTTGAAGGAAAAACGGTTTTTGTCCTATTGTTAGTAAAATTATGATACCATGAACCGGTGTGTTCGTTCCAAATATTTTTGCCATTTATTTTGAATATTTGTTTAATTATGGAATGAAATTCGTTAGAACTCATCGGTAATTTAAAGGCAATTTCATCTTTTTGTAGGGCTGCTTTGGCTAATCGGTCTGTGGTTTCATTACCGATTAAACCTACGTGCGCGGGAATCCATTCAATTGTTAAATCTATATTTTTGGAACGTATATCTGCTGCCAAACAATAAATAGAATCGAGGATATCGGGTCTACTCGAATTATCGGTTTCTATTGATTGGATTGAGCTCAGGGAATCTGTTAGTATTACAGCTTTTTCAATTTTTGTATGATTAGTTATGATTATTGACATTGCTTGGTGGATAGCAAGCATTTCGGTTGTATAAACAGAGAGATTGTCGCTACTGTGGAATGATCTGGAATAGTTATATTTGGGGATGAATATACCGTATCCCGTTTTTCCAGACACCGGGTCTTTAGACCCATCCGTATATATTTTGATATGATTTTGGTATTTTTGATCAATATATTCTAATGTCAGATTTTTAATTTTATTAGGATCGTCTGTTTTATTGAAAGTTGAAGAAAGATGGCGAGATGTTTTTGCTGATTTTTGGTCCCACGGGGGAATCGAACTGGATTTTTTTTCAAGAATTTCGGTTTCCAATAAATTGTTTTCGGTTAATATTTTTCGTACCCGGTACCCAAATGGGTATTTATTAGGTTCCCATTTATGAGCTTTCACCCTATATTATTTACAGTCAGTTGTTATTTCGTTTGCTGGGTTTTTAGAATTTTGTTTACAGCGCAACCAGTATTTAAGAGAAAGTTCGTCTCGGCGAATTTGAAGTGGTTTTTCTCCGGCTTCTACCAATAGATTTTGCACCGGAGTTGCTTTCAAAGCCCCGAGGGCTATTTGCAGACCTTGATATTGAATCCTATCTAATTTTTCCTTTAATGGGTTAAAGAGGAGAAGATTTTTTAAAATCAAGTAAAATTGATTAAAAAAATGTTCAAGGAGAATGATTCCTAAACGGTTCATCAGACAATCTTGACCCTAAGTCATTTTTGTAGCCCTCATAGAGCAGAACAATTAAGCAATGCTAACTTTTTCTTTAGTTCTAATAATTTTCAAGATTTTGAGGCAAAAATGTCAAAAATAATCAATTTTGACAATTAAAGGGCAATAAGTCCTATACGGAGTCCTCATACAACTTCAACCCAATGGAGTGTTTCGTAGAGCTTTTGATGCAGATGAAGGCATGTCTCTTCGGTTTTCCTGTATCTGTTACACTTTTTTAAATATAAGCCGAAAACTGTATTTTACCCCCCCCCCTCCTCCATTCTATTTTTAACCATGGTGACCATGTTGGTTAATCTATCTGCAGCCATGGTTGGTGCAAACTTGGTTGAAGACATTTGACGGATGATGTGTACAAAGTTTCAAAGCTGTACTTTCAGTGGTTTCAGAGGAGAAGATTTTTAAAAAATCAATTAAAACCGTTTAAAAAAAACAGTTCAAGCGGAATAACTATTAAACGGTTCATCAGACAATCTTAACCCTAAGTCATTTTTGTAGCCCTCATAGAGCAAAACAATTAAGCAATGCTAACTTTTTCTCTAGTTCTAATAATTTTCAAGATTTTGAGGCAAAAATGTAAAAAATAATCAATTTCGACAATTAAAGGGCAATAACTCCTATTAGGGGTCATCATACAACTTTGACCCAATGGAGTGTTTCGTAGAGCTTTTGATGCCGATGAAGGCATGTCTGTTCGGTTTTCCTGTATCTGTTATACTTTTTGAACTATAAGCAAAAAATTGTATTTTGACCCCCCGCGCCCGTTCTTTTTTTTAGCCATGGCGGCCACGTTGGTTAATCTGCGGCCATGGTTGGTGCAAACTTGCTTGAGGACATTTGATGGATGATGTGTACAAAGTTTCAAAGCAGTACTTTCAGTGGTTTCAGAGGAGAAGATTTTAAAAAATCAATTAAAACCGATTAAAATAAACAGTTCAAGGGGAATAACTCTTAAACGGTTAATCAGACAATCTTGACTCTAAAGCCAATTTTGTAGCCCTCATAGAGCAAAACAATTAAGCAATGCTTACTTTTTCTCTAGTTCTAATGATTTTCAAAATTTTGAGGCAAAAATGGCAAAAATTTCGACAATTAAAGGGTAATAACTCCTACAAGGAGTCGTCATACAACTTTGACCCAATGGAGTGTTTTGTAGAGCTTTTGATGCTGAAGAAGGATGGTATTTTTGGTTTTCCTGTATCTGTTATACTTTTTGAACTATAAGCCAAAAACTGTATTTTGACCCCCCTGTTCTATTTTTAGCCATGGCGGCCATGTTTAGTTGGTCTGAGGCCATGATTTGTGCAAACTTGGAAGAGGACATTTTACTGATGATGTGTGCAAAGTTTCTAATCAAACCTTCAGTGGTTTTGGAAGAGAAGATTTTTAAAGAAAAGTTAAGGACGACGACGACGACGACGACGGACGCCAAGTGAGGGCAATAAAAATGCCTTTTTATTATCAAATTATCTAACTTATTAATAAAAGAAACACAAATATATAGATTTAACTGTTGGGTCTGATTTGAGCCGTCGTTGTAGACATTGGTTCTGAGCCGGCACCTTGCTTGTGTACGTTGCTGGTGAGCGGGATTGTTCTTTTGCACACTGGGTCTAAGCAGGATCGTTTTCATAGACATTTCTTATGAATAGAATTTAAGATTTAACTGTTGGTTCTGAATTGAGCCGTCGTTGTAGACAATGGTTCTGAGCCGGCACCTTGCTTTTATACGTTGCTTGTGAGCGGGGTTGTTCTCATGCACGCTGGTTCTGACCAAGGCCGTGTTCGTGGTCATTTCTTATGAATAGAATTTAAGATTTAACTGTTGGTTCTGAATTGAGCCGTTATTGTAGACATTGGTTCTGAGCCGGCATCTTGCTTTTATACGTTGCTTGTGAGAGGGGTTGTTCTTATGCACTCTAGTTCTGACCAAGACCGTTTTCGTGGTCATTCTTATGAATAAAATTTAAGATTTAACTATTGGTTCTGAATTGAGCCGTCGTTGTAGACATTGGTCTTGAGTCGGCACCTTGCTTTTGTACATTGCTTGTTAGCGGGACTGTTCTCATGCAAACTGGTTCTGACCAAGGCCGTTTTCGTAGACGTTTGTTATGAATGAAACCTATGCTTTAAATGTTGGTTCTGAATTGAACCGTTATTGTAGACATTGGTTCTGAGTCGGCACCTTGCTTTTATACGTTGCTTGTGAGCGGGGTTGTTCTCATGCACGCTAATTCTGACCATGACCGTTTTCGTGGTCATTCTTATGAATAAAATTTAAGATTTAACTGTTGGTTCTGAATTGAGTCGTCGTTGTAGACATTGGTTCTGAGTCGGCACCTTGCTTGTGTACGTTGCTTGTGAGCGGGACTGTTCTCATGCACACTGGTTCTGACCAAGGCCGTTTTCGTAGACGTTTGTTATGAATGAAACCTATGCTTTAAATGTTGGTTCTGATCTTAGCCGTCGTTGTAGACATTGGTTCTGAGCCGGGCACCTTACTTGTGTACGTTGCTGGTGAGCGGGATTGTTCTTTTGCACACTGGGTCTAAGCAGGATCGTTTTCATAGACGTTTCTTATGAATAAAATTTAAGATTTAACTGTTGGTTCTGAATTGAGCCGTCGTTGTAGACATTGGTTCTGAGCCGGCACCTTTCTTGTGTACGTTGCTTGTGAGCGGGACTGTTCTCATGCACACTGGTTTTGACCAAGGCCGTTTTCGTAGACGTTTGTTATGACTGAAACCTATGCTTTCAATGTTGGTTCTGATCTTAGCCGACGTTTCTTATGAATAAAATTTAAGATTTAACTGTTGGTTGTGAATTGAGCCGTCGTTGTAGACATTGGTTCTGAGCCGGCACCTGGCTTGTGTACGTTGCTGGTGAGCGGGATTGGTTTTTTTGCACACTGGGTCTAAGCAGGATCGTTTTCATAGACGTTTCTTTTGAATACAATTCAAGATTTAACTGTTGTTTCTGAATTGAGGCGTCGTTGTAGACAATGGTTCTGAGCCGGCACCTTGCTTTTATACGTTGTATTTTAGCGGGATTGATCTCTTGCACGCTGGTTCTTACCAAAGCCGTTTTCTTGGTCATTTCTTATGAATAAACTTCAAGATTTAACTGTTGGTTCTGATCTTAGCCGACGTTTCTTATGAATAAAATTTAAGATTTAACTGTTGGTTCTGAATTGAGCCGTCGTTGTAGACATTGGTTCTGAGCCGGCACCTTGCTTGTGTACGTTGCTGGTGAGCGGGATTGTTCTTTTGCACACTGGGTCTAAGCAGGATCGTTTTCATAGACATTTCTTATGAATAGAATTTAAGATTTAACTGTTGGTTCTGAATTGAGCCGTCGTTGTAGACCATTGTTCTGAGCCGGCACCTTGCTTTTATACGTTGCTTGTGAGCCGGGTTGTTCTCATGCACGCTGGTTCTGACCATGGCCGTGTTCGTGGTCATTTCTTATGAATAGAATTTAAGATTTAACTGTTGGTTCTGAATTGAGCCGTTATTGTGGACATTGGTTCTGAGCCAGGCACCTTGCTTTTATACGTTGCTTGTGAGTTGACCCAGTTGTACATGATTTATCTCCCCTTTTACTTCCGGTTAAAAAAAATACGGATGTCATTTCTAAAGAAAAGAAAAAAATTTAAATAGAAGGTTTTTGTGCATTGTTTTCGTATTGTTTATCTTATGCCAATTAATTTGTCATCATTACTATAGCCATAGGGGTGTGTTCCTGTTCTGCCCACTTTGTGAAAATACAGGTAAAAAAGTAAGTGGGCAGAACAGGAATTGTATTAATTAGATCTAATTAGAGAACAAAGGATTAAAAATTATAGTCTTTTTCAAAATATAAATAAATATCAAACATATATATGTATTTATTTTTTATATATCTTACATATATACATATATATAGGTTCTTTAATATAAAACATTTAAAAAAAAACATTTATAACAGAGAACATCATTAGATAATATAAAACATATTTATTTTTGGGGTTTTAATAGCTATCTAAATAACAATAAATAATAATACATACTTACGGTTCTTTAATATAAAACATATTTTAAAAAAAGCATTTATTACAGAGAACATCATTATACAATTATAGCCTTTAAATTAGGTCGATATGAAAAAATATCGACATCAGAACATATCGACCGACAACGAAGTTGGAGGTCGATATGTTATCTCATGTCGATATTTTTCATATCGACCGTAGTTAAAGGCTACAATTGGTATATTATTAATTGATATTTTTATGCACATCTGTATATACTAGTATTTTAAAGGAATTTAGTTCAACGTTCTTTTGATTAGTTTACTGTTTTGGTGGGTTTTGTCACATGTACGAAAATATCACATTTCATTTCAATATCATCTGAAATTATGAAAACTTTCAATTTAAAAGATTTATAAATACAAAAATACATGCAACATATTGAAAAATTTGCAATTTTTCACAATGTACATACTTTCCTAACTTTCAAACCGGAAACAGACAGAAGTCATTCTGATTGGCTGTTTAAAGGGGAATTCCAATTATTTAAAAATAGCCGTGCAATATCATGTTTTCTAAATATAACCGTGCAACATCACTTTTCTATCAGCCGTTTTCAAAGAACCTTACCAAATACAGCATGTTATGTGACAGGCTTTACACCAATCAAATTTATCAGAAAAATATCAATTAATAATATTAGATAATATAAAACATATATATTTTTATAACAAATTTACAAATAATTAATTATAAAAGTTATTCTAGGTGAAGTAGATGTGAAGCTGCATCCGAGTATTGAATAACATCCATGCTGCCATCTGCAAGTCGTTGTTTAAGCTGGGTTAGTCTGCTGTCAATGGTTCTGTATTTTTTTGCCTTTGGTCTTGTAGTTTGTCCGGCGTCGATCTGTGTACGGGTAATCTCGTTTGCTGCCTGTATCTCCTTGAAAACTTTGATGATGGTAAAGATATTTGGGTGGGCATGCTGTACTTTCTTATTGAGTTTACTGTGCCATCCCTCTAAGTGTAGTTCTTGGTCCCTCAGCCCTTGAAGGTGACCCCAGGGAATACTGTGCGTACAAATTGTACTTGGACTTGTGCATGTGCCATGGTGTCTCAATTACAACTGATTCGACCTTAGAGTTTTACTGCTTTTAAGGCTGCTTTACAGCTTTGACACTGTTCAGAAGTTAATAAGTTTTCCTTTGATACTGAGCAGTTATCATATTTACCTGATTTATTTAGGCTGCTTTACAGCTTTGACACTGTTCAGAAGTTAATAAGTTTTCCTTTGATACTGAGCAGTTATCATATTTACCTGATTTATTTAGGCTGCTTTACAGCTTTGACACTGTTCAGAAGTTAATAAGTTTTCCTTTGATACTGAGCAGTTATCATATTTACCTGATTTATTTAGGCTGCTTTACAGCTTTGACACTGTTCAGAAGTTAATAAGTTTTCCTTTGATACTGAGCAGTTATCATATTTACCTGATTTATTTAGGCTGCTTTACAGCTTTGACACTGTTCAGAAGTTAATAAGTTTTCCTTTGATACTGAGCAGTTATCATATTTACCTGATTTATTTAGGCTGCTTTACAGCTTTGACACTGTTCAGAAGTTAATAAGTTTTCCTTTGATACTGAGCAGTTATCATATTTACCTGATTTATTTAGGCTGCTTTACAGCTTTGACACTGTTCAGAAGTTAATAAGTTTTCCTTTGATACTGAGCAGTTATCATATTTACCTGATTTATTTAGGCTGCTTTACAGCTTTGACACTGTTCAGAAGTTAATAAGTTTTCCTTTGATACTGAGCAGTTATCATATTTACCTGATTTATTTAGGCTGCTTTACAGCTTTGACACTGTTCAGAAGTTAATAAGTTTTCCTTTGATACTGAGCAGTTATCATATTTACCTGATTTATTTAGGCTGCTTTACAGCTTTGACACTGTTCAGAAGTTAATAAGTTTTCCTTTGATACTGAGCAGTTATCATATTTACCTGATTTATTTAGGCTGCTTTACAGCTTTGACACTGTTCAGAAGTTAATAAGTTTTCCTTTGATACTGAGCAGTTATCATATTTATCTGATTTATTTAGGCTGCTTTACAGCTTTGACACTGTTCAGAAGTTAATAAGTTTTCCTTTGATACTGAGCAGTTATCATATTTACCTGATTTATTTAGGCTGCTTTACAGCTTTGACACTGTTCAGAAGTTAATAAGTTTTCCTTTGATACTGAGCAGTTATCATATTTACCTGATTTATTTAGGCTGCTTTACAGCTTTGACACTGTTCAGAAGTTAATAAGTTTTCCTTTGATACTGAGCAGTTATCATATTTACCTGATTTATTTAGGCTGCTTTACAGCTTTGACACTGTTCAGAAGTTAATTACTGATTTATTTACTAATTATGCTAATTATGAAACAGACTATAAACACTAAAACAACAATCACACCAATTAAGTTTACACAAGACTAGTGGGCAGAACAAGAATATAAATTTAAAAGGTGGGCAGAAGTGGAATAAACCGCCATAGGAATACAAGGATGTCACGGTAATCCTGTTTATTCAAGCTACCAGAAATGATATGGGTTACAACCATAGGTATCCATAGATGTTCGATTTGTATAGGTGTATCCGATTTGGTTTAATAGGTTTTTTTCTATTTGTTTTATTTAAAATTTCATCATATGCTGTATAAGTGTTACAAATAAAGACCATTGTGGAATGCAAGATAATTATCATCTTGATTAATAATATATCTCAACCTTGAGGAGAGTACTGTTAAAAAGCAAAGTGTTGGAAAGACAAATGTTTACCGTACAATAAGAAATGCATTGACCTTTTCGAAAGTACATAGTCACGTGGTTTTGTGGGGGAAAAAAAGGGGGGGAGATCGGCAGTTATCGGGTCCTTCCGTCGGGCATCCTCGGAAGATCAAAGAAAAATACCGATAAGTTACAATTTCGTTTGATTTAATTTTACAATTATTATTATAATTAAAATTGTTTTTCAAAAAATTGCAATTTAATGTATTCAAACGTCAAACTAACGTTCATGTGCATAAACATTGCTTAGAACTTAATAATATTATCAGACTTTAAAATAAACCCCCCCACCGCCCCCCCCCCCCCCCCAAAAAAAAAAACTTATAGAAGAGTCTTATTTTTGCCAGAGACATGTAATTATATGTCTCTGATTTTGCAAATCAATTTATAAGATTATTTACTTCTAAAATTATTTTCAACTATTTAAACTGTTGATGACCTTTATTCGAATGTAGCTGAATTGTTTTTCTATTGTATTATTATATACATTTTTCAAAATTTCATTTAGCTTTTTTTAAGTTTTTAATTTTTTAAATTTCTGTTTGTTTAAAGGACTTCATATACGATCTTAGAGGTATGTATAATCTAATTCTATAAGTATCTAAATATAATTTACTTCTTTAAAATAGTTTAACATAAAAAATTTTAAATCTTGAATTAAATAAAAATCCATACCTTTTGTGTTTTTTTTTTATTATAAAGAAATTTATTTTCTCACCAATGTCTATGACATTTTTCACTGATTCAGAAATAAATTTCTTTAAAAAACATGCCTGTTTTAAAATCTTATTTTCGTAGCTAATTACGTGAGTCTAAATTGTCTTTCATTTTTACCCTTCATTAAAGGTCAGTGTAATAAATAAGCAATTAGCAAATAAACAAGGCACATCTAATTTACAATTGCTTCACAGAAATATCTCTTACCCCCACCCACACCACACACACAAACACACACGCCTCGTTCTCGGCCAATCTCGTGCGAGAGAGTTTGGGATTTAGAAATCGTTAATAATCAAAACCCAGGGAAATTAAGTTTAATGTTCAAGATTGATGAATTTTCTGCATAAAGGTTTCATTTTCTACCCTAATTATGAAATAATCCAGAAGTAATACTGAAAATTATCGATCAAGGCTTTCTGGATGAGTGGTCACAAGCGCGTTAAAATACTGTTGGACTGATAATGATGCACGAGGGGAACGTCATGCACCTTGCTTGTGTACGTTGCTTGTGAGCGGGACTGTTCTCATGCACACTGGTTCTGACCAAGGCCGTTTTCGTAGACGTTTGTTATGAATGAAACCTATGCTTTAAATGTTGGTTCTGATCTTAGCCGTCGTTGTAGACATTGGTTCTGAGCCGGGCACCTTACTTGTGTACGTTGCTGGTGAGCGGGATTGTTCTTTTGCACACTGGGTCTAAGCAGGATCGTTTTCATAGACGTTTCTTATGAATAAAATTTAAGATTTAACTGTTGGTTCTGAATTGAGCCGTCGTTGTAGACATTGGTTCTGAGCCGGCACCTTTCTTGTGTACGTTGCTTGTGAGCGGGACTGTTCTCATGCACACTGGTTTTGACCAAGGCCGTTTTCGTAGACGTTTGTTATGACTGAAACCTATGCTTTCAATGTTGGTTCTGATCTTAGCCGACGTTTCTTATGAATAAAATTTAAGATTTAACTGTTGGTTGTGAATTGAGCCGTCGTTGTAGACATTGGTTCTGAGCCGGCACCTGGCTTGTGTACGTTGCTGGTGAGCGGGATTGGTTTTTTTGCACACTGGGTCTAAGCAGGATCGTTTTCATAGACGTTTCTTTTGAATACAATTCAAGATTTAACTGTTGTTTCTGAATTGAGGCGTCGTTGTAGACAATGGTTCTGAGCCGGCACCTTGCTTTTATACGTTGTATGTTAGCGGGATTGATCTCTTGCACGCTGGTTCTTACCAAAGCCGTTTTCTTGGTCATTTCTTATGAATAAACTTCAAGATTTAACTGTTGGTTCTGATCTTAGCCGACGTTTCTTATGAATAAAATTTAAGATTTAACTGTTGGTTCTGAATTGAGCCGTCGTTGTAGACATTGGTTCTGAGCCGGCACCTTGCTTGTGTACGTTGCTGGTGAGCGGGATTGTTCTTTTGCACACTGGGTCTAAGCAGGATCGTTTTCATAGACATTTCTTATGAATAGAATTTAAGATTTAACTGTTGGTTCTGAATTGAGCCGTCGTTGTAGACCATGGTTCTGAGCCGGCACCTTGCTTTTATACGTTGCTTGTGAGCCGGGTTGTTCTCATGCACGCTGGTTCTGACCATGGCCGTGTTCGTGGTCATTTCTTATGAATAGAATTTAAGATTTAACTGTTGGTTCTGAATTGAGCCGTTATTGTGGACATTGGTTCTGAGCCAGGCACCTTGCTTTTATACGTTGCTTGTGAGTTGACCCAGTTGTACATGATTTATCTCCCCTTTAACTTCCGGTTAAAAAAAATACGGATGTCATTTCTAAAGAAAAGAAAAAAATTTAAATAGAAGGTTTTTGTGCATTGTTTTCGTATTGTTTATCTTATGCCAATTAATTTGTCATCATTACTATAGCCATAGGGGTGTGTTCCTGTTCTGCCCACTTTGTGAAAATACAGGTAAAAAAGTAAGTGGGCAGAACAGGAATTGTATTAATTAGATCTAATTAGAGAACAAAGGATTAAAAATTATAGTCTTTTTCAAAATATAAATAAATATCAAACATATATATGTATTTATTTTTTATATATCTTACATATATACATATATATAGGTTCTTTAATATAAAACATTTTAAAAAAAACATTTATAACAGAGAACATCATTAGATAATATAAAACATATTTATTTTTGGGGTTTTAATAGCTATCTAAATAACAATAAATAATAATACATACTTACGGTTCTTTAATATAAAACATATTTTAAAAAAAGCATTTATTACAGAGAACATCATTATACAATTATAGCCTTTAAATTAGGTCGATATGAAAAAATATCGACATCAGAACATATCGACCGACAACGAAGTTGGAGGTCGATATGTTATCTCATGTCGATATTTTTCATATCGACCGTAGTTAAAGGCTACAATTGGTATATTATTAATTGATATTTTTATGCACATCTGTATATACTAGTATTTTAAAGGAATTTAGTTCAACGTTCTTTTGATTAGTTTACTGTTTTGGTGGGTTTTGTCACATGTACGAAAATATCACATTTCATTTCAATATCATCTGAAATTATGAAAACTTTCAATTTAAAAGATTTATAAATACAAAAATACATGCAACATATTGAAAAATTTGCAATTTTTCACAATGTACATACTTTCCTAACTTTCAAACCGGAAACAGACAGAAGTCATTCTGATTGGCTGTTTAAAGGGGAATTCCAATTATTTAAAAATAGCCGTGCAATATCATGTTTTCTAAATATAACCGTGCAACATCACTTTTCTATCAGCCGTTTTCAAAGAACCTTACCAAATACAGCATGTTATGTGACAGGCTTTACACCAATCAAATTTATCAGAAAAATATCAATTAATAATATTAGATAATATAAAACATATATATTTTTATAACAAATTTACAAATAATTAATTATAAAAGTTATTCTAGGTGAAGTAGATGTGAAGCTGCATCCGAGTATTGAATAACATCCATGCTGCCATCTGCAAGTCGTTGTTTAAGCTGGGTTAGTCTGCTGTCAATGGTTCTGTATTTTTTTGCCTTTGGTCTTGTAGTTTGTCCGGCGTCGATCTGTGTACGGGTAATCTCGTTTGCTGCCTGTATCTCCTTGAAAACTTTGATGATGGTAAAGATATTTGGGTGGGCATGCTGTACTTTCTTCTTGAGTTTACTGTGCCATCCCTCTAAGTGTAGTTCTTGGTCCCTCAGCCCTTGAAGGTGACCCCAGGGAATACTGTGCGTACAAATTGTACTTGGACTTGTGCATGTGCCATGGTGTCTCAATTACAACTGATTTGACCTTAGAGTTTTACTGCTTTTAAGGCTGCTTTACAGCTTTGACACTGTTCAGAAGTTAATAAGTTTTCCTTTGATACTGAGCAGTTATCATATTTACCTGATTTATTTAGGCTGCTTTACAGCTTTGACACTGTTCAGAAGTTAATAAGTTTTCCTTTGATACTGAGCAGTTATCATATTTACCTGATTTATTTAGGCTGCTTTACAGCTTTGACACTGTTCAGAAGTTAATAAGTTTTCCTTTGATACTGAGCAGTTATCATATTTACCTGATTTATTTAGGCTGCTTTACAGCTTTGACACTGTTCAGAAGTTAATAAGTTTTCCTTTGATACTGAGCAGTTATCATATTTACCTGATTTATTTAGGCTGCTTTACAGCTTTGACACTGTTCAGAAGTTAATAAGTTTTCCTTTGATACTGAGCAGTTATCATATTTACCTGATTTATTTAGGCTGCTTTACAGCTTTGACACTGTTCAGAAGTTAATAAGTTTTCCTTTGATACTGAGCAGTTATCATATTTACCTGATTTATTTAGGCTGCTTTACAGCTTTGACACTGTTCAGAAGTTAATAAGTTTTCCTTTGATACTGAGCAGTTATCATATTTACCTGATTTATTTAGGCTGCTTTACAGCTTTGACACTGTTCAGAAGTTAATAAGTTTTCCTTTGATACTGAGCAGTTATCATATTTATCTGATTTATTTAGGCTGCTTTACAGCTTTGACACTGTTCAGAAGTTAATAAGTTTTCCTTTGATACTGAGCAGTTATCATATTTACCTGATTTATTTAGGCTGCTTTACAGCTTTGACACTGTTCAGAAGTTAATAAGTTTTCCTTTGATACTGAGCAGTTATCATATTTACCTGATTTATTTAGGCTGCTTTACAGCTTTGACACTGTTCAGAAGTTAATAAGTTTTCCTTTGATACTGAGCAGTTATCATATTTACCTGATTTATTTAGGCTGCTTTACAGCTTTGACACTGTTCAGAAGTTAATAAGTTTTCCTTTGATACTGAGCAGTTATCATATTTACCTGATTTATTTAGGCTGCTTTACAGCTTTGACACTGTTCAGAAGTTAATAAGTTTTCCTTTGATACTGAGCAGTTATCATATTTACCTGATTTATTTAGGCTGCTTTACAGCTTTGACACTGTTCAGAAGTTAATAAGTTTTCCTTTGATACTGAGCAGTTATCATATTTACCTGATTTATTTAGGCTGCTTTACAGCTTTGACACTGTTCAGAAGTTAATAAGTTTTCCTTTGATACTGAGCAGTTACCATATTTACCTGATTTATTTAGGCTGCTTTACAGCTTTGACACTGTTCAGAAGTTAATAAGTTTTCCTTTGATACTGAGCAGTTATCATATTTACCTGATTTATTTAGGCTGCTTTACAGCTTTGACACTGTTCAGAAGTTAATTACTGATTTATTTACTAATTATGCTAATTATGAAACAGACTATAAACACTAAAACAACAATCACACCAATTAAGTTTACACAAGACTAGTGGGCAGAACAAGAATATAAAATTTAAAAGGTGGGCAGAAGTGGAATAAACCGCCATAGGAATACAAGGATGTCACGGTAATCCTGTTTATTCAAGCTACCAGAAATGATATGGGTTACAACCATAGGTATCCATAGATGTTCGATTTGTATAGGTGTATCCGATTTGGTTTAATAGGTTTTTTTCTATTTGTTTTATTTAAAATTTCATCATATGCTGTATAAGTGTTACAAATAAAGACCATTGTGGAATGCAAGATAATTATCATCTTGATTAATAATATATCTCAACCTTGAGGAGAGTACTGTTAAAAAGCAAAGTGTTGGAAAGACAAATGTTTACCGTACAATAAGAAATGCATTGACCTTTTCGAAAGTACATAGTCACGTGGTTTTGTGGGGGAAAAAAAGGGGGGGAGATCGGCAGTTATCGGGTCCTTCCGTCGGGCATCCTCGGAAGATCAAAGAAAAATACCGATAAGTTACAATTTCGTTTGATTTAATTTTACAATTATTATTATAATTAAAATTGTTTTTCAAAAAATTGCAATTTAATGTATTCAAACGTCAAACTAACGTTCATGTGCATAAACATTGCTTAGAACTTAATAATATTATCAGACTTTAAAATAAACCCCCCCACCGCCCCCCCCAAAAAAAAACTTATAGAAGAGTCTTATTTTTGCCAGAGACATGTAATTATATGTCTCTGATTTTGCAAATCAATTTATAAGATTATTTACTTCTAAAATTATTTTCAACTATTTAAACTGTTGATGACCTTTATTCGAATGTAGCTGAATTGTTTTTCTATTGTATTATTATATACATTTTTCAAAATTTCATTTAGCTTTTTTTAAGTTTTTAATTTTTTAAATTTCTGTTTGTTTAAAGGACTTCATATACGATCTTAGAGGTATGTATAATCTAATTCTATAAGTATCTAAATATAATTTACTTCTTTAAAATAGTTTAACATAAAAAATTTTAAATCTTGAATTAAATAAAAATCCATACCTTTTGTGTTTTTTTTTTTATTATAAAGAAATTTATTTTCTCACCAATGTCTATGACATTTTTCACTGATTCAGAAATAAATTTCTTTAAAAAACATGCCTGTTTTAAAATCTTATTTTCGTAGCTAATTACGTGAGTCTAAATTGTCTTTCATTTTTACCCTTCATTAAAGGTCAGTGTAATAAATAAGCAATTAGCAAATAAACAAGGCACATCTAATTTACAATTGCTTCACAGAAATATCTCTTACCCCCACCCACACCACACACACAAACACACACGCCTCGTTCTCGGCCAATCTCGTGCGAGAGAGTTTGGGATTTAGAAATCGTTAATAATCAAAACCCAGGGAAATTAAGTTTAATGTTCAAGATTGATGAATTTTCTGCATAAAGGTTTCATTTTCTACCCTAATTATGAAATAATCCAGAAGTAATACTGAAAATTATCGATCAAGGCTTTCTGGATGAGTGGTCACAAGCGCGTTAAAATACTGTTGGACTGATAATGATGCACGAGGGGAACGTCATGCAAATACACGTAATACTACAAAATTTTAAACTATTTTTATCAAATCATCTTATGAATTCCTATAAAAACAAATACATTCACATTCTATTATGTGAAGATTAGAAACTGCATAAAAAATACAAAACTTAATAAGTACCCAATAAATTCGGGACATAACCAGATCAAGTCAAATTTATAATCATCTACATTTTTATGTAAAGACACGAATTCAAAAAAAAGATATGAAGCTTGCTCTATCAATCGTGAAAAATCCAAACAAAACAAAATATATTATGATAATATTGAACCAAACAAGTCTTTCTAACATATACATTACGTAATATAACGTAACAAAATCTAACTAGAGGCTCCCAGGAGCCTGTATCGCTCACCTGAACCTGAAACCAAACAACCCTTTTTTATCCAGCTTTTCTTTGCTATAAGGAATTGCCCAACACTTCTACAAAAGTCATTAATTTTGACCTTTTAAGGGAAATAATTCCTAAGAAGGAGCTTTTGATGCTTAGAGGGAGAAGGGAGGTTCACTTCAAATTTGCTGTACCTGTTATACTTTTTTAACTATCAGTCGAAAGCTCTCTTGACTCCCCCATCCCCCCTCCCCATTTTCTATTTTTAGCCAACGTAGCTATGTAGGTAGTCTGGTGTCATGATTTGCACAATTTTGGTAGGGGATGTCCTTAAGATGATGTGTGCAATGTTTCAAAGCAGTCCTTTAATGGGTTGACTTGACTTGGGGAGTTTTTTACGTCCTACACCGACAACTTAATGCCCTTGGTCGGACCGTCCTTATAGACATGGTTTTGGAGGGTTTAATAATGTGGCTATTATAGAATTTAATAATTTGAGTTTTGGACAAAAATTCATTATCATTTAATATAATTCACTTTTAAGGTAAAGGTGTCCTTTCTGGTATTTATTTTACCTTGTACGAAGCCTAATTTTTGTTTGATAACTTCTATGATTTATCTTCCTTTTTCTATTATTATTGTTACATTTAAATTACTTAAGGTGTTTATGTAATTTTTTGTTTTTATTTTTTATTACATATATATATATATTTATTGATTTTTTATTTTTTTATCATGATTAATTTAATTTTATTTATTTATTTATTTATTTATTTATTTATTTATTTATTTATTTATTTATTTATTTATTTATTTATTTATTTATTTATTTATTTATTTATTTATTTTATTTTATTTTATTTTATTTTATTTTTTTTTATTTACATATTTACATATATACATATATACATACATAAGCTTGTCTTTGTACCATTTATAAAAATAAGTAGGCGCCCGAGACGAGCTATTGGCTTACCTTGGTGTAGAATATATTAGTTATCTTTGTTTACTAAAGTGTCTTATAATAATACGCGTGTTCACGAGCTCTTGGCTTACCTTACTGGGGAGTATTAGTTATGTTAGTTTACTAGGGGGTGTTAGAATAATACGCGTGTTCCTCAGTAGGCGCCCGAGACGAGCTCTTGGCTTACCTTACTGAGGATTGTGTTAGTTACATAGTTTAGTGGAAAGGGGGTAGTCGACTTTTACGCGTTCTCCTTATAAGGTGCCCGAGACGAAGCTCTTGGCTTACCTTACTTTGGAATAGTTTAAATTAGAGAGGGGTATTTGAATCTTGCGCGTTTTCCTAAGTATGTGCCCGAGACGAAGCTCTTGGCCTACTTTACCGAGGAATAGGTTTAGTAGATTGGGGTACTTTATTTAGACACATTTTCTCAAGTAAGTGCCCGAGACGAAGCTCTTGGCTAACTTCTCTTTTGAAGTCAATGTTTGTTAGGCGCGGCCGTCGCAGAGGACATCTGTTTAGTTTATATACAAATATCTTTACAAATATCTTTATTTCCTAATCATATGGCCCATCAGAGCATGTTAATTAGATAGTTACATTTTTTTCATCACAGCAAAACAGAAAAACATCAATTGCAGAGAGCCAGCCTTTCCAATATTCATGTATAAAGAGAGATAACTCTAAAATACAGTAGTACATCATTTAATTGACAATTAAACAAGTATTTATAATAATGAAAATAATAGACATATAATTATTTATTTAATCTGATTCTGATTTTTGCTTATATATGGTGGATCCAAAGTGTAGTATAAAAGAAATAATGTGATTCGTCAAAATCGTCGCGGTGCTGAATTGAGTATTTTTAGATTAGTTTATGGTAATCTATTTCCGTGATGAAATTGACCAAATGTTTATATACAGATTCCCTAATGTTTAAAGGGGGTGCTAGTAGTTGTTGGATATCTAACTGATCTATGTTCATTTTCGCCAGTTCTTCTTTAAGTTTTTGCCTAGCTGTTTGATGTTTGTCACAGTTAATCAACATGTGAGATATATCTTCCGGAACATTGCAGTGTTGGCAAAGCGGAGATACATTTCTTACATACTGACCTATTTGACCTGCCAAAAGTGTTTTTCCTAATCTTAATCTTGTGATAGATTTGCAATGAAAGCGGCTTCCTTGAAGGAAAAACGGTTTTTGTCCTATTGTTAGTAAAATTATGATACCATGAACCGGTGTGTTCGTTCCAAATATTTTTGCCATTTATTTTGAATATTTGTTTAATTATGGAATGAAATTCGTTAGAACTCATCGGTAATTTAAAGGCAATTTCATCTTTTTGTAGGGCTGCTTTGGCTAATCGGTCTGTGGTTTCATTACCGATTAAACCTACGTGCGCGGGAATCCATTCAATTGTTAAATCTATATTTTTGGAACGTATATCTGCTGCCAAACAATAAATAGAATCGAGGATATCGGGTCTACTCGAATTATCGGTTTCTATTGATTGGATTGAGCTCAGGGAATCTGTTAGTATTACAGCTTTTTCAATTTTTGTATGATTAGTTATGATTATTGACATTGCTTGGTGGATAGCAAGCATTTCGGTTGTATAAACAGAGAGATTGTCGCTACTGTGGAATGATCTGGAATAGTTATATTTGGGGATGAATATACCGTATCCCGTTTTTCCAGACACCGGGTCTTTAGACCCATCCGTATATATTTTGATATGATTTTGGTATTTTTGATCAATATATTCTAATGTCAGATTTTTAATTTTATTAGGATCGTCTGTTTTATTGAAAGTTGAAGAAAGATGGCGAGATGTTTTTGCTGATTTTTGGTCCCACGGGGGAATCGAACTGGATTTTTTTTCAAGAATTTCGGTTTCCAATAAATTGTTTTCGGTTAATATTTTTCGTACCCGGTACCCAAATGGGTATTTATTAGGTTCCCATTTATGAGCTTTCACCCTATATTATTTACAGTCAGTTGTTATTTCGTTTGCTGGGTTTTTAGAATTTTGTTTACAGCGCGACCAGTATTTAAGAGAAAGTTCGTCTCGGCGAATTTGAAGTGGTTTTTCTCCGGCTTCTACCAATAGATTTTGCACCGGAGTTGCTTTCAAAGCCCCGAGGGCTATTTGCAGACCTTGATATTGAATCCTATCTAATTTTTCCTTTAATGGGTTAAAGAGGAGAAGATTTTTTAAAATCAAGTAAAATTGATTAAAAAAATGTTCAAGGAGAATGATTCCTAAACGGTTCATCAGACAATCTTGACCCTAAGTCATTTTTGTAGCCCTCATAGAGCAGAACAATTAAGCAATGCTAACTTTTTCTTTAGTTCTAATAATTTTCAAGATTTTGAGGCAAAAATGTCAAAAATAATCAATTTTGACAATTAAAGGGCAATAAGTCCTATAAGGAGTCCTCATACAACTTCAACCCAATGGAGTGTTTCGTAGAGCTTTTGATGCAGATGAAGGCATGTCTCTTCGGTTTTCCTGTATCTGTTACACTTTTTTAAATATAAGCCGAAAACTGTATTTTACCCCCCCCCCCCGTCCTCCATTCTATTTTTAACCATGGTGACCATGTTGGTTAATCTATCTGCAGCCATGGTTGGTGCAAACTTGGTTGAGGACATTTGACGGATGATGTGTACAAAGTTTCAAAGCTGTACTTTCAGTGGTTTCAGAGGAGAAGATTTTTAAAAAATCAATTAAAACCGTTTAAAAAAAACAGTTCAAGCGGAATAACTATTAAACGGTTCATCAGACAATCTTAACCCTAAGTCATTTTTGTAGCCCTCATAGAGCAAAACAATTAAGCAATGCTAACTTTTTCTCTAGTTCTAATAATTTTCAAGATTTTGAGGCAAAAATGTAAAAAATAATCAATTTCGACAATTAAAGGGCAATAACTCCTATTAGGGGTCATAATACAACTTTGACCCAATGGAGTGTTTCGTAGAGCTTTTGATGCCGATGAAGGCATGTCTCTTCGGTTTTCCTGTATCTGTTATACTTTTTGAACTATAAGCAAAAAATTGTATTTTGACCCCCCGCGCCCGTTCTTTTTTTTAGCCATGGCGGCCACGTTGGTTAATCTGCGGCCATGGTTGGTGCAAACTTGCTTGAGGACATTTGATGGATGATGTGTACAAAGTTTCAAAGCAGTACTTTCAGTGGTTTCAGAGGAGAAGATTTTAAAAAATCAATTAAAACCGATTAAAATAAACAGTTCAAGGGGAATAACTCTTAAACGGTTAATCAGACAATCTTGACTCTAAAGCCAATTTTGTAGCCCTCATAGAGCAAAACAATTAAGCAATGCTTACTTTTTCTCTAGTTCTAATGATTTTCAAGATTTTGAGGCAAAAATGGCAAAAATTTCGACAATTAAAGGGTAATAACTCCTACAAGGAGTCGTCATACAACTTTGACCCAATGGAGTGTTTTGTAGAGCTTTTGATGCTGAAGAAGGATGGTATTTTTGGTTTTCCTGTATCTGTTATACTTTTTGAACTATAAGCCAAAAACTGTATTTTGACCCCCCTGTTCTATTTTTAGACATGGCGGCCATGTTTAGTTGGTCTGAGGCCATGATTTGTGCAAACTTGGAAGAGGACATTTTACTGATGATGTGTGCAAAGTTTCTAATCAAACCTTCAGTGGTTTTGGAAGAGAAGATTTTTAAAGAAAAGTTAAGGACGACGACGACGACGACGACGACGGACGCCAAGTGAGGGCAATAAAAATGCCTTTTTATTATCAAATTATCTAACTTATTAATAAAAGAAACACAAATATATAGATTTAACTGTTGGGTCTGATTTGAGTCGTCGTTGTAGACATTGGTTCTGAGCCGGCACCTTGCTTGTGTACGTTGCTGGTGAGCGGGATTGTTCTTTTGCACACTGGGTCTAAGCAGGATCGTTTTCATAGACATTTCTTATGAATAGAATTTAAGATTTAACTGTTGGTTCTGAATTGAGCGTCGTTGTAGACAATGGTTCTGAGCCGGCACCTTGCTTTTATACGTTGCTTGTGAGCGGGGTTGTTCTCATGCACGCTGGTTCTGACCAAGGCCGTGTTCGTGGTCATTTCTTATGAATAGAATTTAATATTTTATAAAGATAAAGGCAACATGGACTGATTTCGACCACTTGGACAATTCTTTCATAAATTACTTTATCATAGGCCACCGTTTGGCTTTTATCCGTGGTATGGCTACAACGACCTTTTATTCACCCCAAGGAGTCAGAAACACTAGCCACGTCACACTTTATGTTTAACAACCTACCCTACCCCTTTTCCGTAATGTCAACAATGTTCGAAATTGAAATTCAGTATAGAGATCAATTTATCTTAAACCACTAATTTACTAAGCCCAGGGTAGGTCTAAATGTATTTTTAATTTACCATTAGAAGTCAGAAACCTTAGTCTCCTCTCTATCTATGCCGTTAGATTTACAGAACTTACCCCCTCTTTTTTGTAATGTCCAGATTGATCGAGTTTGATATCCCGTCTACAGTTGTATTCACCTTAGATTACCATTTGGCTCATAACACGGGTCAAGTTTACATAAACTCTTCATTTATAACTAGGAGTCAGAAACCTTAGTCTCTTCTCATACTATGTCATACGACTTAAAAAGAGCCAAGCGCCCTTTTCATAAGGCAACAATTTTTAAGCTGCCTTAGACTACCAATCTGCTTATACCCGGTGTAGAGCAAAAACTCTAGCCCCATACTACTCTATGTGACAGGTAAAATCTCCTGTTAAAATGAAGAATAAATAAAGGAAGTTTAAATTTGTATACAGTTGATTAAAGGTAATATGCAAACGTAAACGGTATGAACAAGATGTAGCACAGCAGGTAAAATCATTGGCCGTTATGAAATATGAACTATAAAACTAAATAATAATACATAAAAACTCCATATTTTGACGGCGTTTCGACGACCATTGAAGTCTTTAATCAAGGCATATACACATATACACAAATGACAAAAAAAGATGTATATGTGAACGTCACATATATGTATATGTATATGATTGAGAAATATGTTGAAGCTAGTATCAGAATGTATTTAATTAACATAAGAATGCTTAATCTTAAATTTTTAAAAATTGTGTATATATGTAGACAAATTATATAGAACATGTTTATAGATAAAGTATGTGCATATATAGTGAACAATTTGTTCATATATTTAAAACTATGTGCATATGTACAATAAAGTACATATAAGGCAGTTACAGCGTTCCATGTTAGGGTATTGATTTTCACATGATTTTAGCACATGCTTGGAATCAGAAGTGGTGCGCACGGAACATACATTATAATTTTTGACTTGAACAACAGTTATTTGTAGACTAACCACCCTTTTTCGTTTTTTTAAGTAATAGTTGTTTTAAAAACATACTATAGTTCGTATATGTGCATTCAAAATTGGACAAACTTGCGGCATTACAATTAATTCTTTTTTGGTTATTATAAAGGTTCAAAATTATATGTTTTTTTTAAATTTTTATTATCAAAATTTATTGTAAGACATGCAAAAATCAAGTTAAACTTAAAAAATTTACAGACCACTTAATTTGCATTTTAGTTGGAGCGGCTCGATGTAAGCCAGGAACAACATCAGAAACTGGATATGAACCATGCCTAAGTAAGTTAGTCTCGATTGCGAAACATTCTCTTTAACTCTGATATTAATTTTGGTGTTACACTGCTATATATATTTATCTTATGACTGGATTATTGTTCCCGAACGATTCTATATTTTAATATATCGCACCCTGGACGACGTCATATAAAGAAGTGATATTAAAATAGAATCGCCTGATTGGATGGTTGTCTATAATGTATCAATTTTAACCCATTCTGATTCTAACTCCGCTGAGTTTATCACCTCTGAAAACTGTTGATGTCATAATGCAATGAAAAGGAAATGTTTGCTCTATCGGGTGTCGTTGCTCGCCATTATAAAATTGAAATGAGATAATTGAGTTGATATTTTGTGAACTCTCACTCATGAAACCTTTTATTATAATTATGTCCAGCCAACTAGACCACTCGGCGAAATCCGCTATATTAAATATAGATTCATTTAAAGAGGTAAATAGTAGAGATAGACATAGTAAATGTGTACTTTTGTGGGACAATGGAATGTTCGTATCCAATACTTATTAATTGCATATATGATTTAGGATAAAAAAGTTACTTGTCATACAGTTACAATAAGTAAACTTTGTATTAATATGTATATATTATATATACCTGTGCAAACGGTCGACAACCATATAACATATCTTTCCAGCGGGTTTCTTAGGTAGGGTTAATACCAAATATTTATATACGTGTTCAAATTAAGCTAAACACCGTTAGAACTATATTTCAATAAACTTAACCTCAGCGGGATTCGAACTCCGTTGTTAACAATAAGACAGTTTAGAAATATAACTAAATTGATTTGTCATTATCTTTTATTTATTTTGACACTGGTCAATTTGTGTCCCTAATTTTGACAGAAACGTCGTCATTTGTATTGTTGCATACTTTGTAAGTTTACTGGTTAGTAGCTTCCTTTAGATTGTTTATTTAGTGTCTATTTATATTTTCCCTACGTGTGATTGTTGTTCAACATTGGATCTTAAGAAATGCATTAAGAAATCGTATTAAGAATAACATAAATTATATGTATTGATCTCTATGTTATATGTCCAAGGTCTATAATAATGACAGAGGATGGTGGTAATGACCAGAAGCAAAGCCAAGGCCATTACAATCTTCCGATGCCATTATTACAGACCAAGGCCAAATAACTGGGCCATTATGAAAGAGCCCATTTTTAAAATACTTTTGTAATCTATCCCTTCTATACAAATAACCTCTTTTCATCATAGAATGATTTTTCATGTTTTCCATTGCAAAACAAAAAGTGTCAAACAGTCACAAACAGATCAGTTATGTTGTTTGTTAATGAAAAGCTTGAATATTTTGGCTATTTCAAAGAAAAAAAACCCTATTTAATCATTTTCTGTAACTGTCGTCGCTTAGCATTTAAAGACCAAAAAAGGGGGAAACCTTAGTATATATAGGGTGTGCGGCCCGAAAAGGGTTTCTTTTTGACATTTCCCTAATGTATTAAAATGTAGCTCTTTTCATTGAAAAATCTATCATTGGGTAGTTGTAAATTGTCTTAATATATTAATTCTCAATTCTACAAACTATTTCAATGAGGGGCAATAACATACATTATTCCAGATTACATCGATATATATGTCCAGGAAGGTACAAGGACTAAAAGATCTGCAGACGACAATTTTCATCCGGCGACATATGACCTTGAAATTCCACTGCCGGAGTCAGCAGTTCGTTTACATTTGGCTCGTAACGAAAACTTCGGTACGTCCGTACCATTGCTTACTCTTCGAGGAGGCTCATTAACATATCGAGAAATAAAAGATTCTGAAGTAAGTTTTGCAAGGATATCTTGGCGTTCAGTTTTATATTGTGGTAAAAAACCATCATACCAGGAAAGCAACCCAAGATTTTGAAAGAAAAGGAGTAATACTTTTATATTAAGGTTAGAATTTATCAGACTAAAAGACCCAGGTAAGAGTCCGTCAAGTTCAACACTGAGGTTGCGGGTTCGAGTCTCACTGCGGGCAGGGTGTACTCTACTCCAATTTTAATTGACAAGGATTGCCAGTTTTCCTGCCGAAAGTCGGGGGTTTTCTTCGGATACTTCGGCTTCCTCCCCCAATAAAAACTGGACGCCATGACATAGCTGAAAAATTGCTGAAAGTGGCATTAAAAATCATACAAACAAAAAAACATCTAACATCAGAAGTTTATTGCAAAACGTGTTTTCTAGAACTAAACATAAAATTTAAAAAAAATTGTGAACAAAGTTTGTTATTTGTGAGTGGTACAAAACGGTACAAAATCTACTGTGTATGAACGTGTAGTGATACAAAGAATCTAACATGTATTTATTAGTTTATTTGTTAAATGTTTTTACATAACTTTGTTTGGTGCTTTTGTGTTCGTTCATGAAAATCTCAAATCTCGAAACGTTTCGTTTCCAGGATTCTATATTTTATCAAGATCCTCAACAAGGTGCTGTTTTTGTTGTCCAGTTTGAAGGGCAAAGATTCAATAAAATGGTGAGTTTCATAAGATTTATATGAATAAATGGTTTCCAGTATTTTATTGATTAGGAAACTGGAGTGCCCTGTAAATTTCAAGACCTGTTGGTTCTGAATTGAGCCGTTATTGTAGACTTTGGTTCTGAGCCGGCATCTTGCTTTTATACGTTGCTTGTGAGCGGGGTTGTTCTTATGCACTCTAGTTCTGACCAAGACCGTTTTCGTGGTCATTCTTATGAATAAAATTTAAGATTTAACTATTGGTTCTGAATTGAGCCGTCGTTGTAGACATTGGTCTTGAGTCGGCACCTTGCTTGTGTACATTGCTTGTTAGCGGGACTGTTCTCATGCAAACTGGTTCTGACCAAGGCCGTTTTCGTAGACGTTTGTTATGAATGAAACCTATGCTTTAAATGTTGGTTCTGAATTGAACCGTTATTGTAGACATTGGTTCTGAGTCGGCACCTTGCTTTTATACGTTGCTTGTGAGCGGGGTTGTTCTCATGCACGCTAATTCTGACCATGACCGTTTTCGTGGTCATTCTTATGAATAAAATTTAAGATTTAACTGTTGGTTCTGAATTGAGTCGTCGTTGTAGACATTGGTTCTGAGTCGGCACCTTGCTTGTGTACGTTGCTTGTGAGCGGGACTGTTCTCGTGCACACTGGTTCTGACCAAGGCCGTTTTCGTAGACGTTTGTTATGAATGAAACCTATGCTTTAAATGTTGGTTCTGATCTTACCCGTCGTTGTAGACATTGGTTCTGAGCCGGCACCTTGCTTGTGTACGTTGCTTGTGAGCGGGATTGTTTTTTTTTTTTGCACACTGGGTCTAAGCAGGATTGTTTTTATAGACGTTTCTTATGAATAAAATTTAAGATTTAACTGTTGGTTCTGAATTGAGCCGTCGTTGTAGACATTGGTTCTGAGCCGGCACCTTTCTTGTGTACGTTGCTTGTGAGGGGGGCTGTTCTCATGCACGCTGGTTCTGACCAATGCCGTTTTCTTGGTCATTTCTTATGAATAAACTTCAAGATTTAACTGTTGGTTCTGAATTGAGCCGTCTGTGTAGACAATGGCTCTGAGCCGGCATCTTGTTTTTATACGTTGCTTGTGAGCGGGGTTGTTCTCATGCACGCTAGTTCTGACCATGACCGTTTTCGTGGTCATTCTTATGAATAAAATTTAAAATTTAACTGTTGCTTCTGAATTGAGCCGTCGTTGTAGACATTGGTTCTGAGTCGGCACCTTGCTTGTGTACGTTGCTTGTTAGCGGGACTGTTCTCATGCACACTGGTTCTGACCAAGGCCGTTTTCGTAGACGTTTGTTATGAATGAAACCTATGCTTTAAATGTTGGTTCTGATCTTAGCCGTCGTTGTAGACATTGGTTCTGAGCCGGCACCTTACTTGTGTACGTTGCTGGTGAGCGGGATTGTTCTTTTGCACACTGGGTCTAAGCAGGATCGTTTTCATAGACGTTTCTTATGAATAAAATTTAAGATTTAACTGTTGGTTCTGAATTGAGCCGTCGTTGTAGACATTGGTTCTGAGCCGGCACCTTTCTTGTGTACGTTGCTTGTGAGCGGGACTGTTCTCATGCACACTGGTTTTGACCAAGGCCGTTTTCGTAGACGTTTGTTATGACTGAAACCTATGCTTTCAATGTTGGTTCTGATCTTAGCCGACGTTTCTTATGAATAAAATTTAAGATTTAACTGTTGGTTCTGAATTGAGCCGTCGTTGTAGACATTGGTTCTGAGCCGGCACCTGGCTTGTGTACGTTGCTGGTGAGCGGGATTGGTTTTTTTTGCACACTGGGTCTAAGCAGGATCGTTTTCATAGACGTTTCTTATGAATACAATTCAAGATTTAACTGTTGTTTCTGAATTGAGGCGTCGTTGTAGACAATGGTTCTGAGCCGGCACCTTGCTTTTATACGTTGTATGTTAGCGGGATTGATCTCTTGCACGCTGGTTCTTACCAAAGCCGTTTTCTTGGTCATTTCTTATGAATAAACTTCAAGATTTAACTGTTGGGTATGATTTGAGCCGTCGTTGTAGACATTGGTTCTGAGCCGGCACCTTGCTTGTGTACGTTGCTGGTGAGCGGGATTGTTCTTTTGCACACTGGGTCTAAGCAGGATCGTTTTCATAGACATTTCTTATGAATAGAATTTAAGATTTAACTGTTGGTTCTGAATTGAGCCGTCGTTGTAGACCATGGTTCTGAGCCGGCACCTTGCTTTTATACGTTGCTTGTGAGCCGGGTTGTTCTCATGCACGCTGGTTCTGACCAAGGCCGTGTTCGTGGTCATTTCTTATGAATAGAAGATAAGATTTAACTGTTGGTTCTGAATTGAGCCGTTATTGTGGACATTGGTTCTGAGCCGGCACCTTGCTTTTATACGTTGCTTGTGAGTTGACCCAGTTGTACATGATTTATCTCCCCTTTTACTTCCGGTTAAAAAAAATACGGATGTCATTTCTAAAGAAAAGAAAAAAATTTAAATAAAAGGTTTTTGTGCATTGTTTTCGTATTGTTTATCCTATGCCAATTAATTTGTCATCATTACTATAGCCATAGGGGTGTGTTCCTGTTCTGCCCACTTTGTGAAAATACAGGTAAAAAAGTAAGTGGGCAGAACAGGAATTGTATTAATCAGATCTAATTAGAGAACAAAGGATTAAAAATTATAGTCTTTTTCAAAATATAAATAAATATCAAACATATATATGTATTTATTTTTTATATATCTTACATATATACATATATATATATAGGTTCTTTAATATAAAACATATTTTAAAAAAAACATTTATTACAGAGAACATCATTAGATAATATAAAACATATTTATTTTTGGGGTTTTAATAGCTATCTAAATAACAATAAATAATAATACATACTTACGGTTCTTTAATATAAAACATATTTTTAAAAAAGCATTTATTACAGAGAACATCATTAGATAATATAAAACATATATATTTTTATAACAAATTTACAAATAATTAATTATAAAAGTTATTCTAGGTGAAGTAGATGTGAAGCTGCATCCGAGTATTGAATAACATCCATGCTGCCATCTGCAAGTCGTTGTTTAAGCTGGGTTAGTCTGCTGTCAATGGTTCTGTATTTTTTTGCCTTTGGTCTTGTAGTTTGTCCGGTGTCGATCTGTGTACGGGTAATCTCGTTTGCTGCCTGTATCTCCTTGAAAACTTTGATGATGGTAAAGATATTTGGGTGGGCATGCTGTACTTTCTTCTTGAGTTTACTGTGCCATCCCTCTAAGTGTAGTTCTTGGTCCCTCAGCCCTTGAAGGTGACCCCAGGGAATACTGTGCGTACAAATTGTACTTGGACTTGTGCATGTGCCATGGTGTCTCAATTACAACTGATTTGACCTTAGAGTTTTACTGCTTTTAAGGCTGCTTTACAGCTTTGACACTGTTCAGAAGTTAATAAGTTTTCCTTTGATACTGAGCAGTTATCATATTTACCTGATTTATTTAGGCTGCTTTACAGCTTTGACACTGTTCAGAAGTTAATAAGTTTTCCTTTGATACTGAGCAGTTATCATATTTACCTGATTTATTTAGGCTGCTTTACAGCTTTGACACTGTTCAGAAGTTAATAAGTTTTCCTTTGATACTGAGCAGTTATCATATTTACCTGATTTATTTAGGCTGCTTTACAGCTTTGACACTGTTCAGAAGTTAATAAGTTTTCCTTTGATACTGAGCAGTTATCATATTTACCTGATTTATTTAGGCTGCTTTACAGCTTTGACACTGTTCAGAAGTTAATAAGTTTTCCTTTGATACTGAGCAGTTATCATATTTACCTGATTTATTTAGGCTGCTTTACAGCTTTGACACTGTTCAGAAGTTAATAAGTTTTCCTTTGATACTGAGCAGTTATCATATTTACCTGATTTATTTAGGCTGCTTTACAGCTTTGACACTGTTCAGAAGTTAATAAGTTTTCCTTTGATACTGAGCAGTTATCATATTTACCTGATTTATTTAGGCTGCTTTACAGCTTTGACACTGTTCAGAAGTTAATAAGTTTTCCTTTGATACTGAGCAGTTATCATATTTACCTGATTTATTTAGGCTGCTTTACAGCTTTGACACTGTTCAGAAGTTAATAAGTTTTCCTTTGATACTGAGCAGTTATCATATTTACCTGATTTATTTAGGCTGCTTTACAGCTTTGACACTGTTCAGAAGTTAATAAGTTTTCCTTTGATACTGAGCAGTTATCATATTTACCTGATTTATTTAGGCTGCTTTACAGCTTTGACACTGTTCAGAAGTTAATAAGTTTTCCTTTGATACTGAGCAGTTATCATATTTACCTGATTTATTTAGGCTGCTTTACAGCTTTGACACTGTTCAGAAGTTAATAAGTTTTCCTTTGATACTGAGCAGTTATCATATTTACCTGATTTATTTAGGCTGCTTTACAGCTTTGACACTGTTCAGAAGTTAATAAGTTTTCCTTTGATACTGAGCAGTTATCATATTTACCTGATTTATTTAGGCTGCTTTACAGCTTTGACACTGTTCAGAAGTTAATAAGTTTTCCTTTGATACTGAGCAGTTATCATATTTACCTGATTTATTTAGGCTGCTTTACAGCTTTGACACTGTTCAGAAGTTAATAAGTTTTCCTTTGATACTGAGCAGTTATCATATTTACCTGATTTATTTAGGCTGCTTTACAGCTTTGACACTGTTCAGAAGTTAATAAGTTTTCCTTTGATACTGAGCAGTTATCATATTTACCTGATTTATTTAGGCTGCTTTACAGCTTTGACACTGTTCAGAAGTTAATAAGTTTTCCTTTGATACTGAGCAGTTATCATATTTACCTGATTTATTTAGGCTGCTTTACAGCTTTGACACTGTTCAGAAGTTAATAAGTTTTCCTTTGATACTGAGCAGTTATCATATTTACCTGATTTATTTAGGCTGCTTTACAGCTTTGACACTGTTCAGAAGTTAATAAGTTTTCCTTTGATACTGAGCAGTTATCATATTTACCTGATTTATTTAGGCTGCTTTACAGCTTTGACACTGTTCAGAAGTTAATAAGTTTTCCTTTGATACTGAGCAGTTATCATATTTACCTGATTTATTTAGGCTGCTTTACAGCTTTGACACTGTTCAGAAGTTAATAAGTTTTCCTTTGATACTGAGCAGTTATCATATTTACCTGATTTATTTAGGCTGCTTTACAGCTTTGACACTGTTCAGAAGTTAATAAGTTTTCCTTTGATACTGAGCAGTTATCATATTTACCTGATTTATTTAGGCTGCTTTACAGCTTTGACACTGTTCAGAAGTTAATAAGTTTTCCTTTGATACTGAGCAGTTATCATATTTACCTGATTTATTTAGGCTGCTTTACAGCTTTGACACTGTTCAGAAGTTAATAAGTTTTCCTTTGATACTGAGCAGTTATCATATTTACCTGATTTATTTAGGCTGCTTTACAGCTTTGACACTGTTCAGAAGTTAATAAGTTTTCCTTTGATACTGAGCAGTTATCATATTTACCTGATTTATTTAGGCTGCTTTACAGCTTTGACACTGTTCAGAAGTTAATAAGTTTTCCTTTGATACTGAGCAGTTATCATATTTACCTGATTTATTTAGGCTGCTTTAAAGCTTTGACACTGTTCAGAAGTTAATAAGTTTTCCTTTGATACTGAGCAGTTATCATATTTACCTGATTTATTTAGGCTGCTTTACAGCTTTGACACTGTTCAGAAGTTAATAAGTTTTCCTTTGATACTGAGCAGTTATCATATTTACCTGATTTATTTAGGCTGCTTTACAGCTTTGACACTGTTCAGAAGTTAATAAGTTTTCCTTTGATACTGAGCAGTTATCATATTTACCTGATTTATTTAGGCTGCTTTACAGCTTTGACACTGTTCAGAAGTTAATTACTGATTTATTTACTAATTATGCTAATTATGAAACAGACTATAAACACTAAAACAACAATCACACCAATTAAGTTTACACAAGACTAGTGGGCAGAACAAGAATATAAAATTTAAAAAGTGGGCAGAAGTGGAATAAACCGCCATAGGAATACAAGGATGTCACGGTAATCCTGTTTATTCAAGCTACCAGAAATGATATGGGTTACAACCATAGGTATCCATAGATGTTCGATTTGTATAGGTGTATCCGATTTGGTTTAATAGGTTTTTTTCTATTTGTTTTATTTAAAATTTCATCATATGCTGTATAAGTGTTACAAATAAAGACCATTGTGGAATGCAAGATAATTATCATCTTGATTAATAATATATTTCAACCTTGAGGAGAGTACTGTTAAAAAGCAAAGTGTTGGAAAGACAAATGTTTACCGTACAATAAGAAATGCATTGACCTTTTCGAAAGTACATAGTCACGTGGTTTTGTGGGGGGAAAAAAGGAGGGGGGAGAGATCGGCAGTTATCGGGTCCTTCCGTCGGGCATCCTCGGAAGATCAAAGAAAAATACCGATAAGTTACAATTTCTTTTGATTTAATTTTACAATTATTATTATAATTAAAATTGTTTTTCAAAAAATTGCAATTTAATGTATTCATGTGCATAAACATTGCTTAGAACTTAATAATATTATCAGACTTTAAAATAAACCCCCCCCGCCCCCCCCCCCAAAAAAAAACTTATAGAAGAGTCTTATTTTTGCCAGAGACATGTAATTATATGTCTCTGATTTTGCAAATCAATTTATAAGATTATTTACTTCTAAAATTATTTTCAACTATTTAAACTGTTGATGACCTTTATTCGAATGTAGCTGAATTGTTTTTCTATTGTATTATTATATACATTTTTCAAAATTTCATTTAGCTTTTTTTAAGTTTTTAATTTTTTAAATTTCTGTTTGTTTAAAGGACTTCATATACGATCTTAGAGGTATGTATAATCTAATTCTATAAGTATCTAAATATAATTTACTTCTTTAAAATAGTTTAACATAAAAAATTTTAAATCTTGAATTAAATAAAAATCCATACCTTTTGTGTTTTTTTTTATTATAAAGAAATTTATTTTCTCACCAATGTCTATGACATTTTTCACTGATTCAGAAATAAATTTCTTTAAAAAACATGCCTGTTTTAAAATCTTATTTTCGTAGCTAATTACGTGAGTCTAAATTGTCTTTCATTTTTACCTTTCATTAAAGGTCAGTGTAATAAATAAGCAATTAGCAAATAAACAAGGCACATCTAATTTACAATTGCTTCACAGAAATATCTCTTACCCCCACCCACACCACACACACAAACACACACGCCTCGTTCTCGGCCAATCTCGTGCGAGAGAGTTTGGGATTTAGAAATCGTTAATAATCAAAACCCAGGGAAATTAAGTTTAATGTTCAAGATTGATGAATTTTCTGCATAAAGGTTTCATTTTCTACCCTAATTATGAAATAATCCAGAAGTAATACTGAAAATTATCGATCAAGGCTTTCTGGATGAGTGGTCACAAGCGCGTTAAAATACTGTTGGACTGATAATGATGCACGAGGGGAACGTCATGCAAATACACGTAATACTACAAAATTTTAAACTATTTTTATCAAATCATCTTATGAATTCCTATAAAAACAAATACATTCACATTCTATTATGTGAAGATTAGAAACTGCATAAAAAATACAAAACTTAATAAGTACCCAATAAATTCGGGACATAACCAGATCAAGTCAAATTTATAATCATCTACATTTTTATGTAAAGACACGAATTCAAAAAAAAAATATGAAGCTTGCTCTATCAATCGTGAAAAATCCAAACAAAACAAAATATATTATGATAATATTGAACCAAACAAGTCTTTCTAACATATACATTACGTAATATAACGTAACAAAATCTAACTAGAGGCTCCCAGGAGCCTGTATCGCTCACCTGAACCTGAAACCAAACAACCCTTTTTATCCAGCTTTTCTTTGCTATAAGGAATTGCCCAACACTTCTACAAAAGTCATTAATTTTGACCTTTTAAGGGAAATAATTCCTAAGAAGGAGCTTTTGATGCTTAGAGGGAGAAGGGAGGTTCACTTCAAATTTGCTGTACCTGTTATACTTTTTTAACTATCAGTCGAAAGCTCTCTTGACTCCCCCATCCCCCCTCCCCATTTTCTATTTTTAGCCAACGTAGCTATGTAGGTAGTCTGGTGTCATGATTTGCACAATTTTGGTAGGGGATGTCCTAAAGATGATGTGTGCAATGTTTCAAAGCAGTCCTTTAATGGGTTGACTTGACTTGGGGAGTTTTTTACGTCCTACACCGACAACTTAATGCTCTTGGTCGGACCGTCCTTACGGACATGGTTTTGGGGGGTTTAATAATGTGGCTATTATAGAATTTAATAATTTGAGTTTTGGACAAAAATTCATTATCATTTAATATAATTCACTTTTAAGGTAAAGGTGTCCTTTCTGGTATTTATTTTACCTTGTACGAAGCCTAATTTTTGTTTGATAACTTCTATGATTTATCTTCCTTTTTCTCTATTATTATTGTTACATTTAAATTACTTAAGGTGTTTATGTAATTTTTTGTTTTTATTTTTTATTACATATATATATATATATTTATTGATTTTTTATTTTTTTATCATGATTAATTTAATTTTATTTATTTATTTATTTATTTATTTATTTATTTATTTATTTATTTATTTATTTATTTATTTATTTATTTATTTATTTATTTTATTTTATTTTTTTTTTATTTACATATTTACATATATACATATATACATACATAAGCTTGTCTTTGTACCATTTATAAAAATAAGTAGGCGCCCGAGACGAGCTATTGGCTTACCTTGGTGTAGAATATATTAGTTATCTTTGTTTACTAAAGTGTCTTATAATAATACGCGTGTTCACGAGCTCTTGGCTTACCTTACTGGGGAGTATTAGTTATGTTAGTTTACTAGGGGGTGTTAGAATAATACGCGTGTTCCTCAGTAGGCGCCCGAGACGAGCTCTTGGCTTACCTTACTGAGGATTGTGTTAGTTACATAGTTTAGTGGAAAGGGGGTAGTTGAATTTTACGCGTTCTCCTTATAAGGTGCCCGAGACGAAGCTCTTGGCTTACCTTACTTTGGAATAGTTTAAATTAGAGAGGGGTATTTGAATCTTGCGCGTTTTCCTAAGTATGTGCCCGAGACGAAGCTCTTGGCCTACTTTACCGAGGAATAGGTTTAGTAGATTGGGGTACTTTATTTATACACATTTTCTCACGTAGGTGCTTGAGACGAAGCTCTTGGCTAACTTCTCTTTTGAAGTCAATGTTTGTTAGGCGCGGCCGTCGCAGAGGACATCTGTTTAGTTTATATACAAATATCTTTACAAATATCTTTATTTCCTAATCATATGGCCCATCAGAGCATGTTAATTAGATAGTTACATTTTTTTCATCACAGCAAAACAGAAAAACATCAATTGCAGAGAGCCAGCCTTTCCAATATTCATGTATAAAGAGAGATAACTCTAAAATACAGTAGTACATCATTTAAGTGACAATTAAACAAGTATTTATAATAATGAAAATAATAGACATATAATTATTTATTTAATCTGATTCTGAATTTTGCTTATATATGGTGGATCCAAAGTGTAGTATAAAAGAAATAATGTGATTCGTCAAAATCGTCGCGGTGCTGAATTGAGTATTTTTAGATTAGTTTATGGTAATCTATTTCCGTGATGAAATTGACCAAATGTTTATATACAGATTCCCTAATGTTTAAAGGGGGTGCTAGTAGTTGTTGGATATCTAACTGATCTATGTTCATTTTCGCCAGTTCTTCTTTAAGTTTTTGCCTAGCTGTTTGATGTTTGTCACAGTTAATCAACATGTGAGATATATCTTCCGGAACATTGCAGTGTTGGCAAAGCGGAGATACATTTCTTACATACTGACCTATTTGACCTGCCAAAAGTGTTTTTCCTAATCTTAATCTTGTGATAGATTTGCAATGAAAGCGGCTTCCTTGAAGGAAAAACGGTTTTTGTCCTATTGTTAGTAAAATTATGATACCATGAACCGGTGTGTTCGTTCCAAATATTTTTGCCATTTATTTTGAATATTTGTTTAATTATGGAATGAAATTCGTTAGAACTCATCGGTAATTTAAAGGCAATTTCATCTTTTTGTAGGGCTGCTTTGGCTAATCGGTCTGTGGTTTCATTACCGATTAAACCTACGTGCGCGGGAATCCATTCAATTGTTAAATCTATATTTTTGGAACGTATATCTGCTGCCAAACAATAAATAGAATCGAGGATATCGGGTCTACTCGAATTATCGGTTTCTATTGATTGGATTGAGCTCAGGGAATCTGTTAGTATTACAGCTTTTTCAATTTTTGTATGATTAGTTATGATTATTGACATTGCTTGGTGGATAGCAAGCATTTCGGTTGTATAAACAGAGAGATTGTCGCTACTGTGGAATGATCTGGAATAGTTATATTTGGGGATGAATATACCGTATCCCGTTTTTCCAGACACCGGGTCTTTAGACCCATCCGTATATATTTTGATATGATTTTGGTATTTTTGATCAATATATTCTAATGTCAGATTTTTAATTTTATTAGGTTCGTCTGTTTTATTGAAAGTTGAAGAAAGATGGCGAGATGTTTTTGCTTATTTTTGGTCCCACGGGGGAATCGAACTGGATTTTTTTTTCAAGAATTTCGGTTTCCAATAAATTGTTTTCGGTTAATATTTTTCGTACCCGGTACCCAAATGGGTATTTATTAGGTTCCCATTTATGAGCTTTCACCCTATATTATTTACAGTCAGTTGTTATTTCGTTTGCTGGGTTTTTAGAATTTTGTTTACAGCGCGACCAGTATTTAAGAGAAAGTTCGTCTCGGCGAATTTGAAGTGGTTTTTCTCCGGCTTCTACCAATAGATTTTGCACCGGAGTTGCTTTCAAAGCCCCGAGGGCTATTTGCAGACCTTGATATTGAATCCTATCTAATTTTTCCTTTAATGGGTTAAAGAGGAGAAGATTTTTTAAAATCAAGTAAAATTGATTAAAAAAATGTTCAAGGAGAATGATTCCTAAACGGTTCATCAGACAATCTTGACCCTAAGTCATTTTTGTAGCCCTCATAGAGCAGAACAATTAAGCAATGCTAACTTTTTCTTTAGTTCTAATAATTTTCAAGATTTTGAGGCAAAAATGTCAAAAATAATCAATTTTGACAATTAAAGGGCAATAAGTCCTATAAGGAGTCCTCATACAACTTCAACCCAATGGAGTGTTTCGTAGAGCTTTTGATGCAGATGAAGGCATGTCTCTTCGGTTTTCCTGTATCTGTTACACTTTTTTAAATACAAGCCGAAAACTGTATTTTACCCCCCCCCCCCCCCCCCTTCCTCCATTCTATTTTTAACCATGGTGACCATGTTGGTTAATCTATCTGCAGCCATGGTTGGTGCAAACTTGGTTGAGGACATTTGACGGATGATGTGTACAAAGTTTCAAAGCTGTACTTTCAGTGGTTTCAGAGGAGAAGATTTTTAAAAAATCAATTAAAACCGTTTAAAAAAAAACAGTTCAAGGGGAATAACTATTAAACGGGTCATCAGACAATCTTAACCCTAAGTCATTTTTGTAGCCCTCATAGAGCAAAACAATTAAGCAATGCTAACTTTTTCTCTAGTTCTAATAATTTTCAAGATTTTGAGGCAAAAATGTCAAAAATAATCAATTTCGACAATTAAAGGGCAATAACTCCTATTAGGGGTCATCATACAACTTTGACCCAATGGAGTGTTTCGTAGAGCTTTTGATGCCGATGAAGGCATGTCTCTTTGGTTTTCCTGTATCTGTTATACTTTTTGAACTATAAGCAAAAAATTGTATTTTGACCCCCCCCCCCCGTTCTTTTTTTTAGCCATGGCGGCCACGTTAGTTAATCTGCGGCCATGGTTGGTGCAAACTTGCTTGAGGACATTTGATGGATGATGTGTACAAAGTTTCAAAGCAGTACTTTCAGTGGTTTCAGAGGAGAAGATTTTAAAAAATCAATTAAAACCGATTAAAATAAACAGTTCAAGGGGAATAACTCTTAAACGGTTAATCAGACAATCTTGACTCTAAAGCCAATTTTGTAGCCCTCATAGAGCAAAACAATTAAGCAATGCTTACTTTTTCTCTAGTTCTAATGATTTTCAAGATTTTGAGGCAAAAATGGCAAAAATTTCGACAATTAAAGGGTAATAACTCCTACAAGGAGTCGTCATACAACTTTGACCCAATGGAGTGTTTTGTAGAGCTTTTGATGCTGAAGAAGGATGGTATTTTTGGTTTTCCTGTATCTGTTATACTTTTTGAACTATAAGCCAAAAACTGTATTTTGACCCCCCTGTTCTATTTTTAGCCATGGCGGCCATGTTTAGTTGGTCTGAGGCCATGATTTGTGCAAACTTGGAAGAGGACATTTTACTGATGATGTGTGCAAAGTTTCTAATCAAACCTTCAGTGGTTTTGGAAGAGAAGATTTTTAAAGAAAAGTTAAGGACGACGACGACGACGACGACGACGGACGCCAAGTGAGGGCAATAAAAATGCCTTTTTATTATCAAATTATCTAACTTATTAATAAAAGAAACACAAATATATAGATTTAACTGTTGGGTCTGATTTGAGCCGTCGTTGTAGACATTGGTTCTGAGCCGGCACCTTGCTTGTGTACGTTGCTGGTGAGCGGGATTGTTCTTTTGCACACTGGGTCTAAGCAGGATCGTTTTCATAGACATTTCTTATGAATAGAATTTAAGATTTAACTGTTGGTTCTGAATTGAGCCGTCGTTGTAGACAATGGTTCTGAGCCGGCACCTTGCTTTTATACGTTGCTTGTGAGCGGGGTTGTTCTCATGCACGCTGGTTCTGACCAAGGCCGTGTTCGTGGTCATTTCTTATGAATAGAATTTAAGATTTAACTGTTGGTTCTGAATTGAGCCGTTATTGTAGACATTGGTTCTGAGCCGGCATCTTGCTTTTGTACGTTGCTTGTGAGAGGGGTTGTTCTTATGCACTCTAGTTCTGACCAAGACCGTTTTCGTGGTCATTCTTATGAATAAAATTTAAGATTTAACTATTGGTTCTGAATTGAGCCGTCGTTGTAGACATTGGTCTTGAGTCGGCACCTTGCTTGTGTACATTGCTTGTTAGCGGGACTGTTCTCATGCAAACTGGTTCTGACCAAGGCCGTTTTCGTAGACGTTTGTTATGAATGAAACCTATGCTTTAAATGTTGGTTCTGAATTGAACCGTTATTGTAGACATTGGTTCTGAGTCGGCACCTTGCTTTTATACGTTGCTTGTGAGCGGGGTTGTTCTCATGCACGCTAATTCTGACCATGACCGTTTTCGTGGTCATTCTTATGAATAAAATTTAAGATTTAACTGTTGGTTCTGAATTGAGTCGTCGTTGTAGACATTGGTTCTGAGTCGGCACCTTGCTTGTGTACGTTGCTTGTGAGCGGGACTGTTCTCGTGCACACTGGTTCTGACCAAGGCCGTTTTCGTAGACGTTTGTTATGAATGAAACCTATGCTTTAAATGTTGGTTCTGATCTTACCCGTCGTTGTAGACATTGGTTCTGAGCCGGCACCTTGCTTGTGTACGTTGCTTGTGAGCGGGATTGTTTTTTTTTGCACACTGGGTCTAAGCAGGATTGTTTTTATAGACGTTTCTTATGAATAAAATTTAAGATTTAACTGTTGGTTCTGAATTGAGCCGTCGTTGTAGACATTGGTTCTGAGCCGGCACCTTTCTTGTGTACGTTGCTTGTGAGGGGGGCTGTTCTCATGCACGCTGGTTCTGACCAATGCCGTTTTCTTGGTCATTTCTTATGAATAAACTTCAAGATTTAACTGTTGGTTCTGAATTGAGCCGTCTGTGTAGACAATGGCTCTGAGCCGGCATCTTGTTTTTATACGTTGCTTGTGAGCGGGGTTGTTCTCATGCACGCTAGTTCTGACCATGACCGTTTTCGTGGTCATTCTTATGAATAAAATTTAAAATTGAACTGTTGCTTCTGAATTGAGCCGTCGTTGTAGACATTGGTTCTGAGTCGGCACCTTGCTTGTGTACGTTGCTTGTTAGCGGGACTGTTCTCATGCACACTGGTTCTGACCAAGGCCGTTTTCGTAGACGTTTGTTATGAATGAAACCTATGCTTTAAATGTTGGTTCTGATCTTAGCCGTCGTTGTAGACATTGGTTCTGAGCCGGGCACCTTACTTGTGTACGTTGCTGGTGAGCGGGATTGTTCTTTTGCACACTGGGTCTAAGCAGGATCGTTTTCATAGACGTTTCTTATGAATAAAATTTAAGATTTAACTGTTGGTTCTGAATTGAGCCGTCGTTGTAGACATTGGTTCTGAGCCGGCACCTTTCTTGTGTACGTTGCTTGTGAGCGGGACTGTTCTCATGCACACTGGTTTTGACCAAGGCCGTTTTCGTAGACGTTTGTTATGACTGAAACCTATGCTTTCAATGTTGGTTCTGATCTTAGCCGACGTTTCTTATGAATAAAATTTAAGATTTAACTGTTGGTTCTGAATTGAGCCGTCGTTGTAGACATTGGTTCTGAGCCGGCACCTGGCTTGTGTACGTTGCTGGTGAGCGGGATTGGTTTTTTTGCACACTGGGTCTAAGCAGGATCGTTTTCATAGACGTTTCTTTTGAATACAATTCAAGATTTAACTGTTGTTTCTGAATTGAGGCGTCGTTGTAGACAATGGTTCTGAGCCGGCACCTTGCTTTTATACGTTGTATGTTAGCGGGATTGATCTCTTGCACGCTGGTTCTTACCAAAGCCGTTTTCTTGGTCATTTCTTATGAATAAACTTCAAGATTTAACTGTTGGGTCTGATTTGAGCCGTCGTTGTAGACATTGGTTCTGAGCCGGCACCTTGCTTGTGTACGTTGCTGGTGAGCGGGATTGTTCTTTTGCACACTGGGTCTAAGCAGGATCGTTTTCATAGACATTTCTTATGAATAGAATTTAAGATTTAACTGTTGGTTCTGAATTGAGCCGTCGTTGTAGACCATGGTTCTGAGCCGGCACCTTGCTTTTATACGTTGCTTGTGAGCCGGGTTGTTCTCATGCACGCTGGTTCTGACCAAGGCCGTGTTCGTGGTCATTTCTTATGAATAGAATTTAAGATTTAACTGTTGGTTCTGAATTGAGCCGTTATTGTGGACATTGGTTCTGAGCCGGCACCTTGCTTTTATACGTTGCTTGTGAGTTGACCCAGTTGTACATGATTTATCTCCCCTTTTACTTCCGGTTAAAAAAAATACGGATGTCATTTCTAAAGAAAAGAAAAAAATTTAAATAAAAGGTTTTTGTGCATTGTTTTCGTATTGTTTATCTTATGCCAATTAATTTGTCATCATTACTATAGCCATAGGGGTGTGTTCCTGTTCTGCCCACTTTGTGAAAATACAGGTAAAAAAGTAAGTGGGCAGAACAGGAATTGTATTAATTAGATCTAATTAGAGAACAAAGGATTAAAAATTATAGTCTTTTTCAAAATATAAATAAATATCAAACATATATATGTATTTATTTTTTTTATATCTTACATATATACATATATATATAGGTTCTTTAATATAAAACATATTTAAAAAAAAAACATTTATTACAGAGAACATCATTAGATAATATAAAACATATTTATTTTTGGGGTTTTAATAGCTATCTAAATAACAATAAATAATAATACATACTTACGGTTCTTTAATATAAAACATATTTTTAAAAAAGCATTTATTACAGAGAACATCATTAGATAATATAAAACATATATATTTTTATAACAAATTTACAAATAATTAATTATAAAAGTTATTCTAGGTGAAGTAGATGTGAAGCTGCATCCGAGTATTGAATAACATCCATGCTGCCATCTGCAAGTCGTTGTTTAAGCTGGGTTAGTCTGCTGTCAATGGTTCTGTATTTTTTTGCCTTTGGTCTTGTAGTTTGTCCGGCGTCGATCTGTGTACGGGTAATCTCGTTTGCTGCCTGTATCTCCTTGAAAACTTTGATGATGGTAAAGATATTTGGGTGGGCATGCTGTACTTTCTTCTTGAGTTTACTGTGCCATCCCTCTAAGTGTAGTTCTTGGTCCCTCAGCCCTTGAAGGTGACCCCAGGGAATACTGTGCGTACAAATTGTACTTGGACTTGTGCATGTGCCATGGTGTCTCAATTACAACTGATTTGACCTTAGAGTTTTACTGCTTTTAAGGCTGCTTTACAGCTTTGACACTGTTCAGAAGTTAATAAGTTTTCCTTTGATACTGAGCAGTTATCATATTTACCTGATTTATTTAGGCTGCTTTACAGCTTTGACACTGTTCAGAAGTTAATTACTGATTTATTTACTAATTATGCTAATTATGAAACAGACTATAAACACTAAAACAACAATCACACCAATTAAGTTTACACAAGACTAGTGGGCAGAACAAGAATATAAAATTTAAAAAGTGGGCAGAAGTGGAATAAACCGCCATAGGAATACAAGGATGTCACGGTAATCCTGTTTATTCAAGCTACCAGAAATGATATGGGTTACAACCATAGGTATCCATAGATGTTCGATTTGTATAGGTGTATCCGATTTGGTTTAATAGGTTTTTTTCTATTTGTTTTATTTAAAATTTCATCATATGCTGTATAAGTGTTACAAATAAAGACCATTGTGGAATGCAAGATAATTATCATCTTGATTAATAATATATCTCAACCTTGAGGAGAGTACTGTTAAAAAGCAAAGTGTTGGAAAGACAAATGTTTACCGTACAATAAGAAATGCATTGACCTTTTCGAAAGTACATAGTCACGTGGTTTTGTGGGGGGGGGGAAAAGGGGGGGAGATCGGCAGTTATCGGGTCCTTCCGTCGGGCATCATCGGAAGATCAAAGAAAAATACCGATAAGTTACAATTTCTTTTGATTTAATTTTACAATTATTATTATAATTAAAATTGTTTTTCAAAAAATTGCAATTTAATGTATTCAAACGTCAAACTAACGTTCATGTGCATAAACATTGCTTAGAACTTAATAATATTATCAGACTTTAAAATAAACCCCCCCCCCCGCCCCCCCCCCCCAAAAAAAAAAACTTATAGAAGAGTCTTATTTTTGCCAGAGACATGTAATTATATGTCTCTGATTTTGCAAATCAGTTTATAAGATTATTTACTTCTAAAATTATTTTCAACTATTTAAACTGTTGATGACCTTTATTCGAATGTAGCTGAATTGTTTTTCTATTGTATTATTATATACATTTTTCAAAATTTCATTTAGCTTTTTTTAAGTTTTTAATTTTTTAAATTTCTGTTTGTTTAAAGGACTTCATATACGATCTTAGAGGTATGTATAATCTAATTCTATAAGTATCTAAATATAATTTACTTCTTTAAAATAGTTTAACATAAAAAATTTTAAATCTTGAATTAAATAAAAATCCATACCTTTTGTGTTTTTTTTTTATTATAAAGAAATTTATTTTCTCACCAATGTCTATGACATTTTTCACTGATTCAGAAATAAATTTCTTTAAAAAACATGCCTGTTTTAAAATCTTATTTTCGTAGCTAATTACGTGAGTCTAAATTGTCTTTCATTTTTACCTTTCATTAAAGGTCAGTGTAATAAATAAGCAATTAGCAAATAAACAAGGCACATCTAATTTACAATTGCTTCACAAGTTTCAAGTTTCAAGTTTTTATTGATACACTCAGACACAGTACTACATGTGTTACATGAGGTCAAATCATATAAATACAACTTATATACAAACAACAGAATGAGTATGAGCAAAGTGGTTTAGGTAAATACGACAAAATCATAACAATAATACAGACATTTTTTTGATAAATAATGACAGGTTTTTTAATAGCTTGACATTACAAAGTATTAGGAGACCTTTCATTTTTTCGTAATTTGGATTACTTGTATAATAATTTGGAATATATTTTGCTCTAATGTCCATTACAACATCATTTTTACATTGAAAGAGAATGTGGAATTCATTTCCTAATCCTTCCTGGCACAGATTACAGATGCGATTAGCTTTTGGAATATTGACCCAGCGTCCCATTTCGATTGGTAAGTGTAAGTTTGAGGTACGAAGTTTTGAAATCCAAATTCTACTCTTCTCTGGAAGACGCAATAAATAATTTTCTAGACCAAAAGAGTTTTTAAATAATGAATAAAGTTCTCCGCGTGAGGCTGAGGCAGTATCTCCAAACCATTTCTGTATGAATTGATCACGTAAAATACATTGTACATACTTAATATCAAAGAAAGGGAACTGATTTAAAAATACATAGCTCATACCTATATCATTCCAAATATTCTGGATAAAATCTATCCATTTGAACTTATGGACATTATTCAAATGTAGACAAACCATCAACCGATATAGTGAATTACACAATTTGTTCTCGTTTTGTACTAACGTACCCCAGAAAGAAATCATCCTAAATTTAACCCTCAATTCCAAAGGATATCTACCGAGTTCCCCATATACCATGAAGTTTGCTGTGGTTTGTCTTACTTTTAACAATCTTTTACAAAATTTTAAATGCATTTGTTCTATAATTTTTAAATCCTCAAATCCCCATATTTCTGAACCATACAGTAATATCTCTTACCCCCACCCACACCACACACACAAACACACACGCCTCGTTCTCGGCCAATCTCGTGCGAGAGAGTTTGGGATTTAGAAATCGTTAATAATCAAAACCCAGGGAAATTAAGTTTAATGTTCAAGATTGATGAATTTTCTGCATAAAGATTTCATTTTCTACCCTAATTATGAAATAATCCAGAAGTAATACTGAAAATTATCGATCAAGGCTTTCTGGATGAGTGGTCACAAGCGCGTTAAAATACTGTTGGACTGATGATGATGCACGAGGGGAACGTCATGCAAATACACGTAATACTACAAAATTTTAAACTATTTTTATCAAATCATCTTATGAATTCCTATAAAAACAAATACATTCACATTCTATTATGTGAAGATTAGAAACTGCATAAAAAATACAAAACTTAATAAGTACCCAATAAATTCGGGACATAACCAGATCAAGTCAAATTTATAATCATCTACATTTTTATGTAAAGACACGAATTCAAAAAAAAAAATATGAAGCTTGCTCTATCAATCGTGAAAAATCCAAACAAAACAAAATATATTATGATAATATTGAACCAAACAAGTCTTTCTAACATATACATTACGTAATATAACGTAACAAAATCTAACTAGAGGCTCCCAGGAGCCTGTATCGCTCACCTGAACCTGAAACCAAACAACCCTTTTTTATCCAGCTTTTCTTTGCTATAAGGAATTGCCCAACACTTCTACAAAAGTCATTAATTTTGACCTTTTAAGGGAAATAATTCCTAAGAAGGAGCTTTTGATGCTTAGAGGGAGAAGGGAGGTTCACTTCAAATTTGCTGTACCTGTTATACTTTTTTAACTATCGGTCGAAAGCTCTCTTGACTCCCCCATCCCCCCTCCCCATTTTCTATTTTTAGCCAACGTAGCTATGTAGGTAGTCTGGTGTCATGATTTGCACAATTTTGGTAGGGGATGTCCTTAAGATGATGTGTGCAATGTTTCAAAGCAGTCCTTTAATGGGTTGACTTGACTTGGGGAGTTTTTTACGTCCTACACCGACAACTTAATGCCCTTGGTCGGACCGTCCTTACGGACATGGTTTTGGGGGGTTTAATAATGTGGCTATTATAGAATTTAATAATTTGAGTTTTGGACAAAAATTCATTATCATTTAATATAATTCACTTTTAAGGTAAAGGTGTCCTTTCTGGTATTTATTTTACCTTGTACGAAGCCTAATTTTTGTTTGATAACTTCTATGATTTATCTTCCTTTTTCTATTATTATTGTTACATTTAAATTACTTAAGGTGTTTATGTAATTTTTTGTTTTTATTTTTTATTACATATATATATATATTTATTGATTTTTTATTTTTTTATCATGATTAATTTAATTTTATTTATTTATTTATTTATTTATTTATTTATTTATTTTATTTTATTTTTTTTTTATTTACATATTTACATATATACATATATACATACATAAGCTTGTCTTTGTACCATTTATAAAAATAAGTAGGCGCCCGAGACGAGCTATTGGCTTACCTTGGTGTAGAATATATTAGTTATCTTTGTTTACTAAAGTGTCTTATAATAATACGCGTGTTCACGAGCTCTTGGCTTACCTTACTGGGGAGTATTAGTTATGTTAGTTTACTAGGGGGTGTTAGAATAATACGCGTGTTCCTCAGTAGGCGCCCGAGACGAGCTCTTGGCTTACCTTACTGAGGATTGTGTTAGTTACATAGTTTAGTGGAAAGGGGGTAGTTGAATTTTACGCGTTCTCCTTATAAGGTGCCCGAGACGAAGCTCTTGGCTTACCTTACTTTGGAATAGTTTAAATTAGAGAGGGGTATTTGAATCTTGCGCGTTTTCCTAAGTATGTGCCCGAGACGAAGCTCTTGGCCTACTTTACCGAGGAATAGGTTTAGTAGATTGGGGTACTTTATTTAGACACATTTTCTCAAGTAGGTGCCCGAGACGAAGCTCTTGGCTAACTTCTCTTTTGAAGTCAATGTTTGTTAGGCGCGGCCGTCGCAGAGGACATCTGTTTAGTTTATATACAAATATCTTTACAAATATCTTTATTTCCTAATCATATGGCCCATCAGAGCATGTTAATTAGATAGTTACATTTTTTTCATCACAGCAAAACAGAAAAACATCAATTGCAGAGAGCCAGCCTTTCCAATATTCATGTATAAAGAGAGATAACTCTAAAATACAGTAGTACATCATTTAAGTGAATATTAAACAAGTATTTATAATAATGAAAATAATAGACATATAATTATTTATTTAATCTGATTCTGATTTTTGCTTATATATGGTGGATCCAAAGTGTAGTATAAAAGAAATAATGTGATTCGTCAAAATCGTCGCGGTGCTGAATTGAGTATTTTTAGATTAGTTTATGGTAATCTATTTCCGTGATGAAATTGACCAAATGTTTATATACAGATTCCCTAATGTTTAAAGGGGGTGCTAGTAGTTGTTGGATATCTAACTGATCTATGTTCATTTTCGCCAGTTCTTCTTTAAGTTTTTGCCTAGCTGTTTGATGTTTGTCACAGTTAATCAACATGTGAGATATATCTTCCGGAACATTGCAGTGTTGGCAAAGCGGAGATACATTTCTTACATACTGACCTATTTGACCTGCCAAAAGTGTTTTTCCTAATCTTAATCTTGTGATAGATTTGCAATGAAAGCGGCTTCCTTGAAGGAAAAACGGTTTTTGTCCTATTGTTAGTAAAATTATGATACCATGAACCGGTGTGTTCGTTCCAAATATTTTTGCCATTTATTTTGAATATTTGTTTAATTATGGAATGAAATTCGTTAGAACTCATCGGTAATTTAAAGGCAATTTCATCTTTTTGTAGGGCTGCTTTGGCTAATCGGTCTGTGGTTTCATTACCGATTAAACCTACGTGCGCGGGAATCCATTCAATTGTTAAATCTATATTTTTGGAACGTATATCTGCTGCCAAACAATAAATAGAATCGAGGATATCGGGTCTACTCGAATTATCGGTTTCTATTGATTGGATTGAGCTCAGGGAATCTGTTAGTATTACAGCTTTTTCAATTTTTGTATGATTAGTTATGATTATTGACATTGCTTGGTGGATAGCAAGCATTTCGGTTGTATAAACAGAGAGATTGTCGCTACTGTGGAATGATCTGGAATAGTTATATTTGGGGATGAATATGCCGTATCCCGTTTTTCCAGACACCGGGTCTTTAGACCCATCCGTATATATTTTGATATGATTTTGGTATTTTTGATCAATATATTCTAATGTCAGATTTTTAATTTTATTAGGTTCGTCTGTTTTATTGAAAGTTGAAGAAAGATGGCGAGATGTTTTTGCTTATTTTTGGTCCCACGGGGGAATCGAACTGGATTTTTTTTCAAGAATTTCGGTTTCCAATAAATTGTTTTCGGTTAATATTTTTCGTACCCGGTACCCAAATGGGTATTTATTAGGTTCCCATTTATGAGCTTTCACCCTATATTATTTACAGTCAGTTGTTATTTCGTTTGCTGGGTTTTTAGAATTTTGTTTACAGCGCGACCAGTATTTAAGAGAAAGTTCGTCTCGGCGAATTTGAAGTGGTTTTTCTCCGGCTTCTACCAATAGATTTTGCACCGGAGTTGCTTTCAAAGCCCCGAGGGCTATTTGCAGACCTTGATATTGAATCCTATCTAATTTTTCCTTTAATGGGTTAAAGAGGAGAAGATTTTTTAAAATCAAGTAAAATTGATTAAAAAAATGTTCAAGGAGAATGATTCCTAAACGGTTCATCAGACAATCTTGACCCTAAGTCATTTTTGTAGCCCTCATAGAGCAGAACAATTAAGCAATGCTAACTTTTTCTTTAGTTCTAATAATTTTCAAGATTTTGAGGCAAAAATGTCAAAAATATTCAATTTTGACAATTAAAGGGCAATAAGTCCTATAAGGAGTCCTCATACAACTTCAACCCAATGGAGTGTTTCGTAGAGCTTTTGATGCAGATGAAGGCATGTCTCTTCGGTTTTCCTGTATCTGTTACACTTTTTTAAATATAAGCCGAAAACTGTATTTTACCCCCCCCCCCCTCCTCCATTCTATTTTTAACCATGGTGACCATGTTGGTTAATCTATCTGCAGCCATGGTTGGTGCAAACTTGGTTGAGGACATTTGACGGATGATGTGTACAAAGTTTCAAAGCTGTACTTTCAGTGGTTTCAGAGGAGAAGATTTTTAAAAAATCAATTAAAACCGTTTAAAAAAAACAGTTCAAGGGGAATAACTATTAAACGGGTCATCAGACAATCTTAACCCTAAGTCATTTTTGTAGCCCTCATAGAGCAAAACAATTAAGCAATGCTAACTTTTTCTCTAGTTCTAATAATTTTCAAGATTTTGAGGCAAAAATGTCAAAAATAATCAATTTCGACAATTAAAGGGCAATAACTCCTATTAGGGGTCATCATACAACTTTGACCCAATGGAGTGTTTCGTAGAGCTTTTGATGCCGATGAAGGCATGTCTCTTCGGTTTTCCTGTATCTGTTATACTTTTTGAACTATAAGCAAAAAATTGTATTTTGACCCCCCCCCCCGTTCTTTTTTTTAGCCATGGCGGCCACGTTGGTTAATCTGCGGCCATGGTTGGTGCAAACTTGCTTGAGGACATTTGATGGATGATGTGTACAAAGTTTCAAAGCAGTACTTTCAGTGGTTTCAGAGGAGAAGATTTTAAAAAATCAATTAAAACCGATTAAAATAAACAGTTCAAGGGGAATAACTCTTAAACGGTTAATCAGACAATCTTGACTCTAAAGCCAATTTTGTAGCCCTCATAGAGCAAAACAATTAAGCAATGCTTACTTTTTCTCTAGTTCTAATGATTTTCAAGATTTTGAGGCAAAAATGTCAAAAATTTCGACAATTAAAGGGTAATAACTCCTACAAGGAGTCGTCATACAACTTTGACCCAATGGAGTGTTTTGTAGAGCTTTTGATGCTGAAGAAGGATGGTATTTTTGGTTTTCATGTATCTGTTATACTTTTTGAACTATAAGCCAAAAACTGTATTTTGACCCCCCTGTTCTATTTTTAGCCATGGCGGCCATGTTTAGTTGGTCTGAGTCCATGATTTGTGCAAACTTGGAAGAGGACATTTTACTGATGATGTGTGCAAAGTTTCTAATCAAACCTTCAGTGGTTTTGGAAGAGAAGATTTTTAAAGAAAAGTTAAGGACGACGACGACGACGACGGACGCCAAGTGAGGGCAATAAAAATGCCTTTTTATTATCAAATTATCTAACTTATTAATAAAAGAAACACAAATATATACATTTTATTTTTTATAAAGATAAGAATGCATTAAAAAAATTAGGCCGAATTTTACTGCCGTTATAATCCGGTACGTCTAAACACCACACAGGACTCCTTAGTGCACTAAGGACCTAAAATGTGCACTAAGGACATGATGCATTTGTTTTAGATTAATAAAAGACCTGTTAATGAACTATAATTATTATAAATAACATAAATCGAAAGTTTTGTAAAGATATTTTTATCGGTTTTTGAGTTATTAAGGATTTTGTAAAAATCCTTTGATGTACCGCTGGGAGATCCCGATGTGATCTGTCAAATCGAGCGTGAAAATTTAGTAAGCATAGAATAAACAATTATTAATACAGGTAGCAAGGAAATTAGTAATTTAGTAATTAGATTTGAATCAAAAATATATATTTTTATTTTTTATATTTATTTATTTGTTCAACACTTTTACAATAAATGGTTATAACATAAAATGTAATGAATACAACAATAGAAACTGGGTCTTGATACAATTCTACACCCATTCATCATATTGGTAAATAAATATAAAAATGCACCGTTTTGAAAATAATGTTTGAATTATATTGATATATAAATATCAATAAATGATTTTTTAAATCAGAATATAAAAGGTTTGTTGGAATCTTTGAAGTAATTTTTGACATGGGTAAGTTAAATAGCAATAATTATGATTATGGTTATTAAACCAAACGTTTGCAATTGAAAGTGCTAACAAAACAGTTTTGTGACAGTTTTATTGCTTTAATAACAGAGAAAACCTAATGCACCGTGAAACCATTTGAGTCCTTATGGCATGTATAATGTATAAAAATATACAAATTTGTTAATTTTGGTCATTTTACAACAATTCTTCAATAACTCAACATCGTAATACATCAGCAATGTTTCGACCTTGGTTAGCACCAACTACGGGCTTCAACTTCAGTGAATCCCTTTGCAGATTGGGAGAGGTATAATTTTTTATGTATTTATTTTTTTTCTTCAAAATTTGATTCGATATGCTCAAGCTTTGCGTAAAGTACGTTTACTTCAGTTGATATTTTTTGCCTTATTAGACTTATTGAAATTTTAACTTGAAAGTAAGTTTTTATTTGGGTCCATAGAAATACCCAAGAATACCAAAAAATACCCAAGAACACCCAAGAATACCTTATAAAACTTCAAAATTGACATGAAAACAACATTTTTGTGGAAAAAATACATATTGCAAGATGTGAAATATTTTTTAAGAGCAACTATATTATTTTAATATAGAAAAACTCGAAATTGTTGTCATGTAGACACTGGTTAATATGACAGTGTTTGGCAGTATTAGCCTGTTTAAATAAAATAGTATGTACTCTATTTATGTGGAAAATGTTACAACTAAAGTCCGCAAAGTATGCTAAATATTAATATGACATAAAATACTGTAACTAAGAAACACATTTTGGAAACATTTCATATTACCGTTTCATATGATATTATTTCAATTAAGACATCAATGGAATGCATCTGGGGATAATATGTTCGATCTTTAGTTATTTTGGGATATTTTGTTTTAAAATTGCGATGTCTAATAAATAATCATTTTTAGTGAATTTTAGTAGTTTACTATATGTTGTTGGTAACAATGACATTACGAGGATAATCTGAAATTATTTACTTAGTATTATCCATTATTCAATCTGGAATTAATTATGTTTGTTATTTATTTCTTTTAAAAACATTTGAGGGTGTGTGCATGCATTTTTGTAATACAATTTTTTATTGTTATTTATGATATGATTTTAACAATTAAATTATCTATCTACAAAAGTGTTTTATTTATATTCTTAACTAAAGCAACACAATTTAATTCCCTAATGACACAATTAAACTTTAACAAACTCAATGATCCATGACCTTGTTTATTGACTGAAATTTGTTTATTGATTTATGGTAGACGATCTAGTGCGGTACATCAGAGGAATTTTACAAAATCCTTAATAACTTAAAAACCGATAATAATATTTTTACAAAACTTTCGATTTATGTTATTTATAATAATCAGAAACCATTAACAGGTCTTTTATTAATCTAAAACAAATGCATCATGTCCTTAGTGCACATTTTGGGTCCTTAGTGCACTAAGGAGTCCTGTGTGGTGTTTAGACGCACCCGTTATAATCCGAAGTTAGTTTTATGATTTGTCGGATTAACGGCAGAATTCAGTCCTATTGCTCGTAATGTAGCAAATAATAAATTCAAGTTCGGTCTATTTATACAAAATTCAAACATCATATTCATCTTCTTTACGTTATTAAAGCTTTAGACATTGCGAAACTAAGGGGAAACGATTTTTATGGAAGAAATTCCTTTTTTTTTGTCTGTGGAGATGCATGTGGAAAATCCTATGTTGATCATTTTTCCGTATATGGATATTGTGACCTAATGTTATTAAAAACGTGCTAATTTTCTATAACATTTCCGTAGTAAGAATCAAGTAATTTACATATGTATTACCCAATATGCAACACGCCATTCAGGTTCGGGTTTCTCAAGTTTTTCATGTAGTAAAGGTATTTAAAAAGAGACACGAATGTCAATTAATACACAACGCACACCGGGTTATTAAAAACGGCAATAACTATCATCACGTATCAATAATGATCGATTTTAAACACGAAACCGATAAAAAAAATGGTGACACTGTCGAAAGATATGAAGATCGACCACGTATGATTGTATAAATATGCAACTTCTTTTGGACATCAAAGTGCCGGGAGTGAATCACTCCCGCTCTGCTACATTACGAGTAATGATCAATCCTACCCGAACACAATTATATATTATTAAGAGAATAACAGCTGGGGTTCTACCTCAAATTAGCATCAGATAAATAGGGTAATAAACATCGGTTTATTAATTAACGATCACGTTTACACAGCAGACGGTTTTAACGACCTCAGAATTCACACCTGACATTCAACTGAAGAGTGAAAATTTATTAGAGACAATTGTGCATTTCAATAGGTTTACAGCACAAACTGCGGCTGAAGTTTCGGTACAAGGCTCTGAACGTTCAGGTGGACAATTGAGGGAAATTAGTTCATACAATCTCGAAAATGATCAAATAAGGCGTCTTCGGTAGACGTTGACGACGCTTCCAACGTCCTGGATAGCGGTCCAGGGTTTGACTCTATATCACCAGACAACATCATGACTAAGTACAACATGGGACTAGTATAACTAACCAGGAACCTATAAATCAAGTTAGTTATACTAGTCCCAGGTACAACCAAAGCATGATTACAGAGAATAATACAAATTGATAGTTTAATATAGTTTTATTGTTAACAATGACCTCATCTGCTGGGTTTTGAATGATTTCTGCTACAGATATAGGATACATGTAATATTACAGAGAATAATACAAATTGATAGTTTAATATAGTTTTATCGTTAACAATGACCTCATCTGCTGGGTTTTGAATGATTTCTGCTACAGATATAGGATACATGTAATATTAATGTAATATTAAAAGCATAAAACAAAAAGCAGCAGATCCATGGACATAAATAAGATTTGCAAAGAGAACATCCTCAAAAACCAAACTTTTGTGTTTAGGTCTTTGTGCGGCTCTCGGGTAGAACAGTCCAACCCTTGCGCGGTACCCGGATATAGTTACAAACATTATGTGATTCCATTGTCCCATGAGAAGTTCAGCGTCAGTGTTGGACAGTTCGTGGCTTCAAATAATTCCCGTCTCGCATGCGAGACGGGATCATGCGAGACGGGATAAATAATCAAAAGCTAAACAGCGGAAACCAGTCGTATCTCAAGGATAACAGATAAACAATGCTGTGTCTTGATTGGCTGCTAAATCGGGAGATAGTTGCCGATTGGAAAACAAATAAGCAGAGCTAAGTTAGGGATGAAAACCCGGCATAATTACGGGGCGGTAGCAATCATAATAGGCTAAATCGAGAGACAGCTGCCGATTGGCCAACTGTCTTGTCTTGTTCAGGTAACTACCGCCGTTAGTCGGCGCACTCTATCCTATGTGGTGCACATCATTGCATGTGTATGGTGCATATAGTCACAGTGAGAATACGAATAGTTGACGGAGTCAAATGAACATGTATGTACAGTGTATAGATTATAATACAGTTAGGCATCCACATATAAGTTATTTAAATGTAGAGTTATTAAACTCAGTCTACAATTACTACTTTATCGTAAAAGCACTAAAAGCACTAAAAGGCAAGAAGCAGCATTATACGTAAAATATCAGGCACTAGTCATAAATGCACTAAAATGTTTAAATATTGTTAATCTAAAATTTTACTTTCTGATATCAAAAAGGGCATGTATAGCGGTTTCTAAAACTATAAAAGCTGCTAAAACACGATGCTTGAGTTAAAACGATAAGATGCACTTGGTCAAGCGTGGAGTCAAAATAAAAATTCAGAGATATATATACAAGAAGGGTATCATCACTATTGCATTTTTTCTATTAAAAACACTAAAAGCATCGGATTATACATATTTTATATATTTATAGAATCTTGCCCCCCCCCCCTCCTTTAACTGTCTCATCCTTTCCATATGTAGGTTATAGCACATGTTCCTGGTTAGTTCATCCAGCTCTATATAACCTTGTTTTTTCAGCTTACTGATATACGGCATCTGTTGGTTTGTACAGTCCAGTATGAGTTGAAGTAGGTTGTTTTGATTGACAAACTCTTGGTAAACATCGTTTCTGAGGTTATCTAGGTAGCTTTTGATATGTCGGAGATGCCTTCTTCGAACGTTTTCCAGCTTTGGACACTTGAGAATAAAATGTTGTAGATCATCTGCCTCATCTCCGCATAGGCAGCATATAGTTTTGATATAACTATCTCCATACTTTTTTCTTGTTGTATTAAACAGGTATGTTTGAGTTACAAGCTGATCTTGTGGCGAAATCCAAACTAACACGGAATCAGGTTTCTAACTTTTATTAACTGCAAACTTCTATTTACAATATGTACAGCTACTTTCACTTTCAACAATACCACATTGGATAACTGCTATAATTGTCACTGTCTAATCTTACAACTATTACTTGAAATTAAACTTAAACTTGAACTCCTATAAATGTTACAACCATGTCTTATATACTATTTTACAAAGAATATTGTAGAAAGTTCTTTTTCAAGTAGTTTCTATAATTATCTAAATCTTTCTTATCTAATAATAGTAACATGTAAATTCCAGAAGCTTCCAGATAAACAATAGTACAATCAACTAATTTCTAGAATAAACCATAACATCCTTGTTCTAAACAAATTATATAACAATAATAATATGGCATAATTAAAAAATAATCACAAGTATAAATAATTACAATTGTTCATGTAATATCGTGAATACAGTTCGCGACAGATCTTGACTTCTGCAGCTCTTATTTTTCTATGTACATTTTCTGCGCCTTCCCAAATATTATGTGGTTGTGACATCGGGTTTTTCTGTAATTGGAGGTAAAAGGGTTGACTCTTAGCTATATCTTCCTCACATTGTTGAGACCAGTATAATTTTTGTGCCTTCCTTACTTCTTTTTTCCACGCCTTTTTTGATCTAGGGTTTTTCATTAGTTCATGTATTGTCTCCATTCCATATTTCTCTAAAACTAGTTCAGCCCTTTCTGTAAAAAGTTCGTTGCTATTTCTGTTGAAGCAATGTTGTCTAATTAAGATATTATACTCTGCTGATGATGGGCATCTGATTATATTCTTAAGGAGTGACAGTATATTATTAAGATCTATATACATCTGTATTGGAATTGCACCAACGAATAGGTAAACTTCAGTATTTGAGGTTTTGTTTGGAAAGCCTCAAGATTTTCCTCTGCATCTTTTCTAGTTGTTCTATTTCATATTGCCTACATTTCATTATCTCAAGCCCATATATCATTCCTGCTAGTCCAAACCAAACTTAAAATACTCAACAAATAAGCAGAGCTAAGTTAGTGATGAAAACCCCGCATAACATTGCAGTAGCAATAATAATAGGCCGACCGCCGTTCGTTGCCACTCGAGAAAAGCCGAGCGATCACGAATCGGTTACGATAAAAAAAGAAAAAAATATGCAAGATAATGGGAATTTAACTGTTTTAAAAGGAAAGTTGATTTGTGTATGTTTATCATAAAATGTGTATCATAAAACTTAAACGGAGAAAAACGGAAAAACAAGTGAGAAAAGGAGAACAATTTTAATCTTTTCCTGCTTACTGACAAGGTTCACATCAACTATCTTACCGCGTAGAATGATGCATCTAGAGATGCTTAACATAGTGCATGCTTCATATGCTGACTCTGACCTATATTTTGCGGTTGCCTGATTTGGCTATCTAAACATTGTATACTTATAATGAAGTGATGTTAATAATAACAATACATAATAACATTACAAAACAGTACGTATTTTTGTCCACGAAAAATAAAGCTTAGAGACGGCTAGCTTTTTAGGAAAGCTAATACTTGTAATTTGCAAATAATCAAACAAGCATGTAAGTGTAACATAAGGTCATCGTGGTACAGTACAAGAAATAAACATAAAACACTGCGTAACATATATGCAACATTATAATCCCACTATGTACAAATGTGACATGCATAACCTCCATCTCACATTGGCAAAAACAAGTAGTCGGTCAAATAATAAGAATTTAGTACCTGATCATTAAAGGGAAACTTCGCGAAAAATGGAAATTTGATATGTTATTCTTCAAATAAAAAGAAATATAATTGCCTGTTGATGTTTTATTGTATTCTTTACCGTAACGCTTCCAGAGTGGATTAGAGGTGCTCAGATTTTGTGTGTGGGGGCTCCCATATTGACAGTATTTTATCACGTGACTGCGTTTGTGACGTGATAAATGTAATTATCCAGTAAATATGATAAACAATCCAGTTTAAAAATATGTTTTTCTGCCTTTGCTCTTTAAAGAATATTAGGCGATTACTAATAACCTGCTGACAACATAAGATTACCAAATACGTCTTAATGTTTTAATGTTTTTTGTATTAATAACTGTATTTTTAGACACAAATTTTAACCTGTCTTTATTTAACTCTGATAATTACCTAAATAATAATTTTATAAACGATATATTTGTATATTTATTTTTTTTTAACATAACATAAAATTCCGTAGACAATTTTGCACGTCTTGCATGAAACGGCAGTTGTTCCTGGACGTGAAAATTTTACAGGTAAATCATTACTCGTTTTTAAGGGTATTAACAGAATTAGCAGGTAAACAAACCGGATGTTTATTGCAATTACTAGATCATTTGACGCCGACTTTGAAGTATGAATATTCGGAGATTTTCAAAAAGCTAATCAGATCAAAGGTTAATCATGTACTTCGAAATTAGAACGGTACGCCCCCTCCTGCCAAGAACAGGTATGATTTGAATACAACGAAGTGTCAGAACACAGTATGTAAATCAATATCAAACACAACAACCAAGTGTCAACAAATAAAATAAACAAACACAATATTTTGGCTGGTAATTGTCATGGCTTTATTCACACATCAATACACAATTCAAATCAATCAAAATTATTCATATGTGAATACACAAATCAAATCAATCAAAAATGTCCATCACAAATGATGAAAATAAAATACTATTGGGCGATCCAATAGTGATATTAAAAACACTGGGCGATCCAGAGTTGAATTGTATTTCTAAATCCACCAGCTAGAAATCAGGAAATCCCTGCTCTTCATCAGTACATGTATCACAAACATCAGGAAACAAAAGTAGAAACTGGAACTCGACATCGATTAAATGTCCCATAAGCCATGACCATATTCATAACTGAAATAGAAAACTAAAAAGAGCAATATATATTCTAGAGGGAGGGCAGGGAGGGCTTTTTCCTAAAGAGAAACGTGGCGTTGCGTGGTCAAAAGCACGAAAAGACCGTGGCAATCAAGTGCACCGTTTTTATACCTAAGTGCCCCTTAGGTAATTGAAGAGTTACAGGACAGATAACTCGTCGAATAATTATAATAAACGAATTTAATTTTGATTATTAAATTGCATTATTATAAGACACTTTAGTAAACAAAGATAACTAATATATTCTACACCAAGGTAAGCCAAGAGCTCGTCTCGGGCGCCTACTTATTCTTATAAATGGTACAAAGACAAGCTTACGTATATATATATGTATATATAAGTAAATAAAAAAAAAAAAGAAAAAAAAAAGAAAAAAAAATATTTAAAAAAAAATAAATAAAAAAAATAAATAAATAAAAAAAAATAATAATTAATAAATAAATAAATAAATAAATAAATAAATAAATAAATAAATAAATAAATAAATAAATAAATAAATAAATAAATAAATAAATAAATAAATAAATAAATAAAATTAAATTAACCATGATAAAAATAAAAAAATCAATAAAAGTGAATTATATTAAATGATAATGAATTTTTGTCCAAAATGCAAATTATTAAATTCTATAATAGCCACATTATTAAACCCACCAAAACCATGTCCGTAAGGACCGTCCGACCAAGGGCATTAAGTTGTCGGTGTAGGACGTAAAAAACTCCCCAAGACAAGACAACACAGGATGTATATAAGATTTCGAATACCTTTAGATGCAATGTCAGAGGAAACGTAAAACTGACAGTCACACGTTGACTCAAAATATATACATGTAAAATTTGGAAAACTGTGTTACGCACACGCACAATAAATGTTACCAGTATTAATAATAATAAATGTACTAAACGTGAAGTGAAATTTTGATGCGCGAAAACTGTATTTAAAATATTTCATTTAATGACCGTTATTTCTAAAATAGTCAACTTTGCAAAGATTTTGTATAAAAAAAGTTTCGTTCAATAAGTTGCATAATCTGATTAAGTTGAAAGTAATAATACGAATAATTTTCAATTTAATTAATATTTATGGACAAAATTCATACGAATATTCGATGAAAAATGAGGTCACCATACCATTAAACTATCCTCCATTTAATTCTGGAAAATGATATTCGCATGAAGTTGTTGCTGCTGTGTCTTACGTAGTCTTTAAATTGGTTAACTTTTTGTTACACAAATCAGTTTTTGCTTAGATCAGGAATACGAAACGTAAACTTGCCACAGCCTTGTCTTATAGTACAACCTTCTGTTATTGGCCGTTTCGCGTTATTATCATACGGCAACTTTAAGGTAATTAGATGTCCAGGGATCTTTAGTATCGCCATCTAGTGACGAGATAGTGACAAGATGGCGGACCTTCATAAGTGCATTTTTTACACAGTAAATTCAATGTAGAAACTTAACCATTGAAAATATAATAAAACATTAAGAGGCAAAAGTGTTTCTTTTTATTTGAAGAATAACATATCAAATTTTCATTTTTTCGCGAAGATTCCCTTTAAGGACTGGAATGGCTAGCATGTAATGTAGGTAATAAATCATGGCATTTAATTTGGCTCGGGTGTACAAAGAAGGATAACTCTAAATCAATGTTACAAGATGTGAAAAAAAGTCAATGGATCTTGGAGACATAATATAATTCGAAAAGTTATTTCTCTCAAGATTTGCGAGTTATTTTATCATGTTATATTATGAAATATGAAAATATCTAGTCTTTTTTAGATGGAAAGCTATAGCAAACATTTACACAAAATGTATACAATTTATTGAGTTTTTATTCACAGTTAAACTTCTAGACATAATGTTCATTGGAAGGCATACCCTCAGTATAAACTCACGCCGGGCTCTTGGGGCATAGGGTGACCCATTCCGAACCCTCCACTGCACGTAGGTATTTGTTGGTATCGAGGTTGAAATTGTTGTATCAATGCTTGATGGTAATTGTTCATAGGCGACAGCACTAGATAACCAGGATGCATTACAGTTCCATGGCTAGCCTGGCCAGCTCCCCTATTGCCCATGGCGTCAAGAGAGTTGACGGTCGCGTAAGACGCACCGCTGTCGGCGAGAATTTTCAGCAGGTCTGATTCAGTTGTCACCACATGTTTTTAATCGTGTTTGTCTGTAATTGAAATCTTTCCGTCCCAAACTGATGTTTTGTTGATTTTTCCTTCCCTGTAGACGTTACGGGCAAGAAAGGCCACTTTTGATCGGGTTTTGGTGAGGTCTTGGCTGACACTGACACCTTTCAGAGACTCAACGTTCAACAAGACAACTTTTCAGGTAATGATGTTTACATGCAAATAAATAAGTCTACTGGTCAGATAACTAAGTTCACATGTCAGATAATTATGTCAACTTGTCAGATAATTAAGTTTACTTGTCAGATAGTCTACTTGTCAGATAATTATGTAAACTTGTGTATGGCATGAAAACGGCAAAAACTCAAAAACGTCTGTCTTTTTATCGTGGCATATATCTATGGAAGCGTATATTAGTCACGAATTGTTGAGTTGATTTGTCATTTTATTGTCATTCTGCCTACTTGACACATAGTTAGGTCAACATATTTTGTGAAATAAGTCTTCTCTGTGACTCCTCCGATATCGGTGATTAATTTCATCATATTTTCAAATGTACACATTTCAAAAATGACTGAGAGACATGTTTTCACTCGAGGGTAACTATAATTTTTATTTTTTATTTTTATATTGTATTTTCTCATCTCTGTAACATGTTGTTTACGAGAATAAAATTCAGTATCATTATTTTTAACTATTTAATGATCTATGTATTAACTAGTTTTGTTAATTAACTTTGATGATCTTACAAACAAAACTAATCATTAATACATAGATAATTAAATACATGTCATTAACTAGTTTAACGCCACTGATGAGTCTTGAATAGACAAAACGCGATATGGTCACGCGCCCACTGCAGCCGGGCATCCTTATGTCTTTGGGTAAGTGCTGGTCGCTTTATTTGTCTCCGTACTTGAAGTCTTCCGCAGTTTAGCCTTCTGTTTATTGTCCGTCTACTGATTCTAACATGGACATTCCATCGACTACGCAACATGTTTGCAGTAGTAAAAGGTTGTTGTCTAGCAAGTCTTCGAAGTAGTCTATCTTCCCTCTCTGTTAATTGTCTTCTTCAGTCACCCTGATCTTGGCCTTTCCCCAACAATACCAGTTTCATTAAATAGTCTCATTAGCCTACTGATGACAGAATGGCTAACATTGAACCTATCTGAAACCTGCCGATGTGTCATTCCAGCCCTTATCACACAAACTGCTTGCCAACTCTCTGCATCTGCTATAGTCTTCGTCGTACCATGTTGAAATGATTTCAAACCAGGATAAATTTTACCTGTTACGCACGTGCACTATGAAATGAAAAAAGGCACCAAACTTGGGTTTTCAAAAGCTGTCTGTCTGGTTATCTGAATTTAGGATTCGAAAGAAATCTAGCAATTTAACAAAATCGATATTTGGTTGGTTCAAATGTGATCGTTTGTTCAAAATCTGCCAGTATTACTCATTACTTAGCGTTTTTAGATCGCGGGTGTTCATCTTTTTCATATTGTTTATGTTTTCAGAAATTTGCCTAATGTTTTTATATATAATTTTTCTGATTCTTTCACTGGCTTTGCCCAATAAATAAAAAGATTTTTGGCTTGCGTTTAAGTTGTCTATAGTTTTTCCGCGCGAATTTACAGTCAAGATTAAACCATTGATTGTCTCCCCTTACTAATTTTACTTTCAAGTTCGTTTTATGTTTTTACGGTTTTAGCGCTAAATGTAGATTTTGCAGAATCAACCGATATTTTATTTAAATTAAATACAAATGAGTTAATAAAACTTCTATGATGTCACAATTTATTGAATTTAAGCAGTTTAACAGTTCATTAAGTTTGTTCGTATCAATACCAGCTCGAAAGTCCGTTGCCTTTCCAGGATCCCATGTATTTATTGTACTTTTGCCCTTTTCACAATTTTTTCTAACACGAGGTATATTAACCAGATCTAAATTGCACACCTCATTTTTAGTTATTAGTATGCCTTCAAAACTGTCTACGTTATCATTTTCCTCTACAAAAATGTCTCTTTCTTCTGTGGCGAGTGCATTAAAATCCCCCCAAAAATATTTTAAAATTTGCATGAAAGTTCTAAATACTCGTTTTCAATCTGGCTAAAAGCATCAGGAGACAAGTATGCTGTATACTCGGGTGGATACACAACACATCAAACAACGTCTTCTTTAGGACTAACAATTTTAGAAATGTTTGCAACACATTACGAATTTTTGGATTCTGTTTGGTTTTAAGGGTGTTATAAAGTCTTGTAAAGTCTCCTCGTTTCCTATGGCTATTCTACCTGATTTAACTGTACTGGACCCAGCGCCATAAAACCTACTTGAGTAAAAATGTTTTGCTCAGCATGAGAATTTACTCAACTACCATGACAACAAGGCAAAAGGAAAGATTTCATTGGATGAAATTGAGAATAAAAAAATTCTCAGCCAAGAAAATGTTTATGGCGTTGGGCCCTGACCGTGTGTCTATTTTTTAAATAAAAACTATCTCCTGGTAATGTAATTTCGTCCATATTATCTGTTTTAGTTTCCACAAAACAAACAATATCATTTGATCTCACTAGATCTTGAAATTCGGTAAATTGAATTTTGTTCTTTAACCCACAACAATTAATACACAATAAATTGACTTCTTTACAATTATGTTCATTATTCATGCGTATTATCAGAGAATGTATCGTTACTATTCACTTTAGTATCTGTATTTTAAATTTGGCATTGTGTTGTAGCATTAAAATCTGGAATGTACTTAGTTGCAAAAATGTCTAAATTATCTCTAATTATCTATCAAAATGTCCACACTTTTATATTCTAAAGTATAATTTTAAGTATCTATATTAATTCCTATGTTATTAGCAGAGCCAGAAGGTGCAAAGGTCTCCTGAATGATATGGACTACATTTACATCACAGAATTGACATTTCGATAGGAAATTTCAAACTCATAGATTGTATAGATCTTGGAGCAGTTTAGGGACCGACCATTTAACTTGCGGGGGGGGGGGGCTTGTTTTTTTCCTAAAAAAATATTTTGAAAATGATTTTTGATGAATAAAATATTTTGGAAGCAGAGGGTAAGAAAAATAATATTCTGAAGAAGGATTTCTGCTATATAAAATAATGCTAATAATGAAAAAAAATTCTGTCGCGATGCTTCAAATATAAATATTTTCTGACCAAAACAAAAAACCAAGCCCCCCCTCCCCCCTTCAAGTTAAATGGTTTGTCCCAGTTTCGTCAATATCTCGGGCAAAAGTGTTCAGGTTTTAAGCTGAGGACAATAGAAATATTACGCCAAGATATAACAACCAATAGAAAAAACGACCAATAAACATATAGATAAAGTAACCGGGTCAATGAATTATGAAACAGAATCTTCTGAAGTTAACTACCATGAAATAAATGATCCAGACTAATACGAAATATCGTCGTCCGTCGGCAAGTCCAAATGTCCAAATAAGCTAAAACATAATAAATTCATAATACTTTATTCACAAAATGTTATTCTAGTGAACTATATGAAGTGCACTAAATGAAATAAACACAAATAATAATTATTATTTATTCTTACTAACATAACCAATAAGTAATAAAACAATAACTGGCTGCCACATTCGCATTGTCAAGTATATACTGCAAATCGCAGAAATAAAGGAATTGAGCAACGATAGGTCTCTTTCCTCTGGGTCCCCGTCCGAACCAAGAACCTATAAATCAACGGGTATGGAATCTAACGATATCGTATACTTTTCCTCGTCGCGGCAATACTTAATTTGCGAACAAGTGTCGACACGGATATGACCGTATTTACGGCTTTTGTACGATACAATCTGTTCGAGACTCAAGCAAGTTACGTGTATATATCAATACATTGATGTTCTTAATAACAAAATTTAAAAAATTAGAAAAAAATACAACACACATAAAAAACAAAGAAAAAAACAAAACAAAAGCAGAAAGAAAAAACATACAGAACAAACAAACAAAAACAAAAGTTTTGACTAGATTTGTTGTACTAGTCCCAGTGAATTAAAATCATACAAGGCGGGTTTTAAATTAAAATCAAAGCCGCCTTGTATGATTTTATTTGATGTTTATGGTTTTCACCAATTAGACAAATTATATGATGACACAGGTATTAGCTACCTAGGGTGTACCCTCGGACAACTTTTGTCACCGTTGTTTATTGAACCATTTGTTCACCACACCAGTGATTACATAACAAATGCAACAAGTGTACGCCAAATTAAAAGAGAATGGGTTGTAAAAAAATACTTATTCCAATTCTGAAATTTTTTATCATTTGAATTTAAAATTAAGGAGTTTCTTATAAAATAGAAGCTGAAAATACGTTACAGGATGGAGATCGTGGAAAAAAGTGTTCGAAAAAAGGTTTTAAAAAGTATGCTTATTAATAGTGTTGTCAATTATGACTTATTTCTGTGCATTCTTAAAACATCATTCTTCAGAATGTGAAAGAAAAAGGAATATTGTTATACTAGTCCCAGACCGAACCTATGAACGTTCCCAAACTCGATTTTATAATCTAAACCAAGTTGTTCATACATCAATTGTCGAAGTAAATTTTCCGCATTTTCACTACGTACTTCATGTAGGCCATGAAAAATCAAATTGGGTTCTTCACAGAGCGACACTGTTGGTCAATTCACGTTTCTCTTATGTTTTGTAGTTCTTGTTGACAAATGCAAGTATTGTGGAATACGTTTGAGTTATCCAGTTGTGTTGAAATCTTTATTATTTCGGATTTGTGTTTTATCACAGCCGAATTTTATATAATCAAATAAGTTCCATATCCTTGCACATTGTTTTCTAGTTCAATCAAGTTTGAATGGCAAGTTTTCACATCTGACTCTAATGCGATAATTCTACTTATAAAAGATGTAATCATATGTTTAAATTCATCAAATTTTTGAACACCCTTTTCAACTTCCTGTAATCTCTTATCAATGCTCGAAACTATTTGTAAAATCATGTTGAGGAACACGGATGCGTTAATGCCCTCCCCCTTGCATTTATTTCCTTCTACTATTTTCTTTCTCGCCTGAAGAAGTTTGGCTTTAGGCGTGCAAATGGTCAAATAGTAAAAGAAAAAAATCGATCAGTTGTAGAATAGTGTATCCTTAAACATAAATAAAGTACTGGCTCCTTTCATATGTCTGTTTTCGTCGTAGAATATCATGTTTTTAATGGAGAGTAAGAACGCACGTCCATAACCATCAAGGGACGCAACTAATATTGCCAAATTACTTTATTTGTAGTTGAGTCCGTTACCCTCTTTAATTTATGACTGTTCTCATTCTTGTTAAAGAATTATCTTGCTTTTTATCTTTTTAACTGTAATGTAATTGTAAAACATTATTTTTTTTCAGGATTTCTACTCAAATTTACTCATTTTTTCTTGAAGAGTAAATTAAAAAGCTAAGAAGATGACAATCTAAAATTTCCCACATTTAAATTATTGTGAATTGTCTTATCAATGTCTGTATTTTTATAATTGTATGTACAAGTAATCTTACATCATATTGTTTTCTGGGTTTAGGAGTAGCAAATGCTGTAATTTTTAGCCGGGTTATATTATGGTAAAGTCGGGCGGACGGACAGGCACCTGCTATTATTGAAGTGCTCCATGATTTTTTACCCTAATTTTCCAGACCTGGGAACATAGTCATTATTAAGAACATTTGCAGAAGATGGTATCTGTATTGTGTAATTAACTCATCCTACAGTTTTCAACCCAGATCTCTGAAACTTACAAAAAGATTGTACATTTATTAAGTTGTGCACCTGCTATAATGGAAGTGTTCCGGAATTTTTTTTTCAAATTTTCCAGACTTTGGAACTTAGTCATTTTTAAGAACATTTGCAGAAGACGGTATCTGTATTGTGTAATTAACTCATCCTACAGTTTTCAACCCAGATCTCTAACGTCACAGAAAGATTGTACATGTATTGAAGTTGTGCACCTGCTATTCTGCAATTGTTTGAGGATTTTTTCCTAATTATCCAGACTCTTTGGAACTTTGTCATTTTTGAGAACATTAGCGGAAGACGGTGCCTATTTTGTGTGTAATTAACTCCTACATATTTCTTTTTACACAAACCCAAAACTTCCAACAAATTGTAAACCATTCCGTATTTATTAAGGAACTTGCTTTGCAACCCGGCCATTTCAGACTTTTGACATTTTTTGTTATTCTTATCATAATACTGTAGAGCTACTCTAGTATAAACGCTCATTAAACTTTCTACTCTCTTGTTGGGTTATTTTCTATTGAAACTATTATAAATATAGGGCTACGGACTCAACAAAGCATAACCTTCATAAGTACTATACAGACATAACAAGTTAAATGAATTTTACACTTTAAGAAACCACTTTACTGAAAAATGTTTTTTATCAGTTGTTATTATATATTTAAAATGATACAAACTTCTATTAGAATTACGAAATAACCATAAATAAATAAAAAATATCAGATCTGGGTGCCATTACCATTCCTTCTTCTATTTTTCTGTTTTTTTTTGGCCATATCTTTATCTGTGAAATGTAAAATCTATCTCATTTAATTCACAAAATTTATACTTGTGATCCTGTTTCATGTAGAGTTCGGACACTCTTTATCATAAACCCACATTTCTCCAGAACGAATTGTTGGATTTGCATGAAATTTATAGTTATTGTGTGAAAAGTGTTTTTTCTTTGTAAATATAGGGTTTTTTAGCTAAATTTGACACCAAAATTTCCCACCTGATTGTGTTTTAAGCGATATACATTCTTGAAGAGGAAATTTCGATAATGAGCAGAATTAATAACCCTAAACCTTTAACACTATTGGTTTATCACTATTCATCCAAAGCCTCACAAACTACCGAAAAATTTTAAAAGTCAAAAGGAAATGCCTTCTTGACTTTGAATTCGTATTATCATTCACCCCTAAACAGTTTTTTTATAATCAACCTAAACTATGTTCCTTTTCCATTGAATAGCTATGACCTATTCATAAAGGACATAACTCCCTAATAAAGTCGTTATGGACCACAATTCAAACCCTTAATTCGTACAGACACTAGGTTTTCACCATTTTCGGAAAATTCAAAAAACCTATATCAAGTGGTATGAAATAGAGCATTCATAGACCCAAACTTATTTTAAATCCTATCAGGTAATTCTACACAATAACAATGATTGCTTACCAACGCATTACATTGTATTTGAATTGTTTGGATAGCAATGGCAGCAGTAAGTTAAATCTTTTTACTTATAAATGTATGTGTTTTGATTATTGGCTCTGTAATTTTCTTTTTTTAAATTGTTTCCTCTAATATTTTTTTAACTATCGTCTTAATAATGTTCATGTTAATTATTTTGTCATGAAACACTTCACTATACAGATTGACACAAATACAATTTGATGTTTACTGTAAAGACCCAACAAATACAATTTGATGCTTACTGTAAAGACCCAACAGATACAATTTGTACACTATTGAGTGTTTCTACAGAGTATTTTTTTTCAATTACCAAGATCTATTATATATTTAATACATATGAACAAGGAAAAGACAGAAACAATCCAATTAAAATTAAATCTTTCACTTACCCCCCCCCCCCTTTTGCCATGTCGCTGCTGTAGCAAAAAGGTGGGGGGGGGGGGGGGGCAAGTGAAAGATATAATTTTTAGTAAGACTGAAGCAGTAGATTTAATTTTAGTTAGCTGCATAGCAAATAGGGGGGAGGTGAAAGATTTAATTTTAGATTCAAGATTCTTTCTTAATTAAAGCCCCAACATTGTGAATATAAACAATTACAACATATATACATTTTAGTAAGCCGAAGATACTAGGAAGGTTCGAGGCTGAAAGCACAGTCCGGTTTGGGAGAACGAACCCGGCTTCGGGTTTTCATGAACAAAAACAGTTCTTCTCAAGAATCTTTATATTATTAATAACTCATTATATCAAGATATTTGAGTTAGGCAAACGGAGTACATTATTGGCGTTATTTTGCTTTTATATAAAAATGAGTTTGAGCTAGGATATCATTAAACCAAATTTAAACTAAAAAATATTTTAACACCTTATTGAAATACAGCCGGTACTAATGTTTAGTGTTAATGAATACAATTTCAACTGCGCTTATTTAACGTTACATTCCACAAAAATAATATCATTCTAAACCATTAGCAATATGTTGATTACATAATACAAAGACCGGGTATTTTGTGACCCGGAGAATGCAAAGTCAATGTTGACAATGCTTTGTAAGGTTGTCAATATATCCTTCGTCACGCTATTATTTGGTTTGTTATTGATTTAATTATACAAAATTGTAATAAGTTCTATCGTAAATAAATACCGACGAAAGACAAAAATTAGTTTCACTTGATTGTTTTATGGGAATTTAAAATACCACACCATTTTTGTTTAAAATGTTGGCAAGAAATAGACAAATTCATAAAATATATTGCATGTTGAAAGGTGTCTCAGCTAGCGAAAAAGAAAGAATTTTGTTTCGCCGATATATTGTCTATACTAAATGTAACCGTGTCTGTGCGGCGGTTTTTTGCCAGATAAATGACAACTGCTTACCGCGTTTGGTCGAGTTTATATTCCTTTTGTAACAGCGTGAAAACGAAAATTCCGTCGCATTTCAAAATATTTGTCAGACAAAAATCCTCCCACTACCACCGTAACTTTTAGCATAAGGTAAAAGTCGAGCTTATTGATCCTTTTGTATACTCAACAGGTGCAAATTGAAATCATTATTTTCCCACATTTAATTAGCGTTTTGAATTGAGACTTTGTTATATTAATATTGCAATTTTCTAAAAGTAAATTTTAACCTAAATTAGAAAGAAACGGTAAATTAGGAGCAGGCTATTGTTGTCTGTTCGATACTTTCAATGTCGTTTGCGGTTGAAGCGGAAAAGTCTTGCGGTTTGTCCGCATACCATTGAACGATCTTTTGTAAACAACGTTAGGTCCCTTTGGACAAACAAAAATGGCTGACTTACAATGTGAAATGTAAAATACCTGTAGCAAAAGTCAAGGACAATTTGTGAAAACAACAGAGCCATAGTATAATAATGGACAGGTTATCGTGGACACATTTCTTCTACTGGATTTTCGATATAAAAAAGTACAATGTGGAAAAAGAACAAAAATGGACTCCACGGGGATGTAAATTTTAGAATAGGAATTGACTCACACCGCTGTGATAATATGGCAACTGTTCGCCACAGGCACTTGGGGTCAGGATAAATTTTTTTTATGGAATAAAATGCCAATAAATGAGTTTACAGTGTGTATTAACTCGTTTGGTAACTAGTCTGACATGTCTCATTGTGAAATATTGCCCCAGAAAAAAAATTTCTCTTTATTATATAACAAAGTGAAAGGTCGGAATGCAAGGAGCATAGAAATGGACTTAAATATAATGTATCGCTATTATTTGTTCAAATTTAACATATAATCTGTCATAATGAGCAGGTTTGATTATATAATACAAGCTTCATCAAAATTCATGATGTTCTTAGAACCAGCAAAAGCGTGAATTGCTGAACGACGCGGTTATATCGAATTATTGTCAGAGAGGAATTTATTGCAGAAAAACCCCCAAAAGAAAAATGTTAATACATTTTCATGACGGATTCATTTGGTTGATTTAACACAATTTTTAGGATTGACGATAGACTAAATAATAAAAATGCTTCAAACTCTCTACTTTATCTAGATTACCTTACTATTAGCTTTTTATCCGAATAGCGTGATACTTTTATATAAATAAGCGAATAATTTATTTTTATTTATTCAGCCGTACGGACAAGGCCCTCCACCCCAGTATGCCTATCCTCCACCCCAGCATGGATACCCTCCACCCCAGTATGGATACCCGGCTCCACAGATGCAACAGCAGCAACAACAAACAACAGTAGTTGTCAATAATCAATCAGCAGGACCAACTGTTGTAACAGTTAAACAACGGTATACACATTGTTTTCATACCTCTATTAATAGTTCTAGGGGATAATTATTTGACATATATCCAAAATGTCAATGGGATTGTTTTAGTCATCGTTGGGCATTTTGTAAAACATGGAGTGGAATCTGGAATCAAAATTTAAATGCCACCAATCTGACCTTGAAATTTAAACAATATGGTATTTTTCCGACGCAGTCGGTATATTTTCGAATTGTGACCTTTGAGCTAAAACACGCTTACTCATGGTAATGTACTGTTATTGAAGACAAGCTTGCATTCTGATTGAACGAAAATAGTAAAAAATTATGCGTTCGAACAATCTACTCTAGTATACTCAGAAAAGCATTCTTATTTGCATTTCACAACTATTATTCCAGCAGACTGGTGTTTTTTAAACAATTGATAGTCGTAATTAAACTTTAGAGAATTGTTTTAATGCCAAAAGAATGCCATTCAGAACTGATAAAAAAATAATATCATAATACAATACGTCGTTTAATTTTTGCGTATTTCGTCTGGGGTAGAATTATATTTGCTTTCTTAACCATTGTATCTGTAAACAATCCTCACGCGGGTGATGTATTTACACAAAATTTTTTTTCATTTGACCGCCTGATACATGCTCTCTCTCTCTCTTTTTCTCTCTCTCTCTCTCTCTCGCTCTCTCTCTCTCTCTCTCTCTCTCTCTCTCTCTCTCTCTCTCTCTCTCTCTCTCTCTCTCTCTCTCTCTCTCTCTCTCTCTCTCTCTCTCTCGTGAAATTATTGTCATACAAATGATCCTACAGAAAGGTAAGTAGGTAATTGGTAATTGACAGAACGCCGAGTGACTAGTATGGGACACAGTGGTTCGATAACACATTTTGTTTACTATACATACACAGCACATAGAATTAAGAGAAAAATTCACTGATTGCTTCGTTGCAATTTTTTATTTGGACCTCGTTTATCTCTCTCCACCCCCCCACCCCCCTTCCAATTTTTGCATTATTGATTTCAATTCACATTTAATTACCATTTAATTGACATTTTATTTTCATGTTAATACAATTCTAATTAAAATATTTTATTAAGAAGTTCCCATTTTAAAAGATAGTTAAATTAATAAAATAGCAAACTGTTATGAATATTACTTGATGCATGTAAGTACATATTTTCTTATGAAATTTATTTTAAAAATAGCTGCTGTTTTGAAATTTCAAAATGTTAACTAACTTGTTTTCGAGTTACTATATACGATACATCACAAGAAAAAACTTACAACTCCGACATATACATAGAAAGGTTTGTATGTTTTTATTTACCATTGTGGTTTTCAACTTCTGAAATATCTATTCATTAGGGATATTTAAATATGTTTATTGTTAGCTCTATGATTTTTAAAGCAATTATTTTCGACGGCATACACAAAATAATGTATTAGATATACATTCATTCTGAGTGGAGAATATAATTAACAGGCGTGTTGTTTATTAACACCTGATTGCAGCCTGGATATTTTATTGTCTTCTTCCTAAACTCACATTACAATAACTTAATATATCTGCATAATAAATTTTTGTTGTGGACATCTTTTTTCGTTCCTTTCTAGTGTTCTTTTTTTCTTTCGGTTGTTTTGGATTTACAACATTTTTTTTTCTTTTTTTCCAACACTTTATCTGGTGGAATAAAGCATTTATAATAAAGAAACAGATACAATTACATTTGTTTAAAAAAATATAACAATTGTGGTTTTGTTCTAATTTACACACGGGGTTGACTTTTATATTCGATATATATTCCATGTGATAGCTTTTGAATCATTAAGGTTCATTCTATTCTAATAGGACAAACAGTAATTTTCTGGTTTTGTCCGGATTACGTACAATTGTACGTAACATTATGTCAAAACTCAAACGCGGGTGTCCTGGAAAAGCCATATCTATACTTGTAAAACTAAAACAATTGTTGTTATTATTTGACATTGTTTCTAGTAATGTTTCGTAAAAATATACATAAATAATTTAGTTACTAGGTACCCAACTTTCGCATTTCAACCTGTTGACATCATTATAATTTATATTCGAATTTATGTACCGTCTGGCGTATGTTAAATTGTAGACATTATTTAGCTGTTCAAAAGTATACAAGTGAAAATATAACTGTTACTGTAATTTACTTATAGGATAATTAATTGGGCGGAGTGAATATCCAAAATATGATCACGAGTGCCGCATAACGCATCTGATTAAAGGAGTGCGCGGAACTTGTTCCGCGCACGAGTTTAATCTGATGCTTTATGCGGCACGAGTGATCATATTTTGGATATTCACTCCGCCCAATTGATTATCCTATTTATTATATAGATCAAAGTTGTTTTCGTAAAATTTTCATGCTTAATCCTAAATTTTATGAACGGCGGATGAATATCTGTATAGTACAAAACCATTGTGACGTTTTGGCGGGAAAAAACCCGAGAGTGAAAATAAACGATAATTTTCACATGCGATTTACCGTGATTTCTGTCACTCGGAAAATTCGATATTTCATCTCTATCTATATAATAAATATACATGTACTACCCCCTTTGCACACAGAATCTTACAAACGTGTATTACATGATCTTTAAGGCTAAAACTTATGACCGCTCTTGCCACCATTTTCCATTCAAACAGTCTTTTAGGTCGCTTGATCAATATAGATCTGAACATTGTTGAAAATAAAAGACTAGATAATATTTAGTCCAAAGGACCAAAATACCGTGAACCTAAATTCCAACTGGAATCACTGGTTGATGGCTTCAACAGAGGACTGTCAGAAAATGGGTAAAAACCGAGAAGAACAGACGGATAATACCATGTCCGATTTGATACAAACCTTTAGGTCATTAATTTAAAGACGAATCGCTCATTTAAAATAAGTTATACTAATAAAGAAGTGCTATCTTTAAAAGGATAACCGACGCAGTAAAGATACAAGAAATGATATGGTTGTAACCATATCGGGGAAACTCAATTAAAGTAATTGGAGGATTAAAACAGGAAGTCATTGTGTATTGTAATATCTGATAAATGTCCTATAATAAAAATAGAAATCGTGTAATTAATACTACAACCAACAATAACAGTAAAGAATAAAAAGCTTCGCCGAGCGCAGCATGATACGACCGCAACATGTTGAACCCTGTACGTTAATTTGAGGCCCAATATGGAAAGTCAATTGCTTTGGACATATGCAGCCCAGTGGACTTAAACCGTTTTTTGACACATGCATTCCTTGGTGGACTATCGACCCATATTTTCCAACGAAATCCATTATATTTTTTGTTCAAAAGTAGACAATAAATAAAATGCATGTTTATCTATTATTTGATTTTTTTTTAAATCCCCCATTTGGCCGCCTCATTTCTAACCGAATAGGCAGAAAACGGGGCTAAAAATACTCTTCATTATTTATCCATTATGTGACAAGAATTAATTAGAAAAAAATCAAAATCGGACAAGAAATGCAAAAAATACATTTTTGCCCCTTTGGCCCCTAATTTCTACAGGGGTAAAAAAAAGAGGTGGTCTGGAAAAATTCATTCACTATTTGACAAAATTAACTTCCAAATTTTTTTTTCAAAATAGGACTAGAAATAAAAAAGTTTCATGTTTGCCTCTTTTGGGCCCCCTATTCATAAACGGAAAAAAGGAGGAACCATAAAATCAATCTCTTTCATCCTTTTATGATAAGAAAAATTATTGTAAAATTTCAAAGCAATCTGTAAACCAGAACCAAAGTTATTGTGGAAACAAATAAAAAAGTAGCATTTTTGCCCTTTTTGGGCCCCTAATTTTTAAACTAGAAAAAGGGGGACAACAAAAATCAATCCCATCCATCTATTAATGGTAAGGAACAACATTGTAAAAGTTTCAAAGCAATTGGATAACTAGAACAAAGTTATTGTGAGAACACTTAAGTTAAAAGACAACGACGAAGACTTCAGCATCATACCATTATACGTCCGCAATTTTTTTGCGGTCGTATAAAAATAATAGGCATGCATAGTCAATAAACCAGTTAACATTTTTGGACATTTGAATTATTTAAAGTAAAAGAAAGATACAGGAAAATGCAATTGAGACCTGTATTAAAAATATTTAATGAAATAATTTACTTCTATATGATGCGACAACAACAAAATAACTGGAAAATTAAAAAGTGCATAAAACCAATAATAAGACCATGCTAAAGTAGAAACGTTTTCATCTTTTAAATTTTCGACAGGAATTACAGATTCGTAATACTTCCCTCATCAAGTCGGTGTGCAATCTTTGTCCCAAATTATTAACATTCATGACATTTGTACCGTTTGTTAAATCTGCAATCCCAATTGAGATAAATGACGTTTGTTTTAAAAATATTCGAAATTCTTAATACATTGATTTATGAGTTATTTTTATTTTGCAAAGATGTACATGCATGTGAAAATCTTGTTTACTGTTATTCATCATGATGATCAGCTGCAGCAGCACAGGCAGCCATGGAATATTAACGGTTTACATCACGAAAATTGTTTAATACACCATTAAAAACAGTAGCAAGAAATTTATTATTGTTGGACATATTTACAATGCGTTAATTATTCAGATGAGAGCAGATTTAATGTGCATTTATGATAATAGTACGAAATAGTACGAAATATTTATTTGTTCAACACATTTACAATAAATGGTTATGACACATAATCACGTGCACATAATGTAATGAATACAACAATCGTTCACCTAGCCAGCTTGATCGCGTAAGAATATATGAACAGAATTATATTTTAATTCAAATGCAAAGAACAAAAGTATTACATTTCGAAATACAAAACATACTGTTTTTCACCTGAAAAATAATCAAAACAATATTACAGATAGAAATTACTTACTTCGGTAAATGTAAACATCGAACTATATTTTCGCGCAATACTTCAGTAGACCGTACCCGAAATTAGTTATAACCCCATGTGTGATACAATGCAATGATTTGAGTTATGATAAATTTAGTTATGCATTAAACTACGAAATCGCCATTTTTGTCATACAAATTCCCCGTTTCAATAGACCAGAGATGTTTAATGGAAATTTTTTTGGGGAAGTACTGACTGACAAATGTTGGCAAACCTTAGCTTATAATTATTACTACGTAAATATCAGGAACCTATAAATTAACACTAGTCTCAGGTGAAACGAGTTTGAAATTTATACATGTGTGTCCCTCCCCCCCCCATATGTGTTTTTATATTTCAACAGATTGTTTTATTTTTGTGTTTTCGATATTAACAGATTCACCGAGCATGCAGTTAACATAAAATTGATTATTTTCATACAACTACATGTACTTTTTTGTACATGTATTCAAGAACGTGTATTGCTATTATGTATTGAAACCGACTGCCTCAGATATAGAACTATAGTTTTTCTGCGAGCAACAAAGCAGTTATACACAGTATACTTTACAATAAGAGCCACAACTCTCTATCAATGTGGTGTGAACTACGACGGACGCCCAAGAACAATAATAATACATTTGATTTATATCAGCGTGTTAAAATGCGTTTTAATTTGCGCAGTGCTTCAAATAAAAAATATTTAACATTTGTGTGCAAGTTGTTTGATATAAAATTTAACTGCAGCTCATCTCTATCGTTCATAATACATAAATTGCACTATAAAATAATTTTATAAACAAACAGGCGGCAAAATCTAATAATAGTAGTACAAAATTTGAAAGGTGAATTGGCAATTTACCAACTTGTTCCGAACCCCCGTCCAATTGGTTTCTGACTAATCAAGAAACAGATAAAAATATTGAACATTTTTGTACAAGTTGTTTGATATAAAATTTTACAAACTGCAGCTCATCTCTATCGTTCTTGATACTTAAATTGCACCATAGAATAATTTTATAAACAAACTGGCGGCAAAATCTAATAATAGTAGTACAAAATTTGAAAGGTGAATTGGCAATTTACCAACTTGTTCCGAACACCCTGTTCCGAACCCCAATTGGTTTTTGACTAATCAAGAAACAAAATTACGATCACGTGACTCGCTTTTACGATAGGTGAAGTGTCATCAGGTCAAAGGGTAAAAGTGAATATATGATACCGACTGCGTAGGAAAAATATCATCTGTCATAAGGAATCTTGATGCGGCAAAATCTTTGTTCGATATTCATGACAAATTATAGGTGTTTTGCCAGCCGATAAGCTCATAACAACATTTTTTATCTACAAAAAACATATGGAGTGTTATTAAATGAATTAGGCATACAGATTTCACTTGGCAATCCAGCTTACACATCTTATACGCTTTCGAAAGAGGAGATTCTTGAAAATCACAAATGTTGGTCAACATCCTTTGGTCTCCATTTTAAAGTCGAAGATTGTAATCACTGGACCGTAAAATTGAGGTTTAGGTCAGTTGGCGCCTACCAGACAGTTATGTACTATTTATCAGCAACTTATGTACCAAATATTGTCTCCCTACAAAGTATGGTTATTGAGGACCTGTCCTAATCCATAAACTTTAACGTAGTCACTGGACCGTTAAATTGAGGTCAAGGTCAAGTGACACTTAACAGTCATGCAGTATTCATTAGCAACCCATATACCAATAATAATAATAATAATAATAATAATGATTAATAATAATAATTATTATTATTATAATTATTTTTCTAATAATAATAATAATAATAATAATAATAATAATTATTATTATTATTATTATACCGTATTTATAAAGCGCTCTGTTAATTAAAATACAATGTTCAAAAGCACTGTAAATACATCTTATACTATAAATACACCTGAAGAAACCAAAACAATACATAAATAAATTAGACAATATAGATTTATGAATAGATATAAATAAAATTGTAGACCTGATACTAATGAACTTATAATAAAATAATTAAAAGATTAAAATATTTAGATACCTTTATAAATAAAAAACTGTGAGGAATTAAACAATAAAAAATGTCAAAGAAAAAAAATCTGAAATTATTCTGATAAAAAATAAAAGAAAACAACAGTGAAATGAACTACTGTTCAGTTACCATAGATTTGTGTCAAACAGTGGGTTTTAAGTGATCTTGAATAATAATATCAATACTTTTAGAGCCTCTGATGGTATTTGGTAAAACATTCCACAATTTCGGTGCAACAGCCGAAACACCTCGGTCAGTGTTACTGCCCGTTTACACTAGTTATTTTGAATTGTTTATTGACATAGTTCTAGCTGGTAGGTAAATCTCTATCATGTCTTCAGATATCACAGTGACAGATCGTTTAGTGCTTTTTATGTGTACACTAGAATCTTAAAGGCAGCTCTTTAGCACAGGTGTTGTATGATCATGACGTGAAGTTCTTGTAATTACGCGGACTGCAATGTTCTGGAGATTTTGAAGTTTATTAAGTGTCGTTTTCAGCAGTGCGTTTAAGACGATATAAATACCGGTAATTAGTAATGATAAATCGAATCTGTTTTAGATTTTCTGATCGACAACATATTTGGCATTTTCGGAGATTTTCATTTTCATTTCCTAGAAGTCCTTCGGAAGAAGAAAGAAATGATAACTACCCAGACCTTTAGTTCCACATTCCGCTATAATAATGTTTTGTCCAGGACAATGTTATTTCGGTGACTATTTGCATTCAATCTATCTAAGCGGGATTGAAAGTAAGGACACCACCTATTCATTTAGGTCGGCCTCGTTCTTCTAAAAATAAAATCGAGAAAACTACAAAATATACTCTTGGCAAACGTGATGACTTCAACTTTCCAACAGTTCCGGCGTATGGTGTGCACATTTCACAACTTATACGTTATGCTAGATCCTGCGACCGGTATTAAGCTACTCACACAAGGGTTTGTTGTACTTAGATTGATGATGTTCTATGGTAGTCACCAAGACTTAATTGATTATGTTAAATCCATCTCGCCGAGTCATAGATAGTCTTTCCTATTCCTGTTTGACTTTTATCTAGACATGACAGTGAGTAACTCGACGGCTGTCAGGCACATCTACTCGTCAAAACCACATGAGCGTACCCATGGTTTTCATTGGGTTCGAGTTATTTACTTTTTGTTTTGGAGGTTTTTGTTTTGTGTTGTATATGTTTGTCATGTTTGCCTAAATCCGGATTTGTAATTGTCCCTTCACTTTTTGATCATATTGTCCGGTCGGTGTCTTTGTTCCAGACTCTGCCATCATTGTAGATACATTGTGAATTATTAAAAATGTTAGGTAAATTTTATATTTTTACTTAAAACATGGTTACATTTATGAACATTTTGATGTACGAGTGTATGAAAATTCAATAATTAAAGAAAATGTATAGATAACAATGCATAATATACTCAGTATGTATTTATGGTATGTTTCAGATTTGCTGACAATATTTGTTTGAATCTGATCATAACAATTCTTTTTTGGCCATGGATTTTTATCTGGATATGTATGGTATGTACAAACATTAGATATTAGACAAATCATAACTATCATTAAAACCCGATCAATTAGTATACATCTACAGAACAATACAAAAATGTAACTGAAACGAGTAATTTTGGTTGGAATACCAAGAAAATCGCCCGCTATTCCCATTGAAAACATTTCTTTGAATTCCTTACATTAAAATATGCCTAGGAAAAAACTGTTGAAATCGGACAACGTTAACATTTTACTAGGGGTGGGGGTGGTTGGGGTTACATTTCCTCATTTACACAATGAAGCCATCGCGTCTAATTTTCTCCGTCAAAAAGCTCAGGATAGTTAACTGTAGCAGTATACAAATTTCCATTGAAATCGCCTTGGCCATCCCCGAGATCTAAGAATTTTATTTGTATTTTAAACGGCTTTATTGTTCATATGGCGGCCATTTAAAAATCGTAACAGTTGATTGCACTGCAGGTCAGCCCAACATACTCACAAAGTTTCGTGTTGATCAGACATTGCAACGGTAAGAATACATGCGGACGAGATTGACTAGTAAAGAAAAAAGATAAAGAAGAATAATAAGAAACAGGACAAAAACAATAAGTCGCCAAAACTTACAGAAGAAAAACATAGCCGCGAGAGCAGGTGCTCTGTAAGAGTGAGGTTTTTTTGCCCTATATATAACACTTACATTGATGTCCTTTCAAATGTATGGCCAAAAGAACTTTAAGCTGTTCACATTTAACATACTTTTTAAATTCTGATCAAAATCCATCGATTGGAGTTTTGACAATATTCCTTGGAGAACGAATGACACATCAGCTTGTAATGGTCAAATGATATATTATCTTATTTCGTTTCAGTGTATATTCGAAAAATAGTGCGGAAAGTAGTCAGAAGGCAGAAATGTGATACAAACGATTGTCTTTTTGCCGTTGTAATTAATTTCACCAGTATTGACTAGAAGATATTGTAGATTTTTTTACCTTCTTTTCTAGCGTCAAATATTTTAACATACTGTTTTCATCAACAGGATACCTTAACAATGATTCCTAGTTAAGACAAGAGAATATCATTCTTCACAGATTTATATAACTTACGGTTATCGTTTAAAAGAAAGAAATATTTCAGAAAACAATGCTGACATAAAACACATATCATCTGTCTACAAATCATCAACAAATATCTGAAAACAATTTGCACCTTATCAGTGAAATACATTTTAAAAATTCAAAAATTTGTCCACTGTGAATTTGTCCCTGTTAGACATCATATTATGCACTTATTTTATTTCAAGAATGTTTTTAATATGTTTTAAATCACTATCGTTATAAAATCATTAAGTTTTGTTTTAAATCAAGTCAATATAATGAGAGACAAATCAAAACGGAAAGGGTGTAAAAATCCCACTAAATTAAAACAATATTCTATATTGTTAACACCTGTTTATCCACCTATGAAGTATATCCACGTATATGCGTTGTGCTAATCCATGCAAATTTAATATGTATATACTAGTATTGTATTTGTGTTAGATTATTATTGAGTTTTGTGTGTGTATGTAACATTCACACAAGTTAGTGTTGTGAATTTATAATTTAATTTGCTTTGTAAGCTGAAATCTGATTGGTCAATTCAAATCGGGCAATCCATATTATAAGAAATAACTTGCGTGACCTATGCAGGGGCTGCTCTGGCTTCTAAAATGCTGGAGACCAAAAAAATCGCCAACTGCAATTTTCCGTCACCAGTTTTGTAAAAGTGTCGCCATATTTATTAGAAATCACTACATCACTATATGGCCTGGCGAAATTGTTTGGTCAGACACCCTCTGTAACGTCGGACGAAATCCAAGTTTGCCGGACTGTTAATTCAATTTTCAAAATTTTGGTCTCCATCAGCCCGTACACTAATTTTATTTTAATCATGAAAATATGTGTGAGTGATTTCGTGTTGGCAGAAAACAAAAATTTTACAGTAATTAATTAGAAACAACTATTCCGGTGAATAACCGGAAATACTGAAAATATAACTAAGCATGTGTAAGAGTTTTCTAATTACGCAATTAAGACGGACATCCGGTCCGGAAATCACTAAACAACAACGCCAGTTTTCATACCTGTATTTTATTATTAATAACATTATAAAAACATATTACTACAAAAATAAGTTTGTGTTGTTTATTTTTGTCAATTAATTAACAGCATCAATTGTTTATTACACGTCTATTCAAATCTGATGCAGGTAAAGCCGCTTTTCATCAGACCACTTTGTTGATTCATTTATTGCCGATTTCCGTTCAATAATTCCAAATAACACACGTCAGTGTCACTGGATACTACACAATACACGTGTATTTACGACCATAGAAGCCGACAAAGGATCTTTACTGATGCAATCGCCGATTACCGATAAATTTAACACGCGCTTGCATCGTTTAACACTATAAAACCTAGGCGCCAAAAAAATCGCCCGACGCAATATTTTGTCGCCAAATGAAAAAAAAAATCGCAATTGGCGACATTGCCGAAGCCCAGCGCGGCCCCTGCCTATGACCTATTCTAACGCGTTAAAATTCAAATAGTTCCACGACGTCATCGACGTTTTTACCGCTAAAATTGATAAGATTTATAGTTAAAATTAAATTATAAGGAATATTTCAAATTTCTGAACAGATTATACGATATAATATGGTTTGGGTCTACTTACACCATTCATAAACCGCTTCGCGGTTTATTAGGCGTAGACAGACCCAAACCATATTATATCGTATAATCTGTTCAGAAATTTGAAGTATTCCTTAAGTAAAACCATACTAAGACAAAAGTGCATCGCGCTTATAAAAAGGGAAACTACAAAACACACTGAAATAAGAATAAATGTACTAATGATTTTCCATTATGAAGTCCTGTTTTTAATCAGTAACATTGACACATACCTTTATTTTCTCATGTGATATGACTCCAGATAAAGATACTAAATTGCATCATTAGGCTTGTAGATGTTGGACGCAAATGAAATGTCTAGTTCTCACAGCTTTCGACTTATAGTGGTTGCGCTTACCTATACAGCGTTTTTCTTATCTGTCATGCATCGAATATTGATTATTAGTTATTATTGACCTGACAGTTGCAGAAATTGCAGTGCAAACATGCCAGTACCATGTGAACCACATTTTAATATTCTTTCTGTAAATACTTGATCCTGCTCGAGCTGCATTGAGCTGAAGAATACTTGTTTCTCCACCTCCACACAGCAAAGTTTAAAGTCGTGTTTTGAAGGAGTTTGTTTCTATCCATAATAATGCTTATCATCTAATGATAATCACAGGAAATCATGACTAACAATAAACCATGCCGCCACTATATATCATATCATTGTAAATATCTTGCCGTGGTGCCTTGACAATAGAGGATTTAGAATGTTTTGAAAAGTGTTTATCATCATCAGTGGAATAATATTTTTAAGTTATTTAAACATGGAATGAATGATTAGATTTTTTTTATTCGTAAGTTAACGTTTATTGCTTAATGTCTTACTTGTGTATAAATGGAAAATGTCGAAAAGAATGTTAGAACAAAGAAAATTTAGGAACATAACGTTATTCGTTAAGCAACATCCTGAAACAAATATCAAACAACGTTTATCACACGCTTGAGTACCAACGAATGACGCAATGGATTCGTTTTTGAAATCTTTCCATTATAATTGACTGATGTGATATTATCATCTAACAATATCTATAAACAAGAAACGCAGAAATAATATTTTATTAACACGTAGCGAAAAAAGAAGAATAAAAACAAAAAATTTACAATATCTCTGTCAAGACGATACGAAAATGAATGAATAAACAAGAAACGCAGAAATGTGAATTACATACATTGTATTTTAGTAAGTTGAGAAATACGCAGCCAAAAAAAAAACCAAACGCAGGCAAACAACAATCATCCAGAACAAACGGAGAACCAAACATGCATGCGCAACTGGAACACCACTAAATCTGGGAGAACCATATCTGCTTCACATAGGTACCTTCTCTCAATGCTTCGCCTGCCTTGTTAATAAGGTAATACAAAGAGTCAAGATGAAAGGAAAGAGATGAAGTCATTGCAAAATAAACTCAAATCATCTCTGAGACAAATACTCGAATCGCCCAACGAAGCATGTTTATGCAGTTCTTTTTATGGGTAATCCATTTATATATATATATATATATATATATATATATATATATATATATATATATATATATATATATAATAACTGAAGATGAGACGTACGTTTCATCTTGGTACATAAAGGTTTCGTCTCGTCTAAATTACCAGCCAAGTAGTCACACTTCGATTCTGACATTGAATATTGGTATATTAATAGATACATGTATAATCATTGTTCAAATCTATTAGAACCATGACATTTGGAAATTGTTTTAAATGCTAAGGATATTCAAGATTTTTCGTATTATTTATTTATTTATTTATGTCGATCTGTGGTCGTTATCATTGTTTACCCGAGACCTTGACAAAAACAATAAATTTATTAAAGCTGTATATTTTTATTTATTTTATCAAAAACTTTTGAATACATAAACCTATACAGCCAACTTGAATGAACTGGATGTGGATTTGTGCAAAGAAAACTGTAAGAAACCTACCGTGAACATAATTAAAAACCATATTCCTTCATTTCATTAATAATTTTTTCCCCCTCGCGTTGGGGATGGGGGTGTCAGGTTACAATACGGAAGCCGAGTCTTGGACTACAGTGGGTAACGGGTTTGGAGAGTGTCACGCCCCTTGAACGATAAAGAGACCATTTTTGTAGATGACGATAAAAGTAGGCGCGTTGAAGCCGCTACAAAGGCTTAGTTTTCCGCAGCTACCCATACCCCATACTTTTCGATGGCATTCAAAATTGTTGTCCCTTTGGTCTAAATTTCAAGATTTGATTTATTTTTTGTTAGCTTGTTCTCGTCTTGAATATAACAGGACGTTAAGCAAACAATCAATCAATCATTTTATTTTTAAACCACAACTTTGGTCCATTTAACAAATGTATCTTCGACCTGACTAATTAAATCTAATTCAACGGAGTGCTAAATCTACGATGAAATATTTATCATTAAAATTATAACTATAGCATAATAACGTATTAATGACAGAAAGGGCTCGGAGATCTCAAGCGAAAACGGACAAAAATCCTATTTAGGAAAAGTTAAGCCTACTAAAGGCTTAAACACCATATCCGATTGCTGATGTATGGCCTATTGATTTTTCATCACGATAACAGTGTCTAGGGATATATAATATATATATATATATATATATATATATATATATATATATATATATATATATATATATATAAGGTTTCAAGGTACAAATTATAATTGGTTTCATCTTTCAATATAGTTGAATTATCAATTAGATTTTCTTGAACTGTGTAGTCTTTCTATGCCGGATCGCTGACATACTTTGCCCTGTGTATTATCACACAGTTCAGGAATCTAAGGACACTATATAACATTTTTTCTGAAAATCTGGGACTAGATATCACATTGATGGGGAGTGTAATATTACGGAAATTTTGTTTGATTATTATTTCTTTTCCAATTAACTGAACATTTAACATCAACTTAACTTTTCTATCATTTCAAATTATTTATAGTTTAAATATAGTGAATAATAAAAATCAATGTTAAGCGAGACAGGCATATCAATTCGAAAATCCAAATATTTAAAAAATTTTGAATAGATACAGTTGAGTGCAGTCCTAACATAACATGCTAGTTAACTTGAAAAGCAGAGATTCTGACTGCTTCAAGTTAACTTCCAGCAGAGAATTTGACTGGTTTGAGCAGAGATTTTGACAACCCAAGTTAACTTGGGCTGTTCTTTTGACAATTTTTTTATACAGTATATTTCTGTCCATTTGACAATTTGTTGACAATTTCTGTCCACTGGACATTTTTGTTCTTTTGACAATTTTTGTCCACTGGACTTTTTTCTTTTGACAATTTCTGTCCTCTGGACAATTTTTTTTCTCTTGACAATTTTGTCACGTGACAAGTTTGTCAACAGGACATTTTTTGGTGACAATTTTGTCCACTGGACATTTTTTATTTTGGAAATTTATGTCCACTTTGTCAACTTGCTAACCTTTCGACTGCACTTTAAAACACTTTTAACTTTTACCTTTTTAATGTTTTTTGACAATTTTTTTACGAAAGACCGACTGGTTGTACCGTACGTCCATTTATTTTATCTGCGCGTTGTCGGAATGAAAGGTATACGAAAGATGAAAATCAAATCCTTTGTCGTTTATTAAAATCCTACTACCAAAAAAAAAAAAAAACAATCGATAAAATACAAAATTATAGTTAATGAAAGAATTGAAGTTTTGTTTGTTATTTACGTGTTTCTGTAGGATATCAAATGTTTTAAATCTTACGGCTCGGAAACATATTATTTATTGCGCCGTTGTTTCCTTTAATTAAATATTAATGTATAGTCCAATAAAGTGAGACATATCTTTGTTATATAAATATCTATCATTCAAGCAATTCTTCGATATCATAATATAAATTACAACTCTTGAACTTCGCAATCATTCAAAATATAAATTAAGTCTACATGTATCGAATTGAAAGTACATTCAATATCCAAAATGTGTGATAAAAATAAAAAAAGGTTAAAAATCAATGAGAGTTCTGTATTTTAACAACTAAATCTTATTAAAGTACACAACAATTAAACAATAATGTAAAATATCTTATATTTACAATGGTTAAACCCACATTTTGGTTGCATCTTTTGGGTATTAGGAATAATTTTATATGTAAAATATGGTTTTAATTCCATCACTAATATACCCACAGTGATTTTATACAGGTTTTTACTTTTATAGCTCAGGTCTCAGGATTGATATTATATGTAAAATATAGTTTTTTTTCCCATCAGTATGGTCGCAGGAATGATTTTATATGTGAAATATGGTTTCTAGTTGCACTGCTAGTCTAGAGATTGGATTTATATGTTAAATATGGATTTTAATTGCATCTCTTATGTCTCCAGAGTGATTTTATATCTGAGATATTGTTTTTTATGGCATAACCAAGGCTGCAGGAATGATGTTTTATGTGAAATATGGTTTTTAATTGCATCGCTTAGGTCTCCAGAGTGATTTTATATGTGAGATATTGTTTTTTATGGCATAACCAAGGCTTCAGGAATGATTTTATATGTGAAATATGGTTTTTAATTGCATCTCTTATGTCTCCAGAGTGATTTTATATCTGAGATATTGTTTTTTATGGTATAACCAAGGCTACAGGAAATGATTTTATATGTGAAATATGGTTTTTAATTGCATCGCTTAGGTCTCCAGAGGGATTTTATATGTGAGATATTGTTTTTTATGGCATAACCAAGGCTTCAGGAATGATTTTATATGTGAAATATGGTTTTTAATTGCATCGCTTAGGTCTCCAGAGTGATTTTATATGTGAGATATTGTTTTTTATGGCATAACCAAGGCTACAGGAATGATTTTATATGTGAAATATGGATTTTAATTGCATCTCTTATGTCTCCAGAGTGATTTTATATGTGACATATTGCTTTTTATGGCATTATACCAAGGCTTCAGGATTGATTTTATATGTGAAATATGGTTTCTAGTTGCATTGCTAAAGTCTCGAGATTGATTTTATATGTTAAATATGGATTTTAATTGCATCACTTAGGTCTCCAGAGTGATTTTATTTGTGACATATGATTTTTGATTACATTGCTAAAGTCTTTCTAGTGATTTTATTTGTTAAATATATTGTTTAATTGCATTGCCAAGGTTTCACGATTGATTTATATGCAGAATATGGTTTTAATTCCATCTATATTGTCTCAGGATTGATTTTATATGTAAAATATGGTTTGGTATTGGATGGCTAAGGTCACCAGAGTGACTTTATATGTGAAAATTTCACATATAAAGTCACTCTGGTGACCTTAGCCATCCAATTCCATGGGTCTGGAAACGGTCATATTTGCCGGACATGACCGAAATTTACACTAAAATGACCGACTAAGATTTGCTCAAATCGGACATCTAAAAAGTAATATTTTACATGCAATAATCATTTGTTGGATTTAATCCCTTCAATTTGTATTATAAATCAACCCTCAGGCTATTTCCTGTTGCTGACATGTGTTTATTGACCACCGACCGGTGATTACGTAATAAGGTCAACAGGTGACAGATCTGTTTCATCCATATCGTAAACATACTATTGCAACAACATTTTGAAGCAACAGAGATTGAATATAATAGATCAGTGTGATATAGTTTCTATATCAGATTGCTAAGATAATAAGATAATTTTAAAGTACACGTGCAACTTTAATGAAAAACACGTGCGGTCAAAATTGTACACTACGCAAGCGCCAATGTGACTAAACGTTACATAAATCAAGAGAAAACCATTTTGAATAAAAATTCATTGAAAATAATTAGAACAAAAATGATTATTTCATTTAACAATAAAAACTTGCAAATAGCATCGATCGCTGAATGACGTATCAATTCGGGTCCGAACTTGTGGCAATTAGGTGACAACTTCCTATTTCCGGTTAATGAAAAACTCGCCTTGATATTAATCAAAATAATGCTGTTTCCCATTATTTTGTTTCATAGGCAACGTCATTTTCCAATAAAGACTTTTTAGGCAGGAGAATGTATCACTACGTATATTTTCTTTTTCACATGATGCATACATCGTAGGAGCCATCCGAAATTCCCATGGTACAACCCGCTTATTCACATTAGCGTGGCGAATCGACCCGACGTGCAAACAAGTTTCGGTAGGAAACGACCCGAGATCAATATTCACTACCATGGAATTTGGTAATTTCTTAGGGGGAGAAATGACCGAAATGTGCAGGGAAAACTTCCAGACCCCTCTATAATAGAGTTTTTAATTTCATTGCTTCAGTGTCATTAGTGATTTTGTATGTTAAATATGGTTTTTAATTGCATCACTTAGGTCTCCAGAGTGATTTTATATGTGAAATATGGTTTTTGATTACATTGCTTCAGTATCATTAGAGATTTTATATGTTAAATATAGATATTAATTGTATTTTAAAAGTTTCAGGATTGATTTTATATGTGAAATATGGTTTTTTAACTCCATCACCATGATCACTATGGTGTCAGGATTGATTTTATATGTTGAATATTTTGTTTTAATGGTATTGCCAAGGTTTCAGGATTGAATTTATATGCAAAATATGGTTTTTAATTGCATGGCTAAGGTCTTTAGAGTAACTTTATATGTGAAATATAGTTTTTAATTGCATAGCTTTAGTTTCTTTAGTGATTTTATATCTAAAATATTATTTTTAATCACATGGCTAAGGTCTCCAGATTAACTTTATATGTGGAATATGGTTTAAATTGCATTGCTTTAGTCTCCTGATTGATTTTATATGTTAAATATAGTTTATATTTGCATTATAAATGTCTCAGGATTAATTTCATACGTGAAATATGGTTTTTAATTGCATTGCTATGGGATCAGGATTGATTTGATATGTGAAATAGGGTTTTCAATTGCATCGCTTAAGTATTTGGAGTGATTTTGTATGAGAAATATGTTTTTTAATTGCATCGCAAAAGTTTCTGGAGTGATATAATGTATTTAATATGGTTGTAATTTTATATTTCTATTTTCTCAGGAGTGATTTGATATGAAGAAGAGGTTTTAATTTGGGATTTTATGGGTGATTTGTTTCAAATTGTGGATTTGAGGTTAAAACGCATATCCTAAGATGTAGGCAGCCAAGATTTGAAAACTAATTAATATTATTTAGTGTGAAATTAAAAGTGAAATTTAAATATTAATAATAGATTTAATGATACCGACATACAGGTGAGTTGTAACAGTATTTATTATTAAATAAAAATATTTACAGGTTAGGATTTATACTTTTATATTTTTATTCAACTACACAAAAATATGATTGCTCAATCATAATAACAATAACATAATAATAATAGAAATGTAGGGAGAGCTACAGTCTAAATATGTGACCACAACGGCTTGCTATACATTCATTTACCGAAACGCGGACGGGAAGGAAATCGCGTTCTTTAAATTAGACTGCCGTAGATATCGTTAACTAATTTTTGGTGATCGTCTAATTGACAATTTGTAACGAAATGATTAAATAAAGCATATATTTTGACTTTTTGTACAAAGGGACATTTTGTGACTTGAAAATTGAAAAGCAGAGATTTTGTCCACTGGACATTTTTGTCACGTGACTATTGAAAAGCAGAGATTTTGACAATTTTTGTCCACTGGACATTTTGGTCACGTGACAATTGAAAAGCAGAGATTTTGACAATTTTTGTCCACTGGACATTTTTGTCACGTGACATTTGAAAGCAGAGATTTTGACCGTTTTTGTCAATTTGACAAAAGTAGAGATTTGGACCGTTTTTGTCCACTTGACAAAAGCAGAGAATTTGACAATATTTAAAGCAGAGATTTGGACAAAATTTTGTCCTGTCAAAGCGGTCAAATTGACTGGTTTTTGGTCAAAAAGCAGAGATTTTTTTTCTCAAAAGCAGAGATTTTGACCAGAGATTTGGACTGGTTTAAGTTAACTTTATGTTATGTTAGGACTGCACCTAACGGTATTTTCAAATTAATCAAACTTGAGCTCAGACTGCTATGACAGAGGATGCGTTAAAGTTCATATATTTGTCCATGTAAAATACACCGGTAATCATCAACGATGTGTTCGCATCTTTATTCATAAAAGCTATTGACTGTGTTTTACACCAAAAAACCTTGGACCCCATAAGCATCAGATGAGGCACTTTGCTGATGATTTAGCCTTGATGTCGAACACTAATCAAAATATTCAAAGAAAACTACCAGACTGAGTACATTTGCCAACCAAATAGGCCTATGAATTAATACCAAAAATCTGAAGAGATACTCAACAAAGATCACTCACCATCAGTACTAAAAGAAAGGGTAGGCACTACTTGATATTCAACAGTTTACATATCTAGGCAGTACATGGAGAGTAGATGGGTGGAGCTGGAACTGACATTTACCGTCATCTGAAAAAGATAAGAACTGCTTTAACAACATTCAGAATGTATGGAAATCTGGCCTGTACACTACATGCACAAAACTCAAGCTATACAACAGTTGCATGTAACCTACTCTGTTGAATAGGAATAACTTAGCCAAACTTAATTACAGATCGTTTCTACCTTCACACAAAACACCTAAGGAGTATCCTAAGAATATTTTGGTCTCCGGATCTCAAATCAGGACTTCCTTAACAAGTACAATCAAGATGATATAAACGCTATCATAAAAAAGATAAAGTTATAATCAGAAGTTGTTGCAGTCTTCAATTAATGAAATACGTCCCTTTAACTGATTATTCTGAAAGACGATTTAAACTATGATGTCTAATGACGTAATGAAATATAATAAAAAGGTCCTTAAAATATACAAGGGCACTTGATAAATATAGTAGACTTCTACCTTATCCACTGGGATAGCGAGGCCCCTACTTTGAATTAAGAAGAAGCTGTAAGTCATTTAAAACTCTTTAGGTTTCTATCTTAAACTTTATTTCAGCAATTTCTACTCGAGTTGCAACCACACCCGTCGTATTTTGTTTAACCTAACGTTAAGTGCCCAACTGTACTGTATTCTCTTTCGTATATTTCATTGTTAAAAGTCTAGTTACGCATGAATTTATTTTTATTAAAACGTGATAAATATGTTTTTCAGTGGTCAAATTTAAATACTTTGCAGTTTTTCCTTTGAGCCGCATAATTGTATGTAATTTAATATAACAAAAATAAAGACCTCCACGTGGCACGCCCTTCATATTTTCCTACTATGTGTCACTGTCTTTTCATTATAATCTTGTGTAAGAGTGTCAAATGATATCGTAAGCCATAACAAACTGTGATTTATTTTGTTAATTATAATAAAATGTAAACAATAAACTATAATGTGCCATTGTGGAACATAAGGCTAAAGCTGAAAGATTTTTTTTATCTGATTTCATGATTAAATTCCGCGTTAGAGAATCAAAGCAAGAATTTTAATGTTTTCAGTCTGATTTAAGTATGATCAGTTCTACAATTATTGTAAGCATATCCTGACTTTGCTTTGGATAACAGCTGAACACACAGGACATTGCACATTTTTTGCACAATCTGTACATACAGCTAGGTGTTCTCATGGCAAAAATGCTATCGATACATAATTTGCTTGGCAAGATTTACAAGTAATCTTTCTCTTGAGGAAACTATTTTCTTCTTGCAGTAAATCTACCAATACTTCTGCCATAAATGTAATAATAAAATATGATATGTATGTTTTGTGGGTTAAAAGTATAACCATATATTAGTTCATGTGTTATGCACACCCCAGAATCTTTCTCAATTTATACAAATAATAATTACAATATTCATCGTTACATCGTTTTGAATTGGTCGACCGTTACCGTCATTTTGTTATGAACTAATTTACTGTATAATTTACTGAATACATGTTGCAACAAAAGTGCATTCATTTAAATAAAATTCAAGTGTTCAAAATATAGAAACAATCAGCATAAGATTCAACAATATTCTGCAATTATTTCAACAGGAAACATTTCAAAGTTTCAAAAAATACATTTGCGATTTTCTTTGGGTCTAATGGATGGTAACTAAAACTGCCAGCAAACATGGTCAGCGAAGTAACGAAAATAGAACATGTTACATATTACATGAAAATAGAAAATGAAATTCTGAAAAAGTGTCTTTAAGACATGTCAGCTAAAAGTACTCAGCAATTTTGCAAAATTTAATTAAATAAACTAATCTAGTTGAAGGTTAGACCGTGAACATTTATTTTGAGCAGTATCAATCTTTTATCCGGTGGGAAAACTAAATTTATGAAATTTTAAATCTTTTGAAGAGTTAAAACTAGCTTTACATTTGTAACCTTTATCTATTCCAATCATTCAAGGAAAGCCATACAGACCTGAGAGTGCTGAGTAGTGTAGTTTGCATTTTCTTGAGGATATAACCCTGCTAATTGATATGAAAATTTAAAAGGTTAGCCGATTTACACATACTATAATCAGTCTACTTTTCTTCCTTAGTTGTTGTTTCCGTGCACAAGTTCAAAGGATCTGTTATTTTGAAATGTTCGACAAGACATTTGTAGCAGTTGTTAGCGACATCAAAAGTTAAAATAAAAAATACCATCTTTTTACAATCCACAAATATATATTGGGGTCTAGAGAGAACACCAATGTTCAGTCATTCCGACTGTTTTAGTTGGAAATACTATTCCAACATCTCTAGAAAATTTTACAAGAAAATATGTTGATTTCCTGTTATGTTAACCATTCCATGTTTTGAATATCGTATTGTATAAATTAAGAAGTTAAGAAGTTAAAAAATAACGGCATCATGTGTATACGTCTATTTACTCCTGTCTTTATTATTTAAAAAATATATTGTTGAAGGCATTATTTTATCCTTTTTGTTTACTCCCAAAAATGTCATAGACTTTTGGAAGCAAACATACATTTATTTCTTACTCATCCACTCCTTACTTGAACAATAAAAGTGTCTCGGCGACACCAATGTTCCGCATGGCACATATTGAGACCCTCCTTTTTCTAAGTTCTCTCAAGCTTGAAATACATATCACACCGCAAAAGAATTTGCCAGTAAGGAGATCTTATGGAACGCTGTAAATGCCTAATGTGTACCTTCTTTTATATATGCACATACTTTTTCTCTATATGCACATAGTTTTTCTCTATATGCACAGTTTTTCTCTATAGGCATATACTTATCTATATATGCACATAGTTTTTTTATATATACACATACTTTTTCTATATATGCACATACTTTTTCTTTATATGCACATACTTTTTCTATATATGCACATACTTTTTCTTTATATGCACATACTTTGTCTTTATACCTTTTCTCTATATGCACATAGTTTTTCTATATATGCACAAACTGTGTCTTTATACTTTTTCTCTACATGCACATACTTTTTCTCTACATGCACATAGTTTTTCTATATATGCACATACTTAGTCTATATACTTTTTCTATATATGCACATACTTTGTCTTTATACTTTTTCTCTATATGCACATACTTTTTCATATAATTACATCCACAGTTTAAAGACAACTCCGACCGTATAAGAAGACAACTATGGTCGTATCAGAACACAACTCGGACCGTCTGTGATTTGTTCATTTTCTTTTTGTCAAATATTAAAATCAATCATACTTATGTTAACCCTCGATTGGTGACATATATGGTATATAATGCCCCTGCCTCTACTAGTGAAGAGGGAAAACTTTGTAGATTCTAAAGGAAGAAGACGAGAGATTATTATCTGACTATAAAAGGTCTTTCATTTGATCAATTGATTGGCTTAACATTCCTTCAAAAGTAATGCTTTAGCATGAAAACAACCTGGACAGGCTTAAAAGGAACAAGATCTCGGGATAAGTTATGCACGTGGAGTTATGTCACCTTGGAGTATACTATAAATAGATTGCAGAATCCTGGCAGTGTCCTGATTTTATCCCATAGGCGAGTAGAATTTCCTGATGATTTTTACTTGTTATAAATCAAACTAAAGAGGTTATGAATAAAAGAAAGATTACAGTTATAAGTGTACGGGGTAGAATCAGAAACATATACAAGACAGTTTTAAGGTTACGGCATATAATCAGGAACATATATAAAACGTCTTATTTAGGAAACGGTTACAGTGTAGAATCATGAACATATATAAGACATTTTTTTAAAGTTTACGGCGCAGAATCAGTAAACAATATATATAGATAATATGTTCTTATATATGTTCCTTATTCTTCCCTGGATTCTTAAAAACAACTGTCATATATATGTTCCTGATTCTACCCCTTAACCTTAAAAAACTGTCTTCCATATGTTCCAGATTGGGATTAAATATGGCGGACTGAGCAGACACGAAATTTACGGTATGGTAGTTATGAGCTGAGATATGAGTCTCTATGTTAGAAAGGGGGTTGAGCGATACTAGAAAAAGTGGAAAGAAGACCGCGCAAGGAGACTAAATGTTAAAAGGTAAATTGGCAAGAATTCCAAACAAAACAAAAAGAGAAGGAACACAAATTTGGACACGGACTTGACGCCCCCATCTAAACAACCAGTGATAATGGCCACATCCACGCCACAATTCGACGACAAAGTTTCTAAATCAACCCAATGACTTATATGGTATGAACAGTTTCATATTAACGAACTTGACACGCATGAGGCAAGTGCACCAGCACATCCCCCTTCTTTCAACAGATTTCGGGTGAACCACCGAATCAAAGCTCACCGGCTTTACCAGTTGGACAAGATGGACCTCAGTCATATCAGTTCATGAGATCTCCATCCTCGAATCTTGTAAATGTAAATAACCCACAAATATGAACCAGCCAGTCAAACCCACCCTTCATTGCGTTCGATATGCTGATGTCGAAACTTACTGTACTAAATCAAAAATTTGAACATTTTCTACACCAAACCAGCCAACAGTTGTCAAAATTTCACATTTTAGATACTTTTAACTAGAGATTGATTTCATTCGAGGGTGGGCTTAACGATATTAAACACGACATCGAAAGTATGAAAAAAACTTGATGACATAGACAGACGATTGCCCGAAGTGGACGAAGACCGAGTTTACTTACTCTGAGAGAACGAAAAATTACACGAGGAACTGTTAAAACTGCAAACACATTCGATGAAATACAATATGATTTTCAAGGGAATTATCGAAACTGAAAATGAGAATACTGAAACGGTTGTAAAGGAGTTAATAAAATCTTAAGTAAAAATAGATGACAATATTTCAAAATGTACACAGATTACGAAAAACGAGAGATAGAACACAAATTTTGCTTTTATTCCATCCTCACAAGTCAAGGTTTCTGTGTTCACATGTGTCCACGAAACCCTTACAAACTTAGCCAGGAAATTCCCGGGCTAGATTTTCATATGACGTCAAACCTTCAAATATCAACTAATGTAATTGCGTGAAAGAAGCAAGTGTTTGGCAGTAGTCATTCTTACTCATTCTTGAGTGGGAAGAAAACGTAACGCAACTAATCAATAACGCGGTAATAACAAACTATTAACACTACTGTACAAAATGCACTGACTTTCACATGGTCTTTGCAATACATCCGTTTTGGTTTATTTACAATCGACATCGGGATATCCCCTAACCAAGCCGCGAATGAAAGCGAGCTTTTGATTGGCTACATCAAGGATGTATCCAATCAAAATAGTGACTTCTAGCCCGGGAATTTCCTAGCTAAGTTTTTCAGGGGTTTCGTGGACACATGAGGACACAGAAACCCTGACTTGTGAGGATGCTTTTATTCATAACCTCTTTGGTTATTTTTAGTATACTCCAAAGTAGGTTGGTTCCCGACGTAATATTCACTATACCTTCGGAATATACAAATATAACGAAAGATGACAGACCGTGAACCAAACTAACTCCAAAGTGACATAACTTACCACCGTGCTTGATACGATGAAAAAAGATCTAAACAAGTTAAGACATATACAGGTGACTTTTTTCGAATTTCTATTTTAAACACTCACTATAGTAAATACAGTTTAGTAAAAAAGGATTTAGCATATATTTGTCAATTAACATATTCAATTGTTTTTAAACTAATATTTTAATTTTAAATCTGAAAATCTTTTACAAATGTACTTAGATGACAAATTTTAACAAATAAACGCAAAATTTACGCATTTGCAAAATATATTTCTATATCATGTGTTTTTGTTTAAAAGAACATTTATCTGACTTTCTTTCATGCCAAAAATATTCTTTTCATTCCAGTTTCTTCGGAGTTTGAGTCGGTTTTGTTTACGTATTTACGGAAAAATGATACGGAAAAAACCAGCTCATATCTTTATAATGATACGATGAATAAAAGGTCCTTGACACGATTTAATGCAGCCGCTAATTTCTCCAGTAATTAGTTTTATACTTCCAAGTGAAACATTTCAAAACTTTATAACTAATGTGTGTATATCTTTGAATATTAATTCAACAAAAGTCAACAATTGTTACTATAATTGGACCTAGGTGTATAAATTCTTGACACAAAATCAACATATGGAACAAAGTAATAAGCTATGAAGCAGCGCTTTAATTCATCTTAAAACCATGGTGAGGCATTAAACACAGAATAAATGTTCTAATCTAGAAAATTAAGCGGAAATCTTTGTTAAATGTCGATAATGCTTTACCTGCTACCAGTGAGTTCGAAGCCATCAACAAATAACAAGATAACTAGCATTTAAATTTTACAAATATTTCATAGTATGCCGACATTAAATACTAAAAGAACGAAACAATACGAACATAAAAATCTACTGGGCAGACCAATATATTTATGTAAACTTCAAAGTACAAGGTATTAATTTGTCCAAACTTGGGCTTCCAACAATTTATAGTAAAGGCACAGAGCGAAATGTAAATAGTGAATTAGAGTACAAATGAGAAGTTATCTCAAGCATGAATACGTCATGTTACAGAGTAACACTGGGACTTTCTATGTCTAATTATTTGAAACATCGGGTGCAGGTATTTTGAGAATTATACAGTATCTTTTACATAAAAACTGAAAAGGAAAACGCGTAAGATGTAGTCACTAAATGACAATATTATATCATTCGAACAGACCGCAAGATTGGTCTTAATTTAGCGAAGTACAACATAAATTTCATCGCGTATTACACATGTAGGCACTTGAAGTTACACAGCAAACTCACGAATCTGGAAAGAGACTATTAACACAAATCTACTTCGTTTTATTAAAAATCATTTAAAATTTATGGTTTAAACACCCGTTTGCCGGCTTTTTCGTTCATTGTTATTTCTAATAAATAAATAAATAAATAAATAATAACAATAAACAATAAACAATAAAACAAAACAAAAGCAAAAAAAAAACAGCTTGTACCGATGTCATAGAATATTTTTTTCTATTTTATGTCCCGCCCAACAGGCGAAGGTTGCATTCAGATTTAATAATGTCCGTCGCTACGCACAATAAGTTCGAATGTCCAAATAATTTCCTCATTTTTTTAGGCTTTCTTTAATTAAAACATTTTGATGATTGATATGGTAATTGTGCAAATGAATGGCACGTTATAGTCTGTTTTCAGAAATCTCTGACTCCTATTTCCTGTTAGCCGATGTGCGTTACAATGATTTTAGTCGTACATTTCTCGTCTTTTGTAAATTGGAATGGTTTGATGTTTAGTATGGCTCTTTTTAGTAATATGTTGTAAGTTATACGCAACTCTCACCGTCTGCTATCTACTTTCTGTTTGCCCGCCATTTACGTATATGAAATTTCGTCAAACATTTCTCGGCTTTCGTTATTCGGAAAGGTTGGATATTTCATAAGGTGATTAATATTAATGCTTTGTATGATGTAAACTATTTGAAGACCTTTGGACCACTACTTCCTTTTTGCCGCGCATACCTAAAAATCGTCAAACGTTTCCGTAATCTCTATCCGTGATTGATCTGAAAAATAATGTATAATACCCGCTTATTGCTTAATGAAATTAAATATCGGGAAGATCATCTTTTTGGGACCCGCTGTAAATAGATTGAGATTTGACCTCAAAAATGAAAAACAACTTATAGCCCAGGCAGGAATATGCAATAAAAAATGAAATATGTCAAGGTTGAAGTATGAGGTCAAATGTCACCAACACAAATATCAAACATGTTAAATTCCAATAGTCTAATCCAATACACATGCCCAAATATCAAACGCCCACTTCAAAAGATAAAAAGCTTAAATCCCGGACACTCATTTGTCATTCAGTATGCGCAAATGTGATCGGAATTAAGGTCAAAGGTCCCAAATCATGGAACGAAAAAAAGCAAGGAAATAGACCGAACAACACGAGCCGAAAGCAAGGGGCAAATTATAAACCCTGATATAGACAAACATATATTACCAGAATAAAAACCGAACACAGAAAGTAAGTAACCGGATTTCAATAAAAACCATGGGTGCAATGAGGTGCTCCGGACGTGTCAGAAGTGCCTGCCTATAATTAGACATATGCCGACTTTCTCGTTGTCATGTCAAAGAAAAAATCAAATCCAGGAATATAAAAGATTGATTTCCAATAGCGATAAATTAAGTCATGTTAACGACCGTAGAACTTATGGAAGTATAACATCAATTTAGGTACAACGAACCCTTGTTTAAGTAGGTTAACAGCAGTGACTGGTCTAGAAAACCTATCTTCCCGAAAGAAGGAGTTTCTCCGGGTACTCTGGTTTCCTCAACCAATAAAAACTGTACGCCTTGCATCCAGCTGAAAAATTGCTGAAATTAGCATTAAACATCATTCAAACACGCAAAAAACAATCAAAGACCTATCTCAAAAGACAACACAGTTATATTGCAGACACGAAGTAGTCACTCAAAAAGCAATGATGTGACCTTTGGGGTTCACAGTTAAAGGTCATCATCCATGGCTTGCGATGCGATGCATCAATTAGTTATAATCTACCCACATGTCAAAACATCAAAAATCCTACCTGACGATAAAAAGTTATAGCCCAGACACGATTTGTTGTGGATGGACTGAGAGACAGACAGACTCACAACAATATGGCGACCTTCTTTTACTAATTAATATTGTCAATACAGTAGGTTTAAGATACACTTTTGGCACTAAACGACAGGTTAATGAATATTCTATATACTGAAAAAGTAGATTTGAAAAAAATTATCATAAAAGGTGATTTTATCATTTTAATATTCGACATCTGCTTTTTTCGCTTAATTTCATTAAATTAGATAAATAAGAGATTAAAGAACTTAATATATCTATTCTCACATCTATGCTTAATCGTCTTTTAAAATATTTTATTCCCTGCATTAAATTTAAAACATAATAAAAAGGAAACACGTGCCTGCGACTTCATCGTTTCAAACATGTTTAGATCTTTTATCACCGTGTCATACTACTTTTAACCAAAATAATATAAGTCGGTTGATCGGTGTGAACCTGAGATCTTGTTCTTTTTAAGCCTATCAAGTTTGTTTTCATGCTAAATCATGACTTTTGAAGGAATGTTTAGCCACTCAATTGATCAAATGAAAGAACTTTTATCGCCAGATAATAATCTCTTGTCTTCTTCCTTTAGAATCTACAATGTCCGGGGGGGGGGGGGCAAGATCTTTTCTGTTGAAGTGTTTTGGGCATTTTTACATGGCATTTAACTGGTTTTTTTTCGAAAATAAAGCAATTGTTAACTGTTTTTCAACCATTTGCTGTTATCTGTTTCCTTAAAAAATGACATTGTTGTTAACTGTTATAATGAAAATATAAACTCTGTTTTGTTTGCTGTTAATAGTATTGACCTTTTTTTCAATTTTTGAAATCACTATTTGCTGTTTTCTCATGTAAATTGCTGTTATCTGTTATCATTATTTTAAATTTACTGTTATCTGTTTCGGGAAAAATAAAATATTGTTAACCTGCCAATGGGCCCACTCTAGCCTCCCCCCACCTTCTACAAAGTTTTTCTTCATTCACCAGTAGAGGCAAGGGCATTATATACCATATATGTCCCCGATCCATGGATCTACATAAGTAATAAAATGTACGTATGATTGATTTTAATATTTGACAAAATGAAAATGAACAAATCACAGACGGTCCGAGTTGTTTTCTGATACGACCATAGTTGTCTTCTTATACGGTCGGAGTTGTCTTTGAACTGCAGATGTAATTATATGAAAAAGTATGTGCATATATAGAAAAAGTATATAGACAAAGGTTACGGGGTAGAATCAGGAACATATATATGACAGTTGTTTTTAAGAATCCAGGGAAGAATAAGGAACATATATAAGAACATATTATCTATATATATTGTTTACTGATTCTGCGCCGTAAACTTTAAAAATGGGTCTTATATATGTTCCTGATTCTACCCTGTAACCTTAAAAAATGTCTTATATATTTTCCTGATTCTACACTGTAACCGTTTCCTAAATAAGACGTTTTATATATGTTCCTGATAATATGCCGTAACCTTAAAACTGTCTTGTATATGTTTCTGATTCTACCCCGTACACTTATAACTGTAATCTTTCTTTTATTCATAACCTCTTTGGTTTGATTTATAACAAGTAAAAATCATCAGGAAATTCTACTCGCCTATGGGATAAAATCAGGACACTGCCAGGATTCTGCAATCTATTTATAGTATACTCCAAGGTGACCTAACTCCACTTGCATAACTTAGCCCGAGATCTTGTTCTTTTTAAGCCTGTCCAGGTTGTTTTCATGCTAAAGCATTACTTTTGAAGGAATGTTAAGCCAATCAATTGATCAAACGAAAGACCTTTTATAGTCAGATAATAATCTCTCGTCTTCTTCCTTTAGAATCTACAAAGTTTTCCCTCATTCACTAGTAGAGGCAGGGGCATTATATACCATATATGTCACCAATCGAGGGTTAACATAAGTATGATTGATTTTAATATTTGACAAAAAGAAAATGAACAAATCACAGACGGTCCGAGTTGTGTTCTGATACGACCATAGTTGTCTTCTTATACGGTCGGAGTTGTCTTTAAACTGTGGATGTAATTATATGAAAAAGTATGTGCATATAGAGAAAAAGTAAAAATACAAAGTATGTGCATATAGAGAAAAAGTATAAAGACAAAGTATGTGCATATAGTGAAAAAATATGTGCATGTAGAGAAAAACTATGTGCATATATAGACAAGTATATGCCTATAGAGAAAAACTATGTGCATATATAGAAAAAGTATAAAGACAAAGTATGTGCATATATAGAAAAACTATGTGCATATATAGATAAGTATATGCCAATAGAGAAAAACTATATATATATATAGAAAAACTATGTGCATATAGAGAAAAAGTATGCGCATATATAAAAGAAGGTACACATAAGGCAGTTACGGCGTTCCATAAGATCTCATCATTATGTAACTGTGTATCTGTATAGAAATGCTTTAACGCATATCGAAATCTAAGGGGGAAAAGACTGACGGACGAACAGAAAATCTATATGCCTCAACTTTCGTTTGCAGAACATAAATCAAACGTTAAGAAGGCTTGTAGTCTTGTTTCTAGGAACGTGTTATGGTGACCTCCTAATGATGGATAAGGTGGCTGTGAACCTCCATAAAGATGACTATTCTGTCAGCTCTGTGTTTTAGAGAAGACTGGTGGTTCGTCACTGAATATCATAACTAAAGTCTGTATCAATCCTAATAAATCTGACATTGGCTAAAATGGGAATCAGTATTTATTATTTAAAAACCATTTATCAAAAAAACAAATGTGACAACCTTAAATAGTCTTTAACCACTGGGTCGATGCCACTGCTGGTGGACTGTTAGTCCCCGAGGGTATCACCAGCCCAGTAGTCACACTTCGGTGCTGACAGGAATATCATTGATTCTTTCATTGATATAGTCATTGTCTAAATTTACTGCCCTGAAATTTCGAAAATTATTTTTTGTCTAAGGTTTTTCTATTTTCAAGGAGTAGATAGCCTTAGCCGGATTTTGGTATAACGTTTTAGAATTTTGGTGATAAAAGCTCTACAACATCTCATTCATTTGGATTTTAAATATTGTTTGGGTTCGAGCGCCACTGATGAGTCTTGAATAGACGAAACGCGCGTCTGGCGTAGTAAATTTTATTAACCTTGGTATCATTGATGACATTTTACTTTAACATATTGAGCATGTACATCTTTTGAGCATCACACAGTCTTACATGAAGAGTCTCAAAACGATTAGTCGTTGAATTGTGTTTTTGTTGAAATATATTATATATCTTTAATTTCTTATGTGCTGTTTTGTTGTGATCATTAATGTGTTGCTTTTGTAAAGACAGTTTTAAGAAGTTCTGTTTAATTAGATAGATCTATTTTTCATTTTGGAAATACTTTGGATATATATGTTTGCCGTTAGAGCTGTAAAATCAGTGTTCACTGACTTCCCAACATGCAAAACACAAAGAGCCAAAAAGAAACAGGAACTACTAAAAACAATAAGGTGATTCAATGTGTTACAGAAGAATGAGCATATTATGCTCTGTCAAGTTATTTATGGTATTAATATGTGTAACCGTTCAACCGAGACTACATCTACTTTTTCTGTTGCTCTAGAAAGCATTGTTGTGCTATGTAAAGTGCTGACTTTTAATTGTACTTAATGCTCGTAAGTTATTATACCCGCGCTTAGAAAAATAGTTGAATCCTAGAGAAATTTACTTTCAATGACAAGAGACCGTGCTATTAGTGAACAATGGAAGAAGGCAGAGGTATCAACAATTCCAAATAGTGTTCAAGCAAACATTCAATAAATCAATCAACATTTAATTTTTGACCGGGTTTGACGAAATACAAACACGGGTTATAGTTTGGTGAAGTCGGTCGGGTGTGCGGGGAAAATAAGCAATATTTTTTGTGTAATCATCTCCTTCTACATCTCTGAAATTTAGCAGAAAGAAGTTATGCACTTGCAATTATGGAATTGTTCCAGAATTGTTTTCATAATTTTCCATACTTGGGATCTTAGTCATTTGTCAGCAAATTTTAACAAAGTGGGTACATATTTTGCGCAACTCATCCTTCAACTTTTAACCCAGATCCCTGAAACTTCACAGAACGATTGCACACATATTGAAGTAGTATAGCAACTAATATTATATAATTGTTTAAGGAATTTCTTTTCCATTTCAGACTTCGGAACTAATTCATTTTAGCACATTTTATACATGATGGTTCTGTTTTTGTGGAATCCACTTCAAAATTTTTGACTCAGACCCAAATCCTCATTCCAACAAATAGTAAACCATTCCTTATTTATTTAAGCTTTGCAACCCGGCCATTTTAGCCTTATGCGAATTTTAACTGTACATTTGGTAGAACGAACTTGATATAACTCTGTTTGTGCTGTTTATTGGCCTCATCAGATATTTTTTTTGTATAATTCTTTGATAACTATTTCACAAAAATCTAATTTTCGATAGACACACTTCCACACAAAAAGATCGTTTACTTCTGATCAACTCACCCAAGACAGTTTCTCTAATTGTATACAAAATAGGTGAATAAAGGTCCGTTTGCAAACATACGTCATGAATATAGCTGAAATATTGCTTGCTGGACGTTAAACAACAATCAATCAATCAAGCAAACAAAAACACTATCTAAACGACATTTTTTACTAAAAGTAATGAACCTAGACTAGAAGTTCACATGGGTATACATGCTAACATATTGGGCAGCAAGCCCTATATGTTAAAAACTGACATGAGTGATAACCGACTTAAAATCGATACTAGTGTACAGATGTACAGATAATGCTGTTAAAAGAATTTTAGTGGGTTTTGCTGGACAATGAATTTCCATCTTTCAATATTAAATTAGTCGTCTTCACGAGACAACTGTCCCATTTAAGTAATTGTTGCTGAACAATAAAGCGACACGCCTGAATTGAAAGTATTTTTCTTTTTTATTTATATAAACTGTGTCAATCAGAGGGAAGGGTAACATGTTCATAGTATAATAGATTTTCTGTAGGTAAACTATTCCTACTGGTACAAACTGTGCCCCACTCCTTATTGATTTGTTTCTGTATTCTTATGAAACTAAATTTCTTCAACGTCTCGTTCAAAACAAGAAGATAGCAAAGCTTATGTACTTTAATGTCACATATAGATATATTGATGATGCCCTTTCAATTAACACACCAGAATTTGCCGAGTGGCTCCGTTAATATATCCGTAAAATTAAAGAAACTACAGAAACAGCTTCGTCTACATTATTTAAAAGAATTTACGACAAACGAGACGAATTTAATTTCAAAATCATTAATTTTTCTCACTTGTGCAGCAATATTCCAGCCTCTGCATACGGCGTCTATTATATCTCAATTGATCAAGAATGCAGTAGATTGCGGCGAGTAAACTTTCTTTAGAATAAACTTATAAAACAGGGTATAATAATAACTCACCCTTGCCTTTAATTAGTTTTACTCTAGAAACCAAATCCTTTTCGATAAATATTCTATCTCGTGTGAAAATACGATTGCAGATATCTTTCCCATTTTGTGAATTAATTACATAGGGATTGTTACACGATTATCATCGGAAACACCTATAACTGACTACTGGTGTATGATATCCAACCAATTTCATAAACACACCAGTAGAAGCAGAATGTTTAGCATGCCACAAAACATGTTTTACCCAACATTTCTTTTGAAACTCCTGGACCAGTCAGAACCAGTGCTGTAGTTGCTATATTTGGTTGTTGGTTCTTAAACTTGCCAGTTTCTTAGACTTTGATTTTTGGGTTGTCTTTTCCTTGGTGTTCCGTATTTTGTTATCACCTTCATTTATTACTTCCTCAAGATTGTCATGTGACTGAAAGCATTTTATATAGACTCAAAAAAGTATTAATGTTTTGGGGTATCAAACTAATCCTCAACCTGAGACAACAGTTTAAACTGTGAGTTGATCTGCCAATTAATGGATACTCTTATTTTCAGTAAATGTGGCCATCTTTGATAAAGGGTTTTTCTAACATGTACAATTATGATAAGAGACCCATTTGACATTGACCATTTACACCATGCTGACCTGATCCCCGTGGTTTACAAGATAATTTTTTAAAACACGTACATATAAAGCGAGAAACGTGATGGCAATAGCTCAATGGGTTTAAGTGAGGTGAGCTGTATTTCAATCTTTTTAAAACTATTTATCTAGCCGTTAACGCCCATTGTGAATACGTGAATACCTCTTCTCTGTATCAACTTCGGAATCAGAAAATATTTCCTTATAATAGACAAAAAATCCTTCAAAGACAGAAGTGGTCGGATTTCGTTAAACAGGAAGTAGGTGAGCAACAGACCTGCAATAGAATCCCACGTTAAGGGAGGCCATGCTGATGCTGCATACCAAATTTCAAGAGAATGTGATTAGTAGTTGCTGAGAAAACTGTTCCGAAAAAATTTTCCCCGCACGCCCGTCCGCCCCACCATATTATAACCCGGATTTTCATTCTGTGTAATCCGTCAAAAAAATATAATGTAATAAAACAACGGGATGAATCATAGAAACATACAGAGTGCATTCAGTTTATTTAGAATCAAAAAATGTCAAAGAAAATTTAAAAGACTGCATCTATAACTCATATGTAATAAATCAAAACGTTGCACAATTAAATAATAATCACAAAACAGTAACCGATTTTTTTTTCAAATAAATGTTGTATTGTGTTTTCTTAAATCTCTTTTCGTGTCAAATCCATCCGAAAAATTTCTATGCTCAGCTCTGAACCATCTTTTTTTTACTTCAAATTAAACTTTCTTATATAAAAAAATGTATGGGATTTGGAAGAAAAATCGACAAATTAATTTCAGTATGTTTTCTGGCTCTTTTTATGTATATTTCATTTGTCTTTTTTTGTAGTAAAAGACTCCTAGTGCAAGTTAGAATCCATATCATTTATTTCATGCAATAATTATAAATTTTCACATACAGGTAGAGTAAAAATAAACATGTGTACCTATAAAGTGTATGGTCTTAATTTGGGCTTATTTTTTTAAATATTGTTAGACAATATTTTATTTTCTGGCAGTTTTCATTGGTTGAGAGGATAAAACTTTTAATGCAGATTAGTGAAACTCATTTCTGGTCAACAAATTGTAAATTTACAAAATTTGTATTTTGCGGAAGCATATTTTTTCTAAAACCCATAATTTATATGAAACTTATTTTCTAGAAGCTCTTCTAGCAAATAGGACATATTATTGCCTATTTATAGTAATAGAAGCAGTCTTCAAAAAAGTGGGATTTAAATATGGCTGAATGAATATTATTCAATTATCATCCCCATTTTTGGTTTAAATTGGCATATATTTGGAAGACCTGGTAGGGCTTAACAAATAAAGTACAGTCAGACATTAGAAGTGAAGATGCTGTTTCTATGAATGTTGCCATGTTAAATTTCCAATCAGAAGCAATTTGTAGAACAATTCTGTGGAAGAGTTTCAGAGAATAAGCTGTTTTTATGGTTTTCCCATACGGTACTATGTTAAGCTGTTTTCCACTGTTACGGCCATCTTGGATTTTGGATCGGCTTAAAAAACCTCGAACATTGTAAAGGTACATGCTGCGATATTTCAAATCAATCTGCCAAGCGAAGTGTGACAAAAGTTTTTTTTAATATAGTCAATCAGAACACACTGGTAGCCCTGGTAGCCATGCTGAATTTCCAATTTGCTAAAAAAACTCAAAATAATAAGACAACTATACTGGCTTCATTTCTGCATAATTTGTCATAAATGTGAGGAACAATTTCGTAGAAGAAGCTATGTGTGTGTTTTTCGCATAGGGCTGTGTTCCACGGTGGCGGCCATCTTGGATTTTGGATCGGCACAAAAAAACTCAAAACTTTGTAGAGGACCATCTAGGGTACATTTCTGCAATATTTCAAATCAATCTGCCAAGCGGATAAAAAAAAGCATAATAATACAATTTTGAAATCAGATGCAAAAGATTCTACATTTTATTAATTTATTAAAGAATTGTACTGACTCAATACTGTCAACTAAAAGAAACCTCATGATGATGACACAGTTAAATTTCCTTAAATCTATTACAAATAAATGAAAAAAATTCTCTTCACCAACCCTTTTGAAATTTATACCGATATACACTTATTAGCAGAAAACGTGTCCCCCAGAATTTTACAGGTACTAATGCAAAATTTTATGACACAACCAGAAGGCGCATCACACTTTTTTTGCAGTAAAGGTGATGATGGTTCATTTTGCCATGTTGAGGTAATGATTGATTAAGCAGCAAAGCTAAAGGGTTGGTCAATCATCCAAGGAAGGGGTTCGGGTTGTTATGATTAAGTACTGCAGCAAAGCTTAAGGGTGGGTCAATTCCTAATGAAGGGGTTCAGGTTGTACTGATTGAGTATTGCATCAAAGCTAAAGGGTGGGTCAATTTCCATTAAAAGTGGTTCAGAAGACAATGGTACTTTTTGGTTTTGAATTCAATAATTGTTTTACTTTCCCCATGGAGGGGGTTCAAAATATCATGGCAGATTTTACTTTAAATAACTGATCACGTCATAGAGAATTAAGGGGTTCAAATAACATGGCACATTTAAATTTTAAATAATTAATCTTGTCATAGTAAACTGACTGTAGAGAGCTTAAAGGGGGTTTAATACCACCTCACATTTCTAACCAATATTCATGCTCAAACAAATTGATAGCTCGGATTAAATATTCCATAAATAAGAATCAAATAACATTTGAATTTTTTAGCTTTGAAATAAGTGTGTTGCAGTAAAGGTAAAAGTGGGTTCAATTTCCAATGCCTGTGTTCAAAATACAACTGCCAAAATCCTACTCTGGGTTCAAATACCAAAGGAAACTGGTTGTATGTTCATTTTTTTACAGAAAAATGTAATGGGGAACATATTCATCTTCCACCTAATAAATCACATTGTTTTAGTATTGAATATTCCATTCCTCACAAAAAACCAGAGACAATATTTCTCATGTGTCAAATAAATGAACATCACATTGTTTTCTTATGGCACAAAGTTTACATCTAAAACAAGATACTATAGTCAGTGCTTGGCACTATAACAATAAATTTTAACAAGCACAAGTAAAAAAAATTGAAAACTACTATACATGTTTCTAAACACCAACAAAGACTTAAAGAATTTACAATTTTTTTTAATTTCCTGATGTTATTTATCACGCATTATATAAAAAATTTCCATCAATTTCTGTATCATCACTGGATACAATATTGATCCCAATGACTGCATCCTGATAAAATCTTTGATAAACATACTATCAAGAGTTTGTTTTACTGTAAATTCAGCTCTGATTACATCTAATGACTTGCCTTCATAATCCGTTCTTGCCAAAAAATCCACAATAGTAAATATTTAACAAGAATGTGTAACAATAGGTATTTCATGTAATACAGTAAATTTCATTTAATTGCTCATTTCAGTTAGTTGCATATTTCAGTTGATTGCATACATTTAACCAGCAATGAACCCTAATATATGTATAACAAATACATTGAAATACAATGTACAACCATCTCAGCCTATAGTATGAACATACGGGTAACCTGTCACCCATTCTATAGTATGAACATAATGGTTACCTGTCACCCAGCCTATAGTATGAACATACTGGTTACCTGTCACCCAGTCTAAAGTATGAACATACTGGTTACCTGTCACCCAGCTTATAGTATGATTATACTGGTTACCTGTCACCCAGCCTACAGCATGAACATACTGGTTACCTGTCACACAACATATAGTATGAACATATTGGTTACTTGTCACCCAGCCTATAGTATGAACATACTGGTTACTTGTCACACAGCCTATAGTATAAACATACTGGTCACTTTTCACCAAGCCTATAGTATAAACATACTGGTTACTTGTCACCCAGCCTATAGTATGAACATACTGGTTACTTGTCACACAGCCTATTGTATGAACATACTGGTTACTTGTCACCTAGCCTATAGTATGAAAACTAAAAAATTCAAATGTTATTGATTCTTATATATGGAATATTTAATCCGAGCTATCAATTTGTTTGAGCATGAATATTGGTTAGAAATGTGGTTACTTGTCACCAAGCCTATAGTATGAAAATACTGGCAATCTGTCATTGTTTATTTTTGTGTAAAAAAAGGTTTGCAAATCAGTATCTTGGGGATTATCAGATGACAAATATTTTTTGAGAAAACAGTAATTATAATAACTTTAGAAGTGATAATGTACATAGTACAAATCTAGATACCATTTTTGTATACTTTTGATTATAATAAATACCTGTATGTGTTTCCAAAGGGATGCAATATGTATCAATGTTTTGTGTTCAGCATCAAAGGAGCAGTACATAAAGTTTGTTTGTTTGTTTGATGGCGTTTAACGCCACTTTCAGCAATTTTTCAGCTATATCAAGGCGTCCAGTTTTTATTGGGGGAGGAAGCCGGAGTACCCGGAGAAAACCCCCGACCTACGATAGGCAGTACATAAAGTAGAATAATTACTAAAATTCTGGCAACCTTGTGACCAAAAATTAGTTTAATTCACTAAATAACTTAAGACTAAATGTATGTAAAAGTAAAAAAAAAAGTGACACGATACAAAACATGTAAAAGTAATAGTAAAAAAATGACATGGTACAAAAATTTCTACTCAGTAGTTTCATTCAGCTTAAATCAGGTTTATGTCTGTTTTTAAATCTTTCTTTTGTAACCTTGTGACAAAGGTCTATCTTGACACAGTTTACAACGCGTACAGTTCTTCACACTGATCAACCGACTTATATCATTATGGTGAGAAGAAGTATGACACGATGAAAAAAGATCTAAACAAGTTAAGCCCTACACGTATACAGATGACTTTTTCCAAATCTCTACGTTAAAAACTCACTGTATCAAATATAGTGTAGTAAAAAATTATTTGGCATATATTTGTCCATTAACATATTCAGTCCTATTAAATAATGTTTTCATTTGTTATCTGAAAATATGTTCCAAAGGTACTGGTTAACACAAATTTGAACAAATAAATGCAAGATTTACGCTTCTGCACAATATATTTCTGTATTGTTCAAAACGACATTTATCCAACTTTTTTCTGACCTCAAAATTATTCTTCCAGTTTCAATTTATTAGGAGTTTGAATCATTTTTCTTTACACATTTACTGAAAAAATGATACGGAAAAAATCAGCTCATCTTTTTATAATGACACGATGAATAAAAGTTCCTTGACACGATTGAAAACAGCAACGTATTTCTTATGTGATTAGTTTTATACTTCCAGATGGGGCATTTCAATAACATTGAATATTATACAAAAAGTCTACAATTGTTAATACAATAGGACTATGCTGCATAAATTCTTGACACAAACCACTAGACATGGAAAAAGGTAACAAGCAGCGGAGCAGCTTTTTAATTCATTTTAAAACCATAGTGAGGAATTAAACATAGAGTAAATGCAATCCCAGAGCAGGACTTAAGCGGAAATCTGTGTTATATGTCGAAAACGTTCTACAAATGAGTTCGAACCTATCAGCAAATAACCACATAACGAACACTATTTTTACAAATATTTCCTACTATGTCGACATTAAATAGTATAAAACGAAACCATCTACTTGGTAGGTCAATATATTGATGTCAAATTATAAGGTATGAATTTTCCGACATCAACAAAGCTATCATTGACAGTACTAACTGTAGATCCTGTATAAACTAATAAAGCATTATTTCCATTTATAAATCCCACAATTTTGGTGACACCAAATTTTGGATTTAATGCACACGAGACTATATTTTCCTGTATTATTCCAAAGGAAATATTCTTGGCAGACAAACATTTTCATTAATATTTGGCGTAATTGGCAAAGAATTCGCGAATGAATAATGTCCAATACCAATCGCAGGAGGTTTCACAATTACTGCTGCCTTCCCTCCTATCAAGGAAGCTATTCCTAGTTTCCGGATCTCTTCATCTTCTCGTTACAGCTTCTTTCGATAGGTCCGACTTTCATACAAAAATTGCATATCGGTCTACCATCAGTAGTGTACAAGATTCTGTTAGTACTGCTGTAGCTTCCTCCTCGGTTAAAATTAACTTGGCCTCTTCCACGGAATGGGACACCATTCTGGAATTTTCCCCTGTGCGAAACATTGTCAACTTTTATTGTAAGAGTTCAGAAAGTTCCTTCACATTTTTTTCCAATTTATTTGCGCTTACAGCGCATACTGATTCCGTCAACTTCTTTTCCATAAATTGTTATTACATTCCTCTTGTTTGGCTGATCTAAATGCCTACACAAAAGTGGATGGGTTGGACAACATCACAAATCTTTAACTATCTTGTTTCAAGCCTTGAATGAAATATTCTTTAATTAGAACATCCTTTTGCTCCCTTTTCATGTCCGAATACACCCTTATTGCCAATTTATCAATTTCCGACGCAAAATCTTCAACTGTTTGTCCCTCTTTTTGACACGCTTGGAATAGGCTACTATAATATAAAGATTGTAGTTCTTTAGGTATAAATCGATTTCTCAGCACTTTACACAACACCATAACTGTCCTGTATATCCTCATCAAGTGATTCATAAAATTCAGCCGCCCTGTTTCTAAGAAATGCTGGTAACGTTGTACTTTTCTCTTTTCTAAGTTCCATTGGTTCGCAATAGCTATTCGTTCGAAGTTTTTAAGCCAGCTGTCTATATCTTCGTCTAAATTTCCAAATAATAAATTTGGTTTTACAATATCTTTATATAACTCTGGTGATGTCAATTCCTTTATATAACTTAGGGCTTTTTCTGAGCATCTTGGATGTTTAGTATCGATCACTTTTTTCACACCAAATGCAACATTGACTACATTGCAAACAATTGAAATAATTTTAAATATCAAGTATTAAATATTTGCATCAGATATGCATACAAAAGCCTAATACAAAGTTAAGAACACAAATAATGTACCTACAGGTATCCAAACAAATAAGTAGGCTTACATCTCATTCAATGCAAGCCAATCCAAACAATTATACATACATACATATCCTCTCTGGGTCTTCAAGGACTCGTGAAACCGTTGAGCATTTTACGCCACCCCTGCTGTCACTTGCTGCTGCTTCTGCTCTTTGTCATGTATTCCATCCATTTTCATTTCTCTCTTTTTTAACAGTTCTTCTCCAGGTATTCTTTGGTCCAAACAATTATTTAGGCTTAAAGCGCTAATGCAAACTGTTCTAAGTAAGCTTACACCATAATCAATGCTAACAAATTCAAACAAGAATGAAGGCTTACACAGTATTCAATGCCAACCAATCCAAACAAGTATAAAGACTTACAGCATGTTTAATACCAACAAACTAACAGGTGTGTATGCTTACGAAGCCATTCAATGCAAACCAAAATTCATTACTTTTTTCCTTAACTAAATAGACTCAATAACTTTATGACTTTTCATTTCTAGCAGGTTGTGTTAGGCTGACATCATTTCTGGCTGTTGAGATGATTGTTACATAAAAACTATTCATTGCACAGTAATAAAAAATGAATAAACACAGTTTATAGCAAACTATTAACACTGTATACAGTTTATAGCAAACTATTAACACTGTATACAGATTACTGTAAATAATTTACATTACATTTATGTTATAATAATATTAGTTATAATAATATTATATTTTCTGAGGTTTAACTCCATTGGCTACACTAATCTGCATTGAGGCCATAAGATAACAGAAAAATATCACATTACAATCAGAATGCAGCACACATTCATCATTTTGTAAGACATAGAAAAATGTATGCAATATAGATAGGATAAAAAATTACATGTAAATGAATACATAAAAAAATAATGAAAAGTTTATAAATTATAAATCATTATAAATAAATATTGTAATATACACATCATTGTGAGTAAACACTGTTATATACAGCAGTCTAACAAAACAGGTGGAGCTACTTTGAAGTTATTCATTGCCCGACTGAATAATTTCATTGTTGACTGATCAGGTATCACATTATCAATAGTACACATACTTCCTTAACCACTCGGCCACCGAGGCCATTAGTACAATGTGTAAAAGTTGTTTAATACTATAATTGTGACATTGAAGTGAGCATTTTTTAAAATAAGAATGTGCATATTAGTAAAATATATATATATTGAGCATCGCGCATGAGAATTTTTTTAAAAGTATTTTGAGGTAGTACAATGTGTAAAAGTGGCATTGGGCAAGAGAATTTTGCTTAATATGGAAGTACAATTTGTAAAAAGTTTGTGTATGTATAATACGTATACATAGTAAGCATGTGACAATCTAAATTTTTTTATTAGAAATACGTAATTTGTCTCAAGTTAAACTAAAAAAAACAGTTTATTGCTCTAATATTCACTCTCTTCATATACCCTTTGTGAATTTAGAAAAAATATATCATATTTTGCCTCAGAGTCAAATAATTCTAATTTAAAAGCTCCTAACCTACCAGATTAGAAAAATGGTTGATCACTAACTCGACACTCAACAACAAACATGTCACATATTAGTATAACTGATTTAAAGAATATGACAATCTTACAATTTAAAGATTAAGCAAGACCATACTTAGTTTTTTCCTTTTTTCAGAAAAAAATGTGGTCATTGATTCAAAGAGGATTTGCCAAGTAATCTGACTATTTATGATTAAACTGGGTAATCAACATAATATTGCTTTTAAATTTGTATACTATATTAAACTCACTGGTACAAAAGAATGTGATGTTTCTAAATTTTTAATTACATATCAATTTCTTAAATGTTATCTAGACAAAAACATGCACATTTGAGTATTGTGTCTCATTTTATGTTTAACACAAACATTGTTTTACTTTTGTAATAGTTATATACCGGTACTCTTGTGATCATATGAATGCCATTTGCAATTAACAAATGTTGACATTGTTTAAACTATGGTTTTAAAAATAAGTGAACACTATGAACATTAGATAACATAGTGTACTAAAGCATTAAGATACAGAACATATTAGTTATATTTATGTTCACAATGTGTAAACATAAGGTTTTAATACATTATTATACTGGTATATATTAAAGCAACAACCTGGTGTTTCTCAGGTCACTGAACAATCAAATTTCATCAATAATATTAATATGGGGATAACAACTGGTCTTGTTGATGTTGGCTAAACAATATGGTTTGGTAACCAATATCAAGAAATCAGTACCAATCAATATTATTTACACTTTTTTAAGTTACAAACACATAAAAAAAACACCTATCTTTACATGTTATTCCCTATTGATGATCATTTAAAAAAAAGGTAAGCTAAAAACGATTAAAAGGTATGCAAATAATTTTTCCATCACAAAATTTCCAAGATTTTTTTAAAGTAAAACACCATATAGTTTTAGCAACCCTTATTAAAGAATTGGTGTATAGTGCTGAATTTGTTTGCTCTCATGGGAATCCAAAAACCAACAATCTTTGTTTTATGTACCCTGATTATATCTGTGATAGGTTTTTTGCATATCTAGCACTCTACTTTTTAACAGATTTTTCTCAGAAATATTCCAGAGAGAAATCCAACTGGTGGCTCATCATTTAACCCAAATTTATTGTTATATGTCTTCCACCTTTGACCAGTAAACAATCTGGCAGTAAAATGATTGTCATTCCAGAATGTAAAAGCTGCAACCTGGTATTGTGACCCATCAACAGTAAATGGTTGCTGTTCATCTGTTATCATTTCATTTGTAATTTGACTGCCATAAGCATTGATGTATAGAACTGGGAAATTAAAAATATCTGTTTGTCTAGTTCTACTGCTGAAAATGCAAAGGAACATTTGTCATACAGAGTACTTAAAATTAGAGTCTCCTAGGAGCCTGTTATCGCTCATCCAGAAGAAAATAGACTTAAGCACATTTCCTGATTTCTACTGCTTGCATGGACATGATGGAAATTGCATAGATTTTGGCACCACCCAGGTATTCAAGAAAAAAATTACCCTCGGCAACGTGATATTTGCAAACAAAATACCCCCACATATAATATTGCCACAAAAGTTCATTCAGGAAGTTTTTACTTTTACCCTCAGTGAGCTTTAACATAATAAGTTAATAATATTTTGAAAGCTGGAAATGTTCCGATAGTAAAAAGTAAATCAATATATTGAACAGGACAACACAGCTGCTGGCAGCTGTAATCCAAAGAAATGAGTGGTCTAACATCATCACTTTTTAAAACCATCATATTCAGTGTAATTACACAGACAAATCATATCTGGGAGTGGTATTCTACTGAAAAATACAAGTCTCGAGAAACATATTTACCCTCCCGACTGTTATGTTTCACCAATACCCCTCCCACAATATATCTGTTCATAATTTCTCTTCTATTGAGAGGCCTCGGTGGCCCAGTGGTTAAGGTAGTTAGTAATCTACTATTGATCATGTGGTCTGTCAACACTGAAGTTGCTGGTTCCAGTCTCACTGCGGGCAAGGTTTACTCTACTTCAATCTCTTAACTGACAAAGATTGCCAGTTTTTCTACCGCATGTCGAGGATTTTTTCTAGATACTCCGGCTTCCTCCTCCTAGAAAAAATAACATGATATAACTGAAAATTTGCTGAGTGGCATTAAACACCATTCAAACAAAAACAATCTTCTCTTGAAATAAACCTTTTGTTTATTTTTTCTAGGGCTCATTATAGCAGTGACCTATTATGTATATTTTTATCGTTGTTTACTGATCAATATTATGTCATTAAACTTATTTGGTAACTATAATCATCATTTAAAAATTAAACAAAAACTTAACTTGCTTTATTTACTTGTAAAACATTGCAATTAAAACATAAACCATTCACCATTTTAATCAAAGCATAAAACAACTATATGTGCACTGGCTTTTACCGATACCATTTTCATTTTTATATAAACAGACAAAAAACTGGTTATTTTCGTAATAGTTTTTATGTTTTTTATGGTTCCATACATGTACAATAACATATTAGTAAAAAGACTTATAAACATAAATATTCAGAAAAATAGGCCTAATAGCCAAAAGCAACAAGTGTGGACTGTGAGCATTCTCACAAAGGGATACCCCCCGCTTCGCTTTAAAATCCAATTATCTCCCCTTAATGATATCTGAGGTCAATAAAAATCCTTCATGCACATCTTCATATAATGTAGTTCCTTTATGCTAAGTTTCATCAAGCGGTTTAGGAGGAGTTGCGCTTACAAGTGATGTGGACAGACAAACAGATAGGCCGAATTCAGTCCTATTGCTCGTAATGTAGCAAATAAAAAATTCTAACTTTGGTCTATTTATACAAAATTCAAACATAATATTCATCTTCTTTAAGTTATATTAAAGCTTTATTGAAGAAATTTCTTTTTTTGTCTTTGAAGATGCACGTGGAAAATGCTATGTTGATCATTTTTCCGTATATGGATAATGTGACCTAATTTTATTATAAATGTGCTAATTTGCATACTATAACAACTATTCCGTGGTAAGAATCCAGTAATTTACATATGTATTACCCAAGATGCAACACCATTCAGTTTCGGGTTTCTCAATTTTTTTCATGTAATAAACATAATTAAAAAGAGACACAAATATCAATTAATAACACTGGGACCATACTGGGAGGGTTCCCAGTGCTCGACCCACAGAGCAGCCCAGCGCGTCCCCGGGTGGCGGATAGGGGAAACCCTCTCGTTGGGGGGTTGTCGGGTCATAATACGGAAAGCCTGACCGCGGACCGTAGTGGGTAACGTGTTAGGAGAGTGCCAAGCTCCTTGCACGATAAAAACCCCTTTTGTAGATTTCGAAAAAGAGTAGGCTCATTGTAGTCGCTACAAAAGGCTAAATTTTCCGCCCCTACCCAAACTCCATACTTTTCCAGTGGCAGTCAAAATTGTATTCCCTGTGACCCATCCCACCACCATTTTCGGTTGATTTATTATTTGTTAACTTGTTACCATCCTGAATATAGCTGAAATACTGCTCGCTTGACGTTAAGCAGACATCCAATCAATCAATCAATCCATTAATAAGACACGCATGTCTGATTGTATATGTAACTTCTTTTGAACATCAAAATGCCGGGAGTGATTCACTCCCGCTCTGCTACATTACGAATAATAGGACTAAATTCGTACCCTCGCCAAAAAAAGTGAGGATACAATTATTCGTTCTAACAGACAGACAAACAGACAGACAGGGTGATTCCTTTTAAAGCCCCCCCCCCCCAAAAACGGTGTCTTCCACCTACTCCCACTTTTTAAAAAATTACTATTCCTTCTAAAAAAATCTATGTCCCAGAAACTTATGCTGGCAGGACACAAAAAATAATGGAATGCCAACTTGAAATAGATATTAAGGAGATGGTTACCATCTCTGTGCGCCCCGCCGACCTTCAGGTCAAAGTTTAAGGTCAAAGGTCATCAACCACAGTATGCGACACATCTCCTTGATATTATCTACCCACATACCAAATATTAAAGGCTTACCTCAAAAGAAACCAGAGGTTCTTTAAAGCCTGTATCACTCATCTGATTTCATATGTAATGAAGATGGCATTTCCCAAATGTTAACCAAGTCCTGTTTTTTTCAGTAAACTTTAAAGAGAACCATCTTAACAATATTGCTAGTAAGTTGTGTTTCCATTGGTTAACCAGTTTAAGAGAAGATTTTTTTTTAAATTTGCCCATAGGGTCCTATGTTAAACTAAGTCCTGCGGTGGTGACCATTTTGATTTTCCAATTGGAATAAAAAACACAAACTTTATAAAGGACCATCCAAACAATATTGGTAGTAAGTTTTGTTTTCATTGGTTAACCGCTTTCAGAGAAGAACCTTTTCAAACTTTTTTCTCATAGTGTCCAATGTTAAACCAAGTCCTGCGGTGGTGGCCATTTTGAATTTCCAATTGGCATAAAAAACAAGTGTGGACTGTGAGCATGCTCACAAAGGGATACCCCCGCTTCGCTTTCAAGTCCAATTATCTCCCCTGAATAATATCCAACAGCAACGAAAATTCTTCATGCACATCTACATATGATGTACTTCCTCCATGTAAAGTTTCATCAAATTCTGTCAAGCGGTTTAGGAGAAGAACTTACAAGGGATGTGGACAGACGGACAGACAGACGGACGTACAGACGGACAGACGGACAGACTATACCCCCAAACAAGTTTGCGGGGGATATAACAAACTTTATAAAGGACCATGCAAACAATATTAGTAGTAAGTTTTGTTTTCATTGGTGGTTTCAGAGAAGAAGATAAAAGTTTACAGACCCCGAAGGACGCAAAGTGATGACAATAACTTACATGACCCTTTGGGTCAGGTGAGGCTGAGCTAAAAGGTTACAGACCAGACATACATTTGTCATTCAGAAAGCAATAATCTGACATTGAGGTCAAAGGTATGTGACACATTGCCTTGATATAATCTACCCACATAGCAACTATCAAAAGTCTACCTCAAAAGATAAAAAAGTTACAGCCCGGACATGAATTTGTCATTCAGACAGCAATAATGTGACCTTAAGGTCAAAGTTCAATGTCAAAGGTCATCAATCATGGTATCCGACAAATTGCCTTGATATTATCTACCCACATACCAAATATCAAAAGATAAAAAAGTTACAGCCAGGACACTATTAGTTTCAGACCAACAGACTGATTTCCATAGGGCGTCCGCAACAACAAAATCTGACAACATCCATGGACAAAATACTCACCAGAGTAACACTGGTACACAGTGCTAGATCATTAGAATAAAGTTCAACCATAATTACATCTCAGAAATGATTAAACAACCTAACAAGTGTATCTGTGAGCTAATCCTTACTAGCCCTGCCAAAAAGTATTTGGTAAACAGGAAGTAGATGACCAAGGAACATGAAATCTCTATACACCATATGGCACTATATATATAGGATAAAGCAATATACAAAATATCGGGCTTCTGCATGTTATAGTTGCATAGAAAACTGTGATGGAAATTTTTGGTATGGACGGACAAATGGACAAAGGTTAAACAGTATAACCCTTCTTCTTAAAAGTGTGGTTATAAAAATTGATCTATCCATAAATATAAACAGGTGTTTAACATCTGTCCAATGCTAAATTTAGGTTGAGCTGAAATATTTCTAGATCAGCTCCTACTGATGATATTTGCTCTTTACAGTTTCTATTGATCACACATATTTTTAAAGTTCTAGCCAAAAAAAAACAATAAGAAAATAAAACTATATCAACTTTAACAAGGATTCATCAAATCAGTAGAAAAAATATATAATCGAAACAAGATCAGTAGAAAATTAGGAATTTAAATAAATGACTTAGTAGACCTCAATTCTGCAAATTCACATTCCATTACACCTTGCACTTTAACAGATTTTTTTTAAATTTCAACAAATCATAAACAAGAATTCATGATGGGAGCCATTTTTGAAAGAATCTTTTGCACACATTTAAGACAACATGTTAACGACCTTTAACGCTGCAAAGTTGCAATTCACTTGGATTCGTAGTTTAAGGAGGACTTTTAAAATTAGTCAATCAGAAACTATGATTGCAAATGTTGGCCATTTTATTTTACTTGATCATAGTAAAATGAATTCCTTGTTACGTTGCAAAACAACTTTTGTGCTTGCATAGAGAAGATTTTTTACAGCCAAACATAAACAATAATTTAATAGATTAGAATCTACAAATTTATGCCAAATAAAATCTTTGTAAAGGCTTTCACAAAAATCATTTCAGTAAAGTGAGCTTGCTTCAAATATGCAAGCAATTTTAAAAGATTATAAAATTCAATCAAAGACGGAAATGGCTGGATTTCGTTAAAAATTATAGTCAAAATACAATGACCTGTCAGGTATTTTCCATTTTTTATTTTTTATTGACATTATAAAATATAAATTGTCACAACATGTTAATTAATTTGTTAATATGTTTCCAAGTCTTCTATGATAAAGAATTGTGATATTCAATGAATACTACATCAACTAAACCAAATCAAACGGCCAATTTTTCTTTTTTATTTACGTTGTAAAACCGTGTCAGTAGTGCAATACACTGTAAATCAATGCTTTCAAACGATACACTGGAGTAGTCTATACAAGCAGTTAACATAATATATTCTTGTCAAATACTGATAGTGAACAGAATATCTAGTTTATCGAAATGCTGGGAAATTAGTATACATTTGTTCCATCTACCATAAACATTATATGAGTAATCTCTACGTAATGAGATTAAAGTCACAAATCCAACTGGAGATTGATCCTCATATTAGGCTTTGGGCAAAGATAAGCCAGCAGTGTGAGTTAATGTCGAAAAAAGAATAAGAAAGCTACAGTATTTAAAAGAGATACGGTAGTGATAATAAATGTATATTGTTGCAGAATACAATGCAAGCATACTAAAAAAAATAAAACAGTTCTTGTGTAAGGTTTAGATTGAAAATGTATAATTAGTAACTTTTGAAATTAAAAAAATCTAGTTTTCAATTAATCAAGTGCTTGGGTATTATCTTAAAACCTGTCAGGTAGAATAAAACAAATAAAATTTAAAGAGAATAAGAAATTGTTATAGTCCTTGTTACCTTTTTAATTGCTAAAAACATAATCTGAAAATGAAACCATAACATTATAATAATTAAATTATGATAATAAGCAGGTTGGGGCATGAAATTGCAATTCAATACAAATTATAATTACTGAAACAACAATCAAGATTCCTGTGGTAATTGTGGAATGTCAACCTTTTCATATTTTTATGAAGTTTCCTTTTAAATGATAAGTAATAATGTGTATAAACACAAACAATAATGAGAAACTGGTTCATGCGAACGACAACATTGTGGCAAAGTATGTGGCTTCAAAACAGCACTTGAGAGTGTGGGTTATTACTGAATGAATTATAGGTAAACCTTTCCAATCAGATGTGTTTTAAGACATTCTAAATTCTTCAATCCGTACTCAGTTGAACGTATAATATCCGCCCACATGGATAGGTCAGCAATTGTGGACACCACACAATAGCGCATAGAGTCCATTGTGGCCACATGTACTGTGGTTAGATTTTTTTTAATGAAGGAAAAAGTGATGATCAATATATGAAATACACTTGATTAAAAACATTTACAATACGGATCGCATGGATTCTCTTTCCACATGCTAATTGTGTCCATCCCTGTCTACAAGTTATGTCAATCTATCACACAATCATTATTTCCCTTATTAGTATTTCAGATGAGAAAATCATATATTTATTTCATTGTTAAATAGTGCATTGCACTTTGAGTATAGATCAACTTTTTAAAAACTCACTAACTTTATAGACACAAAATAAAATGAATCAAATTAAAGTTTGTTTTTTTTATTGTGTTTAATGCCACTTTCAACAATTTTTCAAATATGTCATGGCATCCAGTTTTATTTGGGAGGATTAGTCATAATAATACGAGAAAACCCACAACTTTGGTACGAAACTGGCAATTCTTTTCAATTAAGATTGTAAGTCAAGTTCATTTTGTACATCCTGCCTGCGAATCCATACCAGATTGCCGAATCCCAAATTGCCAACTCCCAACTTGCCGAGTCCATTTTGCCGATTCCCAAATTGCAGAATAAAACAAATTTATGCTAAAATATTTTTTTGTTTTGAGGAATAACTTACTAGAAAAAAGTTTTCAATGGACACTGAAACTATAGGTCTATCTAAATGTTTATATTATTATTTAAAGATAAGACAAATAATAACGTATATGAGTTAACAATAGAACAAAATCGTCAAAAACAACACAAATACAATAAAACTGTCAACATTAACTCCAATTGTAAACACACATTTGAACTTGGAATCTACAAAATTACAAATATCTTACGAATTTCATGAAACCAACATATTAACAAATAACTTCTCCAACAAACATTTTTTTGTTAAATCATTAATAACATATAGTTTAAATTTTGTTTATCGACAATTTGGGAATCGGCTTAATCAACTTGGCAATATGGGATTCGGCAATTTGGGAATCGGCAATCTGGAATGGCATTGATACCCTGCCTGCTGAGAGACTCAAACCAACAACACAGGCACGTAAATTAATAAATAATAATAATAATAACTAGTGTGGATAGTATTGTTCTAGCAATAAAAAGTCCCCTACAGGCAAAAGGGCCATTATTTCATAAAAAAATCATTGGACTGGAACAATATTCAAACTTGGTCTGTAACTTATCATGGTTGACTCATACACAAAATATCAGCTCAATATCTGCAAGAGTTTAGAAAAAAAAGTCCAGAAAACATGTGTGACGGACGGAGTGCAAACCAATAGTCCCCTTTGGCGAAGCCGGTAGGAGACTATTATAAATAGGGGACTATTATAAATAGTAGATAAACTAACTACCTTAACCTATCCACCACCAAGGCCCCCTCAAATTAAAGAGATGATTGACTACACTACAGAAAGGCGGTATAAAAAAGGTCACAGAAGGATGACATACTTAATGTTTGTCCCTCTCTTTAAGACCATCCATTTTTGCTGTGAAAATTGTAGTGTTCATTTCTGAGAGAGAAATTTGACTTAAAAAGCCCTACAAACATGTAAATGTTATCTGATGTGGTCTTCGGTCACTAAGTGTAGATGAGAATGGGCACTTAAAAAAGGACATCACTGAATCTGTTTTCAATAAAATATTTTTAGAGCACACCAGTAGATTATAACAAAAAGCATGTTTCATTTTGATTAACCGCACAAATTGGCCACAACAGTAATATAACAATTTGATGAAATTCCTTCCATTTGTTTAAGAGTAGCTTTGGGTTAACGATGATGCAGAGGCAACAGAAGGTAATACTCCATGTGTACATGTATCAGTACATGAAGGTTTAATTTGCTCCTACAGTTAAGAAGAAACTGCTGATTGGGGTTAAGTCTCTTTTGAGTGATTACAAAAGTGACAATTAATAGTACATGTATTTGGTTCCAAGCAATACCTAACACTGATACCAAGTTGAATTACATTAACTGCCATATAAAATTAAGGTTTGTATTACCATATTACAATCAGCAGAGTAGATCAAATCTGTATTCATTAATCCAAATATAAAAAATAATACAGTAGTCACTGTGTCAGTGGCACATGTGTCTGCAAAACGACGTCTGCTTTGCAAAGGTACAACCAAAGTATCCAAATCTGAAAAAAAAATTAAGAATTTGATTTCAATTAAGATTGAAGATCAATAATTTCACTAACTTAAGATTTTTTTTGTTTGTTATGAATAATGTTGAATGCCACTTTCAGCAATTTTTCAGCTTTGGCGTCCGGTTTTTATTGGAGGAGGAAGCTGGAGTACCCAAAGAAAACCCTGACCTTTGGTAGGAAAACTGGTAATGCTTGTCAATTAATATTCGAGTTGAGTGCATTTGAAACTCGAACCCACAACCTTAGTGTTGACAGACCACATGATCAACAGTAAACCAAACACCTTACCCACTCGGCCACAGACGCCCCTACACTAACTTAAGAACTGTTATTTATAAATTAACAAGTGTGGACTGTGAGCTAATGCTCACTAGTGATACCCCCGCTTCCCCAAAATTTTGCATGAATGTCAACTATGTATAAAAATCTAAGTCTTTGGTAAACAGGAAGTAGATTACCAAGGAGCATAAAATTGCTATACACTATACGGTACTTTTGAATAAAGCAATATGCAAAATATCAGCCTTCTGCACCCTATAGAAAACTATGACGAAAATTTTGCATGTCTGTCAACTATGTGTAAAAATCTAAGTATTCGGTAAACAGGAAGTAGATGATCAAGGCGCATTAAATCGCTTTATACCATATGGGACTATAGGATAAAGCAATATGCAAAATATCAGGCTTCTGCAACTTATAGTGCTTAGAAAACTGCGACGGAAATTTTGCATGTATGTCAACTATGTGTAAAAATCTAAGTATTCGGTAAACAGGAAGTAGATGATCAAGGTTCATGAAATCGCTATACACCATATGCCATATAGGATAAAGCAATATACAAAATATCAGGCTTCTACATGCTATAGTTGCTTTGATTACTGCGACGGAAATTTTTGTTATGCACAGAGAATGGACGGACAAGGGTAAAACCGTATACCCCCTCTTCCTCGAATCGGGGGTGTAAAAATGATCTTTGCTGAAAATAATTTTTTTCAGAAGCAAAAATAAATAACACCATAGACTACAATCAGTCAAGTAATGTAACATTTACCCTAATCATATTCTGAAAAATAAATAATATTTTTAGTATCTTACCCATATTTCCAGCCTGAACTACTTGAATTTCAGGTTGTGTAGCTTGTTCTTCTAACCCTACTGCAGTTGTATTCTCACCAGAATTGTTATTCTGTACATCAATTCTTTGACTTTGGGTCAGGCCTGCCACAACTGAACTGTGCACTTCCATCTAAAACGTCTACGTCTTCTCTTTGTTCTTGATGTACATGTACTTCTGTGAGCATGAGTATCACGGAAAGATGTATGATTAACTATGCATGACACAGATCTATAATTGTATGAATCTCCTAATACATGTACTGCAGGTGACTCAAAAGTATCAGTCACTGTAGTTGAAAAGTTATGACTTTTAATATCCAAGACCTGAGCATTGTTTGATGACAAAATTGCCTGAGCTGCCAAGTTATTTGCCTGTGAAATGGCTACTGCAGCTGGACTTGTTTGTGCGGTAGCAGTGGCAGGACATGTTCCAGATTCAACAAGATGGCCTATGGGTTCCTGTTCTTCTTCGGAATCGTAAATGTTGATCAAACCTAATGGATCCAAATTAGCTACAAGTAGATTTGCATAGGTACAAGGCAAACCATACTCTGGTTCTACCCTAACTGTGGCAGGGAAAAGATTAAACATAGTATTTACAGAAACTCGAAATTCAGCAAGTCTTTTATAATACTTCTTAACATGGTAAAATAAATTCTTTTAAAGCTGTATGATTCTTTCTCCTCCAGCAATTCAGTTTTATAAACACATTTAAGAGAGTTTCTTAGACGACATGAAAGCATATAGTCAATGCCATTTGGATGCAGCTTCATCTTTATAGAAACATACTGAAAGTGCCTACAGAATAATCTTTCATTTTCAATAATATTGTTCCATTTCATACTCAGGTGTAAGTATCTGCACTTATTTAACCCTTTCTGAAGCAGATTTTTCAAACTGTATGTGGATTGGGGAATTTTCTTTTGTATTGCACTAATAAGTCTCATAATCCCATCTGTGGCATCCAACTTACTACTCTCATTTAAACCACAATAAAGCTGAACCATCTGACATTTGTCTTCCATTTTACATATATTGAACTCTTCCTTCATTTTCATGTTTGCAGAATGACAATTCTCTCTCAAGTTTGTTTGTGTGTCATTTTGCAACTTTTCAAGACTCATGCAATTACTGACATTGCCTTCATGATTTTCAGTAGAATCATTTATTACATTACTCCCAGGTTCCTTAAAATTAGGATTTTTCCAAGGCAAATCCATATCAACATCGCATCCTTCGTCTCCAGATACTGGTTGAATGGTCAGTAACTGATGGTTACAACTAGAAATCAGATTCTCAGATTTTGTGTTTACTGAAAGCTCTACAACTGAATCTTCTTTATCTTTGAATGCGTTTTCAACTAGACTTTCAACAGAATCTGTAATTGCTGGCCTTTGTGTATCACTGTTGCACGTCCTTAGCTTTACATCAGATTGTCTGCTTTCTAGTTTTGTAAAATCCATGGTGAATTCTCTGTTTTCTTCCAAAGTCTTTTTCTGGTCTATTCTAGAATATTAAATTATTAATTTTTAGTTGGATGTTATTACATTTACAAGAAACAAAACAGAGAATCTCAAGAGTCTGTAAAGCTCACCTGATAAAAGATTGTTTGATTGAATGTTGTGTAAAGTCCAGCAAGCAACATTTCAGCTATGTTCAGGATAGAAGAGGTTTCTGTTTTTCCCTTAGGGTCATATGAAATCCTTTTTCCAGAGTAATGGTCATCTTGGGTTTCTAAATTTCAGGGGACCTTAATGGCCCAACAGTCATGTTGAATTTTTTATCAGCACGAAATACTCAAACTTTGTCAAGTCAAACTCAACTAGCCTTTCAACAGAATCTGTAACTACTGGCCTTTGTGTATCACTGTTGCCCATCCTTAGCTTTAGATCAGAATTTCTGCTTTCTAGTTTTGTAAAATCCATGGTGAATTCTGTGTTTTCTTCCAAAGCCTTTTTCTGGTCCATTCTAGAATATTAAATTATTATTTTTAAGTTAGATGTCAAAACTAATTACAGCAAATGGTTATTACATTTACAAGAAACAAAACAGTGAATCTCAGGAGTCTGTAACGCTCACCCGATAAAAGAAAAAACTTTTTGGAGACGAAATAATTCTTGCTAATTTTGATTTTAAAGGCTCATGAACAATACGGTAAAAGTAAAACTAAAACTTTGACAGTCATGCTGAATATTTTATCAGTACCAAAAACTCAAACTTTGTTGTTAAGTACCACATAATGAACATTTCTGACAAGTTTGGTTCCAATTAGCCAAGTGGTTTTGGAAAAGATGATTTTAATGTGAAAAGCCTACGGCTGCGACCAACAATGCATCTCATGACCCATGGATTAGGAAAGACAACAAAAATGTTACAAAATCTATACGTGGCAAAAACATAAATTATATAAAACTGCTTACACACTTAGTCAATGTAGACACTTAACATTGCATGTATGGATGACACAGATGATACAGTGCAACACATCTGTACACATATCTATACTGACCTGTTGCAAGGATGCTTAAAAAATATACATGTATGCAATATATCAATGACTTCCTATGGATAATGACCAACTAATTAACATTGATCGATCAGCTTTGTAGTTTCTGACGAGAAAGCATTTAGTAAGCTTAAGAGAGCAAGAAGTCAAGACAAAAAAATTTTCTTTTCTATATGACTATCTTTAATGTATCAGTATCGAAAAATATTCAATGTACTAGAGCATCTGAGCAATGAACAGCAATAATGTAATCAAAAGTGAATCACCGAAAAACAATTTTTTGGACACAAGGATAGACAAGAGTATTGTGAGGTAATTTCTACTATACATGTATTATAAGGGCAAAATAGTATATAAATAATGCTGCAACACAAAACATTTATATTGGTGTATATTAACATTATACATTAACATGCACTATACTAGTTTTAAAATGTTAATTTTGTGTGTATTTATTGTGGTTTAAATGACAGTAGTAAGTTGGATGCCACAGATGGTATTATGGGACTTATTACAAAAGAAAATTCCCCAATCCACATACAGTTTGAAAAATCTGCTTCAGAAAGGGTTAAATAAGTGCAGATACTTACACCTATGAAATGGAACGATATTATTGAAAATGAAAGATTATTCTGTAAGCACTTTCAGTATGTTTCTATAAAGATGAAGCTGCATCCAAATGGCATTGACTATATGCTTTCATTGTCGTCTAAGAAACTCTCTTAAATGTGTTTATAAAACTGAATTGCTGGAGGTGAAAGAATCATACAGCTTTAAAAGCATTGATTTTACCATGTTAAGAAGTATTATAAAAGACTTGCTGAATTTTCGAGTTTCTGTAAATACTATGTTTAATGTTTTCCCTGCCACCGTTAGGGTAGAACCAGAGTATGGTTTGCCTTGTACCTATGCAAATCTACTTGTAGCTAATTTGGATCCATTAGGTTTGATCAATATTTACGATTCCGAAGAAGAACAGGAACCCATAGGCCATCTTGTTGAATCTGGAACATGTCCTGCCACTGCTACCGCACAAACAAGTCCAGCTGCAGTAGCCATTTCACAGGCAAATAACTTGGCAGCTCAGGCAATTTTGTCATCAAACAATGCTCAGGTCTTGGATATTAATAGTCATAACTCTTCAACTACAGTGACTGATACTTTTGAGTCACCTGCAGTACATGTATTAGGAGATTCATACAATTATAGATATGTGTCATGCATAGTTAATCATACATCTTTCCGTGATACTCATGCTCACAGAAGTACATGTACATCAAGAACAAAGAGAAGACGTAGACGTTTTAGATGGAAGTGCACAGTTCAGTTGTGGCAGGCCTGACCCAAAGTCAAAGAATTGATGTACAGAATAACAATTCTGGTGAGAATACAACTGCAGTAGGGTTAGAAGAACAAGCTACACAACCTGAAATTCAAGTAGTTCAGGCTGGAAATATGGGTAAGATACTAAAAATATTATTTATTTTTCAGAATATGATTAGGGTAAATGTTACATTACTTGACTGATTGTAGTCTATGGTGTTATTTATTTTTGCTTCTGAAAAAAATTATTTTCAGCAAAGATCATTTTTACACCCCCGATTCGAGGAAGAGGGGGTATACGGTTTTACCCTTGTCCGTCCATTCTCTGTGCATAACAAAAATTTCCGTCGCAGTAATCAAAGCAACTATAGCATGTAGAAGCCTGATATTTTGTATATTGCTTTATCCTATATGGCATATGGTGTATAGCGATTTCATGAACCTTGATCATCTACTTCCTGTTTACCGAATACTTAGATTTTTACACATAGTTGACATACATGCAAAATTTCCGTCGCAGTTTTCTAAGCAACTATAGGTGCAGAAGCCTGATATTTTGCATATTGCTTTATCCTATAGTCCCATATGGTATAACGCGATTTAATGCGCCTTGATCATCTACTTCCTGTTTACTGAATACTTAGATTATTACACATAGTTGACAGACATGCAAAATTTTCGTCATAGTTTTCTATAGGGTGCAGAAGGCTGATATTTTGCATATTGCTTTATTCAAAAGTACCGTATAGTGTATAGCAATTTTATGTTCCTTGGTAATCTATTTCCTGTTTACCAAAGACTTAGATTTTTATACATAGTTGACATTCATGCAAAATTTTGGGGAAGCGGGGGTATCACTAGTGAGCATTAGCTCACAGTCCACACTTGTTAATTTATAAATAACAGTTCTTAAGTTAGTGTAGGGGCGTCTGTGGCCGAGTGGGTAAGGTGTTTGGTTTACTGTTGATCATGTGGTCTGTCAACACTAAGGTTGTGGGTTCGAGTTTCAGGTTGCACTCAACTCGAATATTAATTGACAAGCATTACCAGTTTTCCTACCAAAGGTCAGGGTTTTCTCTGGGTACTCCAGCTTCCTCCTCCAATAAAAACCGGACGCCAAAGCTGAAAAATTGCTGAAAGTGGCATTCAACATTATTCATAACAAACAAACAAAATCTTAAGCTAGTGAAATTATTGATCTTCAATCCTAATTGAAATCAAATTCTTAATTTTTTTTCAGATTTAGATACTTTGGTTGTACCTTTGCAAAGCAGACGTCGTTTTGCAGACACATGTGCCACTGACACAGTGACTACTGTATTATTTATTATATTTGGATTAATGAATAATATAATTAATTTGATCTACTCTGCTGATTGTAATATGGTAATACAAACCTTAATTTTATATGGCAGCTAATGTAATTCAACTTGGTATCAGTGTTAGGTATTGCTTGGAACAAAATACATGTACTATTAATTGTCACTTTTGTAATCACTCAAAAAGAGAGTTAACCCCAATCAGCAGTTTCTTCTTAACTGTAGGAGCAAATTAAACCTTCATGTACTGATACATGTACACATGGAGTATTACCTTATGTTTCCTCTGCATCATCGTTACTGTTAACCCAAAGCTACTCTTAAACAATGGAAGGAATTTCATCAAATTGTTATATTACTGGTGTGGCCAATTTGTGCGTTTAATCAAAATGAAACAAGCTTTTTGTTATAATCTGCTGGTGTGCTCTAAAAAATATTTTATTGAAAACAGATACAGTGATGTCCTTTTTTAAGTGCCCATTCTCATCTACACTTAGTGACCAAAGGCCACATCAGATAACATTTACATGTTTGTAGTGCTTTTTAAGTCAAATTTTTTCCCTCAGAAATGAACACTACAATTTTCACAGCAAAAATGGATGGTCTTAAAGAGAGGGACAAACATTAGGTATATCATCCTTCTGTGACTTTTTTTTAATACCGCCTTTCTGTATTGTAGTCAATCATCTCTTTAATTTGAGGGGGCCTTGGTGGTGGATAGGTTAAGGTAGTTAGTTTATCTACTATTTATAATAGTCCCCTATTTATAATAGTCTCCTACCGGCTTCGCCAAAGGGGACTATTGGTTTGCACTCCGTCCGTCACACATGTTTTCTGGACTTTTTTTTCTAAACTCTTGCAGATATTGAGCTGATATTTTGTGTGTGAGTCAATCATGATAAGTTACAGACCAAGTTTGAATATTGTTCCAGTCCAATGATTTTTTATGAAATAATGGCCCTTGATTATGAAAATTTGTTTTGCCTGTAGGGGACTATTTATTGCTTGAACAATACTATTTACACTAGCTATTATTATTATTATTTATCTATTTACGTGCCTGTGTTGTTGGTTTGAGTCTCTCAGCAGGCAGGGTATCAATGCCATTCCAGATTGCCGATTCCCAAATTGCCGAATCCCATATTGCCAAGTTGATTAAGCCGATTCCCAAATTGTCGATAAACAAAATTAAAACTATATGTTATTGATGATTTAAGAAAAAAAAATTGTTGCAGAAGTTGTTTGTTCATGAAATTCGTAAGATAATTGTAATTTTGCAGATTCCAAGTGCAAATGTGTGTTTACAGTTGGAGTTAATGTTGACAGTTTTATTGTATTTGTGTTGTTTTTGACGATTTTGTTCTATTGTTAACTCATATACGTTATTATTTGTCATCTTTAAATAATAATATAAACATTTAGATAGACCTATAGTTTCAGTGTCCATTGAAAACTTTTTTCTAGTAAGTTATTCCTCAAAACAAAAAAAATATTTTAGCATTAATTTGTTTTATTCTGCAATTTGGAAATCGGCAAAATGGTTTGCATATATGTACTTTCTAAACAAATTTTTCGATGGATGCCCAAGAAAAAAAATACATATACAAATAGGTTATGATACTCATTCTCTTCCCTCAACTCAACCCGTCGGACAAACGACCTGTCGGACCAACGGACTGTCGGACTATTGATGCGTCGGACTATCGATCGGACCCCAACCACTCAGGCTCTACGCGTGGCACGTGTCATTGACAGTCAAGGTTAAAATGGCGGTAATTGTTCATTAATCACGTGCTAATATTCAAATGACCATGGTTAGTCGAGACAAACGGAACAAATCAATGGTCATTTGTGACACTTATTTTCATGTTCTTCCGAACACGAACACCATATCCGGTCGACAGTCCGACGCATCAATAGTCCGACAGTCCATTGGTCGGACAGTTCGTTAGTCCGACGGTTCGATAGTCCGACAGTTCGGTAGTCCAGCGGAACATGGATATTTTTTTATTGTCTGGTGTTCACGTTTGATATTTGAGATTTACAATCATCGTTCAGTAACTGTGTCGTTACTGCTTTTGAAGCTGAAACATTATGGTGTATCCAATAGTGCATTCAATTTAGATCTTCTGACTAGCTACATCTCAAATAGAAAACAATGTGTACAAATAGGACAGTGTACTAGCTCGTATCAGAATATTTTATAATGTGTGCCACAAGGGTCAATACTTGGGCCTGTATTATTTAACATATTTTTAAATGATATTTTCAGTTTTGTTAAATACTCTACTCTGTATAATTATGCAGATGACAACACTGTGGTTCGTGCTGACGAAAATTTATCTGTCTTGAAAAGTACACTTGAGTTCGATAGCATAGCACTCATCAAATGGTTTAGTATAAATAAACGAAAGCAAATCCAGATAAGTTTCAAGCAATCGCTATAGGTAAAAAATAAAAAAAAATTGTAATCTTATGTTTGATTTAAATGGTACAATTATAGAAGCTGAAAAAGAAGTTATATTGCTTGGTGTCACAATTGATTTCATGTTAGATTTTAACGCTCACATTACAAATATATGTAAGAAGGCAGCTCGACAATTAAATGTTCTTAGGCGAATAGATCACCACATAAATCGACTAAGCAAAATGACAATCTATGACTCCTTTATAATGTCCAACTTCAGCTATTGCCCTCTTACTTGGCACTTTTGTTCTAAAGCCAATACTGCAAAAATTGAAAAACTGCAAGAGAGAGCTCTACGATTTGTTTACAATGATAAAACTAGTTCATATGAAAAGCTACTAGAAAAATCTCCTTTACCATCTTTAAAAATTAGACGCCTAAGAATTAAAATTATTAAAAAAGAAAGCCCGGTATTTTTTTACAAGATCTCATTGTTATTAAAAATAATTCTTATAACTTCAGATATACAAATACAGCAGACATTCCTCATGTGAAAACCACCAGGTACGGCCTAAAATCTTTCAGGTACGCAGCCCCTAAGATCTGGAATAGCCTTCCTCAAGAATTAAGAGATATTACAAATCTTAATCAGTTCAAAATTCATATTAATACCTGGACTGGACCTTCATGTACATGTATTATTTTCAGATCTTGGGGACTTTGTGCCGGAGATACACTGCTAAAGATTTATATTACTTCAATTTTAAAGCCTTGCTTTTTATTTTAGTCTATTACTTTTTACCCTACTAGTGCTTTGAACTGGTTCTAAGCTCATGAACTTTTACTTTTTACTTATTGTTTTATTTCAATGCATGATCATTTAAAATATTTTTATTTGTAATATGCATTTGCTCTTGCTTATGCTTGCTGTGTTTTTAGCTCTAACATTTTGCTTTAGCTTTATGTATAAGTATGTATGTGCCTGTCTTATATTAGATTAAATAATTTCTGTTTTAACAAGCTTTGTATGCTTTGTATGTCTTACTCTTAATATGTGTCTTGATGTGTTGTTTATTTATTTTATTGTATTGTCGGTATAAAAGCTCCTGAGAGCTTATGTTTATTGTTATGTATGTTATCCGACTTTAAATAGATATTACTTTACTTTACTTTACTTTATCTTTCATGTTTGTTGAAAACGTTCGGAAGCTTGTGTGCAGAGGAAACCGGACTCGAGGAGGACCTGAGAATCAAGGATATGGAATTTAGTCGAGGGAAGAAACCTGAGTACCGTAACCTATTTTTATATGTATTTTTATTTGGGCATCCAGCGATAAATTTGTTTAGAAATATACATGCAAACCGTGTTTTTTCGTGAATATTTTATAGTAGTCGGAGTACCCATGTCAATGAACTATTCTTTTATCGTATGTACATGCAATCATGTTTCATATAGTCCGACTGGCTCTCTCAAACATGTTTATATCTAGTTACATATGCATGTGAATTTAACTATTCTGAATTAATGTTTTGTGTTTGCTTTTTTTTTTATTTTATGCCCTCTGTTGGTCCCTTTGATTAGAAAATAAACATATTTTTATTGAATTTGAATTATCCTTGTTCGAACGTTTTGGTTACGAGTACTTTTCTTTCAATAATTTTGGTTTTTGACCTTCCAATGTTTTGATTAATATGCTGCTGATGAGAGGTTACTCCTTGAAATATGCACATACGGCATAAATAAATCACCCGTCTTTCATACCGGTTTGTTACCTTGTATTATAGATATAATATTTCGTGTTGTTCTGAGATGATTTTGTTATGGCAATGTGTTTATTGTGTATTTATTTTTTGCATTGGGTAATATGAAATGAAAATCCGTGTTGTAAAATGATAAAAGCCTGACAGTGGGCGATGGTGGAAAATATTTTCTTAACAGTTTCCACTTATGGTTTCTGAATAGCACCAGAATAGAGTTCATTGGTCACACGCATGCTGGCTGTTTTCCATAGTGGATATTTAAGATATATTGGATTCTATTTCAGCCCCTGCTAACTATATGTGAGTTTAGGATATTTTCAGACTTAGTGTTTTATTGTTTTGTGTCGCCGGGCCCAGGTCTGTCGCTCACCTACTTCCTGTTTAAATACATTCGACTTTTTTTGTCTTTAACATGTTGTTAGTTTTAATATTGCCAACATTGTTGAAACGCCAAACGATTTTAAAATAAGAAGAAACACGTCACAACAGCCACTTGCTTTCACCAACAGAGTGCACAACGAACAGAACTTGAAATTTAATTCCTTATGAGGGAGCCTGTATATTCGTTAATTTTCAATAGCCCATTTTAAGAGAAATTTCAGACTTGAACTTGTATCGTTTCTTTAACTGTCAAAGTCGACCAACCAGAAATTCAAAGCCAAACAATAAGGGCGCATCTGTAATGGTCTAGCACTGATGGATACACATACCAAGTTTCACTAACAAGATTAATAGCTCCTAAGATATAAAAGTGCTCTAGGTCCCTCCACTTTTTCTTCCGTTTCGGTGCCGGTTCTCAGATTTCAGTAGCCTCCAAAATATTCTCCAGCGTGGCCTGTTGGTCCTTCAGACATCTGATGAATGTCCACAGTGAGGGGTGACGCACTGTCACAGAATTGTTCCACATTCTGTCATAGCCTGTGAAAAATATATGCAGTTATTGTACTTTTTTTCAAATTTATAATCATATTAGTTCACGCCATAATATTTTACATTGTTTCTCAGATTGTAAAATATCTCTTATATATTTTATATAGTGTTGCTAGGACGTAAAACACCAACTCGATCACCCACTCTGATTGTAAAATATAACCGTAGTTCAAAAGTTTTGAGAACAATATATTTATATAATACACGTACTATTAGGTGTAACACTAAACACATGTAGCCGAAATAAAAACTAAAATTTTCAACTTTATATTAAAATGTTGTAGCGGAAATTCCAACTGCCATGAGTTTTTCATTTTATTGGTAGTTAGTTCAGGCAGAAGTTAGGCCATGGGTGTGAGCTTTGAGTTTTAGAAAAACATAAAGTAACCGAAACGTTTTTGACCAATTCTCGTGTATTCAGGACATTTTGTAATAACTAAAATAACAAGAAGCTGCTTAAAAAATATAGGAAGCCTACGAATAATAGAAGCCGAGAAATCTGTTACGAAAAAAACTGTGACAAATGCACGCACGGACGGATGGACGTCCGGCATTTCTATGTCCCCGCTCCTCGTCGCGGCGGGACAATTACTGGACATTGCCACAAATGGGAGTAGTTCTGATTTTAAGTATACAATAAGCTTACTTTCAACGTAGTTATTTGTTCTGTTGTTTATGTCTCTGTCATAGACATTCCACATCTTGGGAGGGAACATTCCATTGGCGTTCATATAGTTGTTCTCAAAGAAGTCCAGAAAATCGGTTAACTCCGGAAAGCGTCTACACAATCGAACAGTATTCCTAGATGTTCTCAGCAGTAGGAAATTCTGACGCACTACAGCCAGCCGTAGATATCCAATGGCCATCACCTTTCGAATGATGACTCTTTTCAATCTTTGGTTCTGACGGAACTCTGTGGCTAAGCCTAAATTTTGCACTTTTCTCCACAAATTCTGGTTGAAACGGAAATAGCATCCTCTTATTTGTGCTCTCGGTAGTTCTGACTCGACTGCCATTATCATGGCTTGCTCAAAGTCACACACACAACTCTTCAAGGTCTCCATCTGTGGTTAGTAACTTCCCGAATTTTTCCCTTTAAAACTTGAAAGACGTGTCTGTAATCTGCAATTTTTCTGCTAACCATCAGGCAGTTAACAAAACACAGAACACGATTTGTATACATTCCATGTATGGCAAAATACTGCTGATAAGGTCTTGGACAGGTCCTAAAGTCTCATCACAATAGATTTCATGGCACTGTTGTAAGTTTATCAAATTATCTGACGTGGCATGTATAAGGAGTCCCCATTTATTGTCTTTGTATTTGTACAAGAGAAATTTTGCGGTACATGTTCTAGTCGAGCGCGGGTCATAGACGACCGGACTCTATTTAATTCCAGTATGTGTTGTCTGGCAGCGTTATCATAAACACGTTTCAAGGGAACACTTGGATCCTGTCTGATGTTTTTGCGCAAAGTGTGAAGTGTTTTTCCCGATCGTGGGTATGTTCATTTTCGTGCAGTATCCAGATATTCGGTACCTACATGATTTTTTTTCTGATATTTAAACCCATTGTGTAGTAGGACTTTGACTTGGCGCGGTTCCCTGTTATGATTCTCGTTGTCATTTGACATACGATACAAGTTAAAGTTTTGGATCATTTATATATGCCATAGTCGTGGGAGTTTAAGATGGCATGTGATGCCAATTTTCAAGGGATATTGACACTTCCGAAACACAAAATTCGTTGTAAAAACGTTGCTGAAGAAAATGTCACTTTTGATGACACGTTATGACATACTTAGCAGTAGTGAACGTCTACAGCGATTGGTCAAAATTAACGTTCGATTTCGGTCACGTATCTGTAAACCAATTTACGTTTTACTTCATTTAGATATTTTATTTTGGATTTTTTTTAAACACGAAATAACGTACATGCAAAAATGTGTATACGAAAACTACACTACTGTCTTTAATAAAACAAAAAGACATGTAAATAATTTATTATGATTTCAAATAAAATGTGATGGAAAACAAATTAAATATAAATACTAGATGACTCTGGCGAGGTTGAGAATGAAATTCATTTTTTATTCAAATGCTCTTATGATCGTACAAATTTAAACAAAATTATCACAGAGCTTTGCGTTAACTTTAACGCACTCGATTTACAAGCAGTTACTTTGGTTATTATCATGTGAGAATGAAGAGATTTTAACCCAATTATGTACCTTTATTACAGATAATTTAAACTGACCTTGCTTATTTAATTGTTAATAGTAAACTAAAGGTGTTATGGTTAGTTCTCCTGATGTTTTTTGTGTGTGACTATTTATTTATTTATTTATTTATTTATTTATTTATTTATTTATTTATTCATTCATTCATTCATTCATTCATTCATTCATTCATTCATTCATTCATTCATTCATTTATTTATTTATTTATTTATTTATTTATTTATTTATTTATTTATTTATTTTATTTATTTATTTATTTATTTATTTCCTTTTTTACAAAAGGCCTTGATGTTCTGCATTAGACGCTAGGTGGAATGCTCTCTGTTACGAAATGTCCCACTCAACTATAACTTCGTAATATTGCGATTCTACATCAGTCACGAGGTGGTATACTCTTGCCCATGAAATGTGGCTGGAGTATATATCCATAAGCACCGTCCCTTGGTGACTCTTGTAGTATTACAACTACAATTAATACACTTAGTCCTATAATAAACAGAGAGCAAAAAATACTTTTAAAAAATCTCTCATTCTCTAGATCTTTTATTATAAAAGGAGAACCTCTCTAGGGTCATATATTGGCCATTTTCTTTTTATTTATTAAATTTCTCTATGTTTGCCTTATTATAGTTCTGTGAATGTACATGTATGACATTAAACAAATCATGATGGTTACTTGTAATAGCCCCCTGTGGGACCTTGATTGGCAAATAACAAAATATCCTATCTTATATTGTTTTAACACAAGCGGGGTACAGGTGTGAAAAGCGGAGGGAAATGGTAACCGACTTAAGTTTCCGTCAATACGAGATGTTTCTGTGACAAAATTGTTTAACTCCTTCATAGAATTTTATTAAAATTAGCACCTTAAAGCCACATGTAATAGTTCCCTTAGCTGGTCAAAGGTTAATGTATTACAGACTTTAACGAAACTTGTGAAAAGGTGGTTTTGGACATTGTTTTTGTTGTCATTTACAAAGTTGATGTCATTTACTTTGTAATGACACCCCTTCCTCATAAATTTCCCCACATCACTGCATTAGAACGCCCTGTCAGATTGATTGATAGTTATTTGCTGTATATTATGCGGTGATACTTATGCCATAATAAACAAAAGTTTACAAGGATCAGCGGCGGATATAGAGGGGGTGTCCTAGGGTTGGATCCCTTATATCCTTCCATAAGTTTTGTTATTTCCGTCGGATAGCTCAGCTACCATCTAAAATGTGATTTGTTCATATGGATCACGTGACTTTTTTTACACACACGCATGTAACCGTATAGCCCGCATCTGCGATGCTCGCTATAAGGCAGCTTGTACTGTATATTCATCAACAAACCCGCTCTGGTAAGCAACATGAAAAACTTAAACAAAGATTTTTCGTTTATCTTTTTTTCGTCATGTCCTTGTGAATAAATACAGACGACGCGTTGGATTTTGCGATTTATGTTGCAAATCATAATGAAAATGATCTCGTATTTTAATGCGTAACATATTTATTCAAGCATAATTTTTTAACAATCTCCGAAACGGAGGCTACATAGCTGAGACGTAACTCAAGTTGTTTTCCTTTTCGTTTTTTCCTTTTCGATATTCGAAAATGAAAATGGTGTGTTTTATCTTTTAGTCATTAGCTTTTCTTTTTGCTATTTGAATGGGAAAATGAACCATTTTCCTTTTCGACATTCATTTTCCTTTTCGGTATTCAGTTTCCTTTTTGCTTTTCGAATAGGAAAATGAACCATTTTCCTTTTCGACATTCATTTTCCTTTTCGTTATTCAGTTTCCTATTCGTTATCCGAATAGGAAAATGAACCATTTTCCTTTTCGACATTCATTTTCCTTTTCGTTATTCAGTTTCCTTTTCACTTTTCGAATAGGAAAATGAACCATTTTCCTTTTCGACATTCATTTTTTTTCGTTATTCAGTTCCCTATTCGTTATCCGAATAGGAAAATGAACCATTTTCCTTTTCGACATTCATTTTCCTTTTCGTTATTCAGTTTCCTTTTCGCTTTTCGAATAGAATTTTATTAAAATTAGCACCTTAAAGCCACATGTAATAGTTCCCTTAGCTGGTCAAAGGTTAATGTATTACAGACTTTAACGAAACTTGTGAAAAGGTGGTTTTGGACATTGTTTTTGTTGTCATTTACAAAGTTGATGTCATTTACTTTGTAATGACACCCCTTCCTCATAAATTTCCCCACATCACTGCATTAGAACGCCCTGTCAGATTGATTGATAGTTATTTGCTGTATATTATGCGGTGATACTTATGCCATAATAAACAAAAGTTTACAAGGATCAGCGGCGGATATAGAGGAAAATGAACCATTTTCCTTTTCGACATTCATTTTCCTTTTCGTTATTCAGATTCCTATTCGTTATCCGAATAGGAAAATGAACCATTTTCCTTTTCGACATTTATTTTCCTTTTCATTATTCAGTTTCCTTTTCGCTTTTCGAATAGGAAAATGAACCATTTCCCTTTTCGACATTCATTTTCCTTTCGTTATTCAGTTTCCTATTCGTCATCCGAATAGGAAAATGAACCATTTTCCTTTTCGACATTCATTTTCCTTTTCGTTATTCAGTTTCCCATTCGTTATTCGAATAGGAAAATGAACCATTTTCCTTTTCGACATTTATTTTCCTTTTCGGTATTCAGTTTCCTTTTTGCTTTTCGAATAGGAAAATGAACCATTTTCCTTTTCGACATTCATTTTCCTTTTCGGTATTCAGTTCCCTATTCGTTATCCGAATAGGAAAATGAACCATTTTCCTATTCGACATTCATTTTCCTATTCGTTATTCAGTTTCCTTTTCATTTTTCGAAAAGGAAAATGAACCATTTTCCTTTTCGACATTCATTTTCCTTTTCGTTATATAGTTCCCTATTCGTTATTCGAATAGGAAAATGAACCATTTTCCTTTTCGACATTCATTTTCCTTTTCGTTATTCAGTTTCCTTTTCGCTTTTCGAATAGGAAAATGAACCATTTTCCTTTTCGACATTCATTTTCCTTTTCGTTATTCAGTTTCCTATTCGTCATCCGAATAGGAAAATGAAACATTTTCCTTTTCGACATTCATTTTCCTTTTCGTTATTCAGTTTCCTATTCGTTATTCGAATAGGAAAATGAACCATTTTCCTTTTCGACATTCATTTTCCTTTTCGGTATTCAGTTTCCTTTTTGCTTTTCGAATAGGAAAATGAACCATTTTCCTTTTCGACATTCATTTTCCTTTTCGTTATTCAGTTTCCTTTTCACTTTTCCAATAGGAAAATGAACCATTTTCCTTTTCGACATTCATTTTCCTTTTCGTTATTCAGATTCCTATTCGTTATCCGAATAGAAAAATGAACCATTTTCCTTTTCGACATTCATTTTCCTTTTCGTTATTCAGTTTCCTTTTCGCTTTTCGAATAGGAAAATGAACCATTTTCCTTTTCGACATTCATTTTCCTTTTCGTTATTCAGTTTCCTATTTGTTATCCGAATAGGAAAATGAACAATTTTCCTTTTCGACATTCATTTTCCTTTTCGTTATTCAGTTTCCTTTTCGCTTTTCGAATAGGAAAATGAACCATTTTCCTTTTCGACATTCATTTTCCTTTTCGTTATTCAGATTCCTATTCGTTATCCGAATAGGAAAATTTTCCTTTTCGACATTCATTTTCCTTTTCGTTATTCAGTTTCCTTTTCATTTTTCGAAAAGGAAAATGAACCATTTTCCTTTTCGACATTCATTTTCCTTTTCGTTATTCAGTTTCCTTTTCGCTTTTCGAATTGGAAAATGAACCATTTTCCTTTTCGACATTCATTTTCCTTTTCGTTATTCAGTTTCCTTTTCGCTTTTCGAATAGGAAAATGAACCATTTTCCTTTTCGACATTCATTTTCCTTTTCGTTATTCAGTTCCCTATTCGTTTTCCGAATAGGAAAATGAACCATTTTCCTTTTCGACATTCATTTTCCTTTTCGTTATTCAGTTTCCTATTCGTTATCCGAATAGGAAAATGAACAATTTTCCTTTTCGACATTCATTTTCCTTTTCGTTATTCAGTTTCCTTTTCGCTTTTCGAATAGGAAAATGAACCATTTTCCTTTTCGACATTCATTTTCCTTTTTGTTATTCAGTTTCCTATTCGTTATCCGAATAGGAAAATGAACCATTTTCCTTTTCGACATTCATTTTCCTTTTCGTTATTCAGTTTCCTATTCGTTATCCGAATAGGAAAATGAACCATTTTCCTTTTCGACATTCATTTTCCTATTCGTTATTCAGTTTCCTATTCGTTATCAGAATAGAAAAATGAACCATTTGAAAATGAACTGATGTCCTTGAGTTGGGGAGCGCGAGCTGATGTCTTTGAGTTGGGGAGAACGAGCTGATGTTAATCGCGCTGAGCTGGTGTTTGGTCTAAAGTTTGTAATTCTTTTTTAAATTAAAGTAAAAAGTTTTAGATGTAACACATTTGTCTGCAAAAGAACTCCAATCATTTAAGTTTTTTAAAATATCTGTGTTACAATGTATATGATTCAAAGCTTTTGAGTTTAACTTTCTTCATTTTCGTGAGTTTATGTACAAATCAAATGGGTCAGTGGGTACAAGTAGCACTACCAGGTCGTTCAAGATTTTATACAAAAGTACGAGAGGTATTTCTTGACGACGTTTAGCTAGTGGTTTCCAACCTAACCTAAGCTATTTATCATTTCGGTGACACTATTTTCATGTTTATAGTCATTTGTAATCAATCTATCGGCGCGAAGCTGCACACTTTCTAGTAGATGAAGATCGCTATTTTGATTTTTCATTAAGACATTCACCATTGTCATTTTCTTCTGTAAAAATATCATTTCATAAAAGTTTTCTTATTTAAAATTAATTTCCTTATTCATCGTTTTGATTCTAATATATTGGAAATTTACCTTCAGACCTTCATGCGACATTCATCATATTAATTTCCATATTCAACAATGCTATATTGTATGCACAAGTCGTATTTTATGACCTTTTTCATTTTAAAATATTCTGAATTGTTTTCTTTACTTGTTTATATTGGGATATAGCTTCGACTTGAATATATCGAAGGTCAGCATCATAATATTCATTAGTTTGACCTTTCCTATTTTAATTTATATTGAATATATGTTAATTTTTAATGTCAAATTACCAATGTCGTTTAAGGTCAAATTTCAAACAAATTTAATGCAGGTAGTGTTACTTTTAATCTCATTAAGGGGAAAGCCTATTAATCGTAGAACGATAGAACTTATATTTACAGAATAGTTTATGATGCTGATGGCAATATCACAAAATTTGGACTGCTAAAGGGTCGTGATATGGACCAAGAAACTGATATGGCACGAGCCAATGGCCAGGGTCATATCAGTTTCTTGTCCATATCATGACCCAAGGGCTGTCCAAATCTTGTGATATTTCCATTAGCAACATCAACTTTTCTGTTTATTGCATTGAAGAATCGTTAATCCATTGATAAATCAGCGCCTATAATTTTTTTCCTTTTTCTTTTTTTTTTGGGGGGGGGGGGGGGGTTGGGGGTGGGGTTGATAAAAGGTCTGTTTTTCTTCATATAGTATTTTTTGTGTTGTGTGTTGAATTTTTACTAACCATTTTATTGAACAAATAAAAAAAGGAAGGGAAAGAACTATAGAATTTATACCATAGTTATAGCGGTGATTTTCTGATATGGACTGTCCATATAAGAAAATTGATTGATTGGGAGTTTTTTACGTCCTACACCGACAACTTAATGTCGGACGGATATCAGAAAATCGGACCGCTATCTTTTATATCTTGTATAGCTGTTCGGTTGTTAACCAATCAAATGTGCTAATTAAGTCGCCGAAAACGAAGTTTTGGCGACTTATTGTTTTGCACATATTCCGGTTTCACTTTTTCTAGACCGTGAAATTGTCCGACACATTTCTCAGAGATGCCTTAATAGAATCCAATGAAACTTGGCACATTTGTAGATCGACATATGGAGGGGTGCAGTCAACAGTCAATTTTAAAATGGCCACCTACTCAAAAATGGAAAAAAAACTTCCAGTGGTCCGATTTCAACGAAATTTGGTATGGAGGTATATTTTTGTATTTCGAGTGAAACGCTACCTTTGAAATTTTTTTCCGACATAGCGTTTCAAAATGGCGGCGGAAAATGTGTATAATTTTCAACTTTATCCAATCTCGATGAAATTTAACGTGCTCCGATTGCAAAAAAATTTGGTATGGAGGTAGATTTAAGTTCCCCAGATGGAACTCCACGTTCGGAATTTTTTTTTTCGACCGTAGGTTTCAAAATGGCCGCCAAAAACGTGTCAAATTTGATGTGTAGGTACATTTTAAAGTCCTGAGTGGAAAGCAATACTATCCATGGGGATTTGGGGCGACTTCTGTGTTGGCATCCCAACACTTTATTTCTAATTTATTTACTGATATGCAATAATTATATGCATTTTCTGTTATTAAAATAAGTTTCATTACATGTTGTTTTCATCAATTTATGGTGAACATTTATACTTACATATTTATTTATTTAAGGATTGTTTTCAATTGTTGGTTAGATTATTGGATATAAACGACTTTGGGTCGATTTACGCTGAATATGTTGCAGCGTAAATCTATCCAAAGTCGTTTATATCAAATAATCTAACCAACAATTGAAAACAAACCTTATATTTTAAATTCTATAGTAAAAATGAAGTAACATGAACAATATTTTACAAATAATCAAATTATATTTGCAATTCAAATTTTAGTGTCGTCACTTGTTGTTTGCGGAAGAGTTCATGTATAGCCAACGTCATCAATACATCTTATTATGACGTCACAATCAGTCACGTGCTGAAAAGGCAAGTTAGGTTATAGGAAATAACCAACTTTGCCCATGTATTGAGTATTCAAACGAAATTAAAAAATTAGCAATTATTACACCCATATATGTCCACGCCATTAAAAAAATCGGGAAGTAACAAAATTTCTTTAAAAAAAAAATAATAATCAGACTAATGATTTAGGAATCTGTTAAAGACTAGGATATTATGTCCACAATTTTCATGAGTGCTTTAAACAGTAACAGGTTATGGGAAAAACTTATTTTTAAGATTACCTATAAAATCTACTTAAAATATAATTTCTTTGAAACATTTACTCCAAATTAACATATAAGAAATACATGACATTCATCTTTTATTTCTTTAAAAGTTTCTCTCCCTTTGATACTTTAAATATCTGACAAAAGGGATTGCCATTGTAAAATATACTGTTCCGTCCTTTGATGTCAGTTTTTCACGATCTGTGAGAATTAATACTATATTAGAAGCTTTTTGTGCAATTGAAACACAGTATTTGTATTGTGACAGTATCCATTCCACGTCGCACATCAGATATTTGATGATAACAGAAACAGGATGGGTATCTGGTAAGTTCCTTTTTGAAAGTATATATTTTCAAGTAAATTCTAAACCTTTTTGCCAAATATTCAAAGCTCAGGTGATATAGTTTGCTATATAGTGATATATGTTGCATAATTTTCCCATTTATCTTGATAAACCCTAAGGTTACTGCATTTTCCATTTTAAAAGTTTATTACTATCAAAACTATTCCCAGTAGTAGAAAAGTCCATTCGATTTTAATTTAGTTTCTTTCTGGTATTGTATTACGATATCTCGCTCATTTAGTGAATTAAAACACCAAGATTTTTTTGGTGTGTTTTCTATTGGAAAAGTCGGTATCTGTTGATATATCAATTTCACGCCAATCACAGTGGAAGGTCCCAGGGGGTAAAAAGTCGGATACATGTCTGTAGTTCGACAGCCCAATAGTCCGACAGCCAATGGTCCGACAACCCGATAGTCCGACAACCCATTAGTCCGACAGCCCAACAGTCCGACAACCCACAAGAGTCTAACGAATCATCTCATATAAGGTCGGACCGAAATCGATAATTAAAAAATATATATATAATTTCTATGCTCCGCCTACATACCGGAATACATGTATATATAGCGTTTGGTCTGTTTCATATTTAATTTACGTTCAGGTTTAGCGGGTTTGTAAGTTGGTCTTGTACGCCCTAAAAAACGTAAATAAATAATAAATAAAGAAGGAATACGTTTATTGGACACGAATGCCCCCCCCCCCTTTGGCCCCAAACAGGAAGTCACTGTAACAATAATAACCCGGTCTTAGTACTGGTGTTCGAAGCGAATAATAACCATATAAAGCACTAATTACAAATGTATATACATGTATGTTGCAGGGATTGGGTGTAATTAGGGATTATGTGTAATCTTTTAAGTATTTTCATGAAATTTCAAGATAAATGAAAACAAATGAAAAAGCACAATTAATTAAAATTTTTGTTTGCAACTATGTTTTTAACAACAGAAAAGTTTAGAAAAAGATGCATTTTGAAACCAGTTTGAGGGTCAGGGAAAAGGTGAAAAAATGATGTAAAAAACCAGGGATTTCATGTACTCCCTGGTAAAAATTAGGGATTACATGTAATCCCCAAGCAATTTAGCGATTACACGTAATCCCTGGATATTTAGGGATTACGCGTAAGCCCTAATTATACACATTCCCTGCAATATATACATGTAATATAACCAAATAATAGCTAGTATTCCTAACATTAAGAAATTCCTACCAAACAACCAACTTAGTTAGGTTTGCATTTATAAAACGTTTATTGTTCTTTGGATTCTGCCTAAAGGTTATAATAATTGCATATGCACGCATTGTCGGACTATTGGGTTGTCGGACCAATGGGCTGTCGGACTATTGGTTGTCGGACTACCGGGATGTCACCAAAAAGTCTGGTTTGTCGAACTTTCTCTACTTCTGTCTCTTGTTTGGAGATTTCAAGTTAAATTGTCTTCGTTGATCGTTCCAAATGTCCCCTCCCTCTTCCTAAGTAAAAAAAACAATGTAATTGTTCTTTCTCCCGATCATCATTTAAGTATCCATCTACCCTTGTACATAACTTGAAAAATTAAAAAGCTGTATATATTACCGGATACTACTGTACAGACCTACTGACCAATCTCATAATCAGATTAAACAATAAAGTGTTCCTTCTCGTAGGTATGAGTTGACCATAATCATGTTAATATGATGTGAATATAAATAAATATAATTTCACAACTATATTAGTCGAATGCGGGGATAGGGGTGTGTTTATTGTGAAAAACACCAAAAGAATTATGGTGTAACACGTATGTCAAAATTGCATCAAATTAATGTTCAATTTAAACAATATGACAATGTAAAATAAACATTCAGCAGAGAACAAACCAAGAGATAATGTATAATCAAACTGTCTTATATGCTTTTATATAATTACATAGATTTAAGTCGAGGGATTTGCTTGAAGCGTTCGTAATATACAGTTTGGGTCTATTTGGTCAAGTTTAATTGTAAATAGAAATTCTTACAAATCCATAGAAGGGCTTTTTTCAATTATCTCCCTTAGTTAAGGGTAGCATCGTCATTATCGCAGGAGGCCATGTAAAGTAGTTGTTGTCAGCATATTAGTAGTAGTATTATTACTCATTTCTGAGTGGGATTAATTCATGTTTACAAATAATGTAGATATTAACTAAATGACTATAAAGTCTCCACAACAGGTGACTTTCATTTCATACTACATTTTGTAATTAAAAGGATAATAACTATAATTTATTAATGTGTTTTTCTCCATTTTTTAACTTCTGTCTTGTATTATGCATTTGTAATACACGTTGAACTTGTATTTCATATTTTGCATCCTGCAAGTACTGTGTTACACCCATATTACAATTTTTGTGGCTGTTTTCAACCAGTTATTTTGAACTATTTAAATTAAATACAGTAATAATTAAAAAAAATAAAACAAATATTTAATCATCCACACCTCCATCTCGTATCATGTCACCACGTAAATTGACTAATGCTAAACAAATTACTTAAATGTCGTCGAAATGTTTGAAACAATCAATAGGCACTGTTACAAAATTTTATTAACTGTCAAGCTCTTTTTACATGCATCCTTACATGGGCGATTCGACGGTTGAAACTTGTGAAAGAATTCATATTTAACTTGACTTGACGGGTTGGGTGTGGTAAATCGTCAATTGTTAACCCCTTATCTGCCATGACATCATCGCCACTCTTTTAAACAATCAATTTGGCACTTTTGCGTCCCTCGAATGCTTTGAAAATCTGTCCAAGGGTACTATTACTACAGGATATTTCTCGTTAATGTGCGATTTGCAGTTAGTAAACGTATTGACTCTAGTTTTCAAGTTTTAAGTTTAGTCACAATATATGCTAACAGAAGTTGTGGGAAAATTCTCCCTACAAGATTCAGTGCAAACAGTGAATTGTTTCACTCAGTAACCATGAAACTAAGTTATTTGGTATCTCTGCAAGTACAGATGTATCCAAGAGAAGATTTTACTGGCTAAATACCAAACATAAGGCTTAAAATAATCATAAAAAACAAGTTCAGTCTAAGTCGTATCAAAACTAAAAACATTTAATCAGCTACATCCATCTGAAATGTCTGTTAATGTGAAAAGCAAATTCTTTGTCAGCCCTGTGTACAGGAGCGAGTAACTGTTAGTTTGTGCTGCCAAGTGTAGTTTATTACGAAAGCCAAGAAGGCTCATTCGATATTCTAAATTCGAGATTCGAGATTCGAAACTCGAAATTCGAGATTCGAAATTCGAGATTCGAAACTCGAGATTCGAAATTCGAGATTCGAAATTCGAAATTCAATATAGTTATAACCAATCAGATTGTGTGTGACATAATCGTCTACCAATCAGAATAGTTCTTATATAAACGAATCTAATTAAAATTAAATCTTTCACTAGCTCCCCACTTTTTTTGCAATTGTCGCCGTGACGATCCTTCAGAGCGACAATAACAAAAAAGGGGGGGGGGGGGTTGTGAAAGATTTAATTTTAATTAGATTGTATATAAACGTATCCATGTGCTATTATTTTTATTTGGGGTTTTAACCGTCGACATATTTGTCAAAGAATGACTGTGTTCAACATGGTTTTGTTTAAAAAATATAATTTATAAGCTTTAGTTGTTATTTAATCAAATTAATTCAGTTCTCAATAGCATCTTGATTTTACAAATCAAGAACAAGAATGTACCTGTAGAACGTAATTCAACAAAAACTTGGTGTGTAGGAAGTACACCATATGTAGTTGTGCATGTTGCCAGGGAATTTTGATCTTCAAATTTTCGTGGAAGTTATGGCCCTTTGAACTTAAAATTTGCTGTAAATACTCATTTATCATCTTGTCGGAGCTACTCCTTTAAAAAAAAACTTTATGGAGTTTTACAAAACTTGGTATATAGTAGGTACAACATATTTAGTTGTGCATACTACCAGGGCATTTTGGTCCTCAAATTTTGTGTGGGGGCTATCAGGGGTGGATCCAGAGGGGGCCCTCCCTTTTGACGGAAAAATTTGGTTGCATATATAGGAAATCATTGAAGCATGACAAAAGTTGGCCCCCTTGGCCAGTCAGTGCCCCCCCTTTTCGAAATTTCTTGATCCGCCACTGGCTTATTTTGGCCATTTGAACCTAGAAATGTGCTGAAAATACCCATTAATTATCTTGTCAGCACAAATCCTCTGGAACTACTCAGTACTATTCAAAATTTTATGAAACTTGGTATGTAACTAGTACACCATATATGTAGTTGTGCATATTATCAGGAATTGTTGATTCCTAAATTTATATGGTAGTTATGGCTCTTTGAACTTTGAATTTTCAGTAATCCTCAATAATCATGGTTTTCGCTTTAACTCCCCTAAAACTACTCAACCAAATTTTATGTAGTTGCGATATAACCAAGGAATTCTGATTGGTAGAGATTATGTCACACGCAATCTGATTGGCTAAAACTATATTGAATTTCGAATTTCGAATTTCGAATCTCGAATCTCGAATATATAAGAACTATTCTGATTGGTAGACGATTATGTTACACGCAATCTGATTGGTTATAACTATATTGAATTTCGAATTTCGAATCTCGAATCTCGAATTTCGAATTTCGAATCTCGAATATCGAATTTCGAATTTTGATTCTCGAATCTCGAATGAGCCTTCTGGGCTTTCGTAGTTTATGTTCCCGTTTTTGTTTTAATCTGAGCTCCCTTTTCGGCCGATAGTGTGGGATTTGTCTCCGCGGACACACGAAATGTTTTTTTTTAACAAGCTGTCCTCACGGTTAGACACCCGCACGTTTTCTGTGCAAGTAGATGTACTTTTTTCGAGATATTTTGTCATGTTAGTTTCCATAGAGGAACATGCATCTTCATCATGTAATCTACGTCGTTTGCGCGACACCGTCTCTGAGAAATATTTGAAAAACAGAAATACTCTTGTCGAAGAGTTTTTTTGTTTTGTTTAATGCCTTTATCTACTGAACCCTCATTTCATCGTTTGAAGGCATTATACATGTATGAAATTCGTATGGAACCAAATAAGCACAGTCTTCATGTTTTTAGTCCGAGAATCCTCTGCCGTCCAACGCTTTTTTAGACTTTGATGTTCCCACGCCCCGATAAAAGTCTTAAAAAGCGTTAAAAGGATTCTCGGACTTCATGTTTTTGTGCAAGTAAATCACAAACAGATAGCTTCCATTCGTTTAATTTACGGCGATTATTAAGGTCTTTTCCACTTCCATTAGAAGACCTTATTGTTTTTGTTCGGATTATTTTTCTTTTTTCATTTCCCCCGCCAACTTTCAAACCAAACAGCTTTCAGAGTACGCGACATATCATTTTGGTCTTTCGCGACAAGTTTTTGTCTATTCGGAATTCACTTAGTGATGCCGAAATATTTTTCTTTACGGAGTTATCTTCCCAAACACCGAAAACCTTGTTATCGCATAATCTCTGGAACTATAACAGATACAATAAAACTGAAAAGTGACAAATGTTGAGAAACTTTGGAGACAGCTTTATGACATAATTTGGCAAAAAATTTCTGACTAGCGGAGGCGAGCTGTATCAGTTGAATCTCAAAAGTCAAAGTTCAGAAGTGACCTCGATCTTAGGCCTCCAATATTGTTATCATTACAACTCAAAAAACTATAAAAGATAGAAGAAGACAATAAATGGCAGAAATACTCCTCTCATCAAGACCCTCATTTGATACATTTGTCCGAAACTGTGCCATGAACGGTTTTCGAGTTCGAGCCCTTGACTCATTTCGGTTAATCAGTTTTTTTCATACAACTTGAAAACAGTTAGAGATAATATAGTAAACATATTGGTTTAAAATGATCACCGAGTCAATGCCTTCAATTTGAGGCCATTTTCAAAGGTGAAGGGTCAAGGTCATACCATAGCAACAAGGTAACCATTAGAAAAAGTCCTTAGCAACCATATATTTTTTAAAATCAGGATGATGTACTTTACTAAAATATGTCATTTTATAACCGGAAGTGGCATCTTGTCCTTAGCAACAGCCACAAAAGTTCTTGACAACCATGTATTGTTTTACTGAGGACCACGGAAATAATCTATTCCACCTAAAAAAAAATGGCCCAGCAACCTATGTAGTCAAGTTTAAAACAATATCTGACGAAAAATTACAGGAATTCTTACAGGAATCTGGGAAAGACCTTTCTAATTGTTCTTGAACAATTAGCCCTATCTTTTGTACAACTATTTGCTGCACAAAAATCACTACCACTATCCTTGTACTTCCCTAAACTAGCCATTTTTAAAAAAAAAATATATAAATATAATATATACTTTTACCTGTGTTGGTTATTGATAATCAGTTTAGCACGAGCAATTTATTCGTGAATACTATTGGCTGACGCACCAAGTGACTCATTAATGGCAGCGCACATGCACCGAGAGATAAGCGACTATAAGTAGGAAAAACTAAAACGAAGTGATATTAATCTTCTAATACATTAGTACCAAAGTCGATCTTCGGCTTGTGTGTTTTGTGTATCGTTCGACCTGAACATTTAACTTAAGGATGCCACTTAGTGAATCAGTGGGTTGTACGTTTAATGGTCCGAAAGGACTATAATTCGAAAGGGCATTAGTCCGAAGTGTAATTGGTCTCTGGTCCGATTAATTACATTAGTCGAGACTTTGTTTTTCATTTCTGTAATATATATAAAACATGTGGCAGATTAAACTGCCAATATTGAACCTGGAGTAAAGTGGTTTGTTTTGTTTGAATATGTATATTTCTTTCCTATGATAGTATTGTACGTAGGACATTTGGTGAAAACGAGGCGGAAGGGGGGTGTATAGCTCCTTGATGGATCGCCGGTATTGCATTGACTATAAATTATCACACGATTTATCAGCTGAATCCAGGTACATGTAATTACCAGGCAAAAATTAATCGCAAGAGTACAAACTGTATAAAGTGCAAAAATCTATAAATTTCGTATACAAGTGAAACATTTATTATAGAGTTTTAGGTATGGGAATATATTTATTATTTTTCATCATCTCGAAATACGTATCAAGCATAATGACATTCACATTAAGTAGATATCTGGTAATTCAAAGTCGTTATTTACACTGGGACTAATATAACTTGATGTATTTGATTTATAGGTTCTTTATTTACATACATTCTTCAAGTTGTTTAATACATATAGCATATAAAACGCCAACGAAATTTCTAACATCGACTGAAATACTTATTTATATGTTTACTTTTTAGCTCACCTGACCCGAATGTGAGCTATTGCCATCACTTGGCGTCCGTCGTCGTCGTCGTTAACTTTTCTTTAAACATCTTCTCCTCCAAAACCACTGTAGGGATTGCTTTGAAACTTTGCACACATCGTCAGTACAATGTCCTCTACCAAGTTTGCACAAATCATGGCCTCAGACCAACCAACATGGCCGCCATGGCTAACAATAGAACGGGGGGGGGGGTCAAAATACAGTTTTTTGTGTTGCTTATAGTTCAAAAAGTATAACAGATACAGGAAAACCGAAGGACATTCCTTCTTCAGCATCAAAAGCTCTACAAAACACTCTATTGGGTTAAAGTTGTATGACGACTCCTTGTAGGAGTTATTGCCCTTTAATTGTCGAAATTGATGATGTTTTGCCATTTTTGCCTCAAAATCTTGAAAATTATTAGAACTATAGAAAAAGTTAGCATTGCTTAATTGTTCTGCTCTATGAGAGCTACAAAAATAGCTTAGAGTCAATATTGTCTGATTAACCGTTTTAAGAGTTATTCTTCTTGAACTGTTTTTTAAATCGGTTTTAATTGATTTAAAAAAATCTTCTCCTCTGAAACCACTGAAAGTACTGCTTGGAATCTTTGTACACATCATCTGTCAAATGTCCTCTACCATGTTTGCACAAATCATGGCCTCAGACCAACCAACATGGCCGCCATGGCTAAAAATAGAACAGGGGGGTCAAAATACAGTTTTTGGCTTATTGTTCAAAAAGTATAACAGACACAGGAATACCGAAGATACATGCCTTCATCGGCATCAAAAGCTCTTCCAAACACTCCATTGGGTCGAAGTTGTATGATGACTCCTTGCCCTTTAATTGTCGAAATTGATGATTTATGCCATTTTTGCCTCAAAATCTTGAACATTATTAGAACTAGAGAAAGCGTTAGCATTGCTTAATTGTTCTGCTCTATGAGGGCTACAAAAATGACTTAGGGTCAAGATTGTCTGATGAACTGTTTAGGAATTATTCTCTTTGAACATGTTTTTAATCAATTTTAATTGATTTAAAAAAATCTTCTCCTCTTTGACCAATGAAAGGACTGCTTTGAAACATTGCACACATCGTCTTTAGGATGTCCTCTACCAAAATTGTGCAAATCATGACAGCTGACTACCTACATAGCTACGTTGGCTTAAAATAGAAAAGGGGTGGGGGGGGGGTCAAGAGAGTTTTCGGCTGATAGTTAAAAAAAGTATAACAGGTACAGCAAATTTGAAGTGAACCTCCCGTCTCCCTCTAAGCAATCAAAAGCTCCTCCTTATAGGAGTTATTTCCCTTAATAGGTCAAAATTAATGACTTTTGCAGAAGTGTTGGGCAATTTCTTATAGAAAAAAGCTGGATAAAAAAGGGTTGTTTGGTTTCAGATTCAGGTGATACAGGCTCCTGGGAGCCTCTAGTTTCATTTATTTTAGCATAGTAACTTGTTTGTAGGGCCGTATCCAGAATTACGGACTGATGAAGGACGAAACTGACCGTCGAGACAAAGGCGAGGGCTGTAACCAGATATATGGTCCATATTGGGTCCTTGAGAATTCCTCAATTCTGAAACGGCCATACACACAAGCTACTATTACTTTTATTTCATTGAACACATATATAACATTTTAACTGTAGCTTAAAAAACACACTGAAAATTATCCAATGAAATGGTTTGTTACATCATTGATATGAAATAATAATTTTTGTAAGAAAACTTATTTCATAATATGTGAGAAATTTCAGAATCATCAAGGTAAAGATGTAGAAGCGCAATCAGATCACGTCGGTTATTTTGGCCTATGCTTTAAATACGATATTTACGGAAATATCCGACACTTTGGAGTACATCAGTGTTAAAATTTTCTGATCAAATGTCTAAATTACTGAAACCTATGATTAATCTACAACCAGGCATATAATAGTTCTAGCTTGATTTTAGTATATAAACACATTTAGGCTTGTTTGGTGTTTTTATTGTATTCAACAAAGTCGTTGGTGTTTTAATATTATATATATAAGAGCGGTAGAAAGGGTATATCGATCCCTGGGTATGTACGATGAACAACAAGAAACAGAAACGTCAGCAGTTTCTACTTTGAGATGAAACCCAAAGAAAAGGAAATATAAAGAGCTGGAAAAAAGAATATAAAGGCTTAAAGATGATAATACTACTTGTAGAAGAAATTTTCAGGAATACTGGAATCACATTGCGTCATGTGGTCACTACATTTGTTTAGCCATGTGCCAAATATGGTCCACTTGACAGAGGCGTAGCATCGCATTTGATATTGGTACGTCGGAAGCCGTATGTATTTGAGATGAGAGGAGAGTCATAAGACACCAATAAAAATAGATAAATATGAACAATTTTTTTTTATTTCTGAAAATTATTGGTACGGCATGCCGTACCTGCAAAAGTTATTGGTACGGCGGAAGCCATACCTGCCGTACCGGCTGCTATGCCTATGCTTGAAATAAAACTTAAAATATTGTTTCTATAAATCGATATAAATATAAAAAAAACATCTGTGTGCTTTTTATACCCAGCTCGACGAGAGTCGGTCGGGGATATATAATGGTCCTCATTGTCCATCCGTCGGTTCGTCGCGCCGTTCATCCGTACGTCCAAATTTGGTTTCAGGAATATAATTCAAAGATTTGCATCTAATTTCAATAAAACTTTAGGGGATTGTTATATATCAGGTGGGTAAGAAGTCTGGATGAAGCTGGAGGAATTCCATCAAATGTCAAGGTCACCAGTCGACACAAAACGTTGAAATTGTTCAAACAAGTTAAACAAAATTAAAACGGGGGTATCGGTGAACTTAAAACGGGGTATCAGTGATCGCTAGCCAACTTTTTTCAAATTAAAGTTGTATTCTCTATGTATTTCTGTAAACTTTCAAAGATCTAGATTGAAAACTGTATTATCTTCTGCAATGTGCTGAAAAAGGACTAATTTCCAAAGTCTGGAAAATTAGAAAAGAAATCCTGGAACACTTCTATAACAGGTGCAACTTCAATACGTGAGCAATCGCTCTGTGAAGTTTTAGAGATCTGGGTTGAAAACTGTAGGAGGAGTTGATAACGCAAAATAGATACCCTATTTTCCTAGCCCGCCCGACTTAACCATTCTACAACCCAAAAGTTTGACTGAAACTCTAAATTGCTAAAATGATCAGTAAGGTAAGGCATACAAAAGACTCATTTGGTCCAAGATTGTCAAATGACTCCTTTTGGAGCTATTTCCCTTGAATGACAAGTTTTCAAAGTTAAGGTTTTCTCCTTTTAAAGTAAAAAAACTATAGTAGCAAAAGTAAAACTTAAACAAATAGTAAGACAATTTATGTTACAGCAGCAAAAAAATTTTTTTTTACATTTTTTTCAGTAAATTCCCTTTTCAGCCGATCAGAACTTTCAAGAGAATTTTTATGTTGACGAGATTTGAATTGAGTTTGTTTTGAGAAATATAGGCTGTATGATTGAAAATAGCTTACAGTGACCTTATTACAGAAATTTACCGGCCACAATTTATGAACCTCATATTTTTTGACAAATGGCCATCATACGACAGTTAAATTTAGTTGATAATGTGTCACGAGGATTGCTTTGTTCGTAAAGCAGTATGCATTATATGCTTTATGTCCCAAATTTATATCAGTTTTGAGTCAAAATTTAGGGACCTTTTCTGTTGCAATAGATTGTTAAGAGGGAGAAGTGTAAAGAGGGAAATGAGCAGAGTGGAGGGAGAAAGGAGAAGTAGGGACGGAGAAAGGATCTGAGGGGAGGGAGAAAAGTACCCGCTGCCCACCCCTCGTATATTTTCAAGTCAACATTTCATGTCAACAGACATTTACTTCCGATTATGAAAAGTATCTTCTGGTTCAGAGTTCCTAGAAAACATAGGTTTTCGCTTTAAGGACAACCATTGATATATAAAAAAACACCAGTTTTAGCTCACCTGGACAAAAGGTCCATGTGAGCTTTTGCCATCACTTGGCGTCCGTCATCTGGTGTCCGTCGTCCGTCGTAAACTTTAACAAAAGTCGGATAACGAATAGGAAACTGAATAACAAAAAGGAAAATGAATGTCGAAAAGGAAAATGGTTCATTTTCCTATTCGAAAAGCGAAAAGGAAACTGAATAACGAAAAGGAAAATGAATGTCGAAAAGGAAAATGGTTCATTTTCCTATTCGGATAACGAATAGGAATCTGAATAACGAAAAGGAAAATGAACGTCGAAAAGGAAAATGGTTCATTTTCCTATTCGAAAAGCGAAAAGGAAACTGAATAACGAAAAGGAAAATGAATGTCGAAAAGGAAAATGGTTCATTTTCCTATTCGGATAACGAATAGGAAACTGTATACCGAAAAAGAAAATGAATGTCGAAAAGGAAAATGGTTCATTTTCCTATTCGGATAACGAATAGGAAACTGAATAACGAAAAGGAAAATGAATGTCGAAAAGGAAAATGGTTCATTTTCCTATTCGGATAACGAATAAGGAACTGAATAACGAAAAGGAAAATGAATGTCGAAAAGGAAAATGGTTCATTTTCCTATTCGAAAAGTGCAAAGGAAACTGAATAACGAAAAGGAAAATGAATGTCGAAAAGGAAAATGGTTCATTTTCCTATTCGGATAACGAATAGTAAACTGAATACCGAAAAGGAAAATGAATGTCGAAAAGGAAAATGGTTCATTTTCCTATTCGGATAACGAATAGGAAACTGAATAACGAAAAGGAAAATGAATGTCGAAAAGGAAAATGGTTCATTTTCCTATTCGGATAACGAATAGGAAACTGAATAACGAAAAGGAAAATGAATGTCGAAAAGGAAAATGGTTCATTTTCCTATTCGGATAACGAATAGGAAACTGAATAACGAAAAGGAAAATGAATGTCGAAAAGGAAAATGGTTCATTTTCCTATTCGGATAACGAATAGGAAACTGAATAACGAAAAGGAAAATGAATGTCGAAAAGGAAAATGGTTCATTTTCCTATTCGAAAAGCGAAAATGAAACTGAATAACGAAAAGGAAAATGAATGTCGAAAAGGAAAATGGTTCAATTTCCTATTCGGATAACGAATAGGAAACTGAATAACGAAAAGGAAAAATAATGTCGAAAAGGAAAATGGTTCATTTTCCTATTCGAAAAGCGAAAAGGAAACTGAATGTGAAAAGGAAACTGAATGTCGAAAAGGAAAATGGTTCATTTTCCTATTCGGATAACGAATAGGAAACTGAATAACGAAAAGGAAAATGAATGTCGAAAAGGAAAATGGTTCATTTTCCTATTCGGATAACGAATAGGAAACTGAATAACGAAAAGGAAAATGAATGTCGAAAAGGAAAATGGTTCACAACTGGTACAAACATGATCATTAATAATTTTAATAAACCTTTAAAGATTTCCTGGACATTAATTCTGAGTACTTATGAACATTGTGGTTTTTCACATAGTAATTTGGGACGATTTTTTTACGTTGTTCTGTAAAAGCAGTGCATTCAAACGTATAATGGTATTCATCTCCTATTTTATTACAGTTACATAAATGACAACGACGATTTTCTCTTTCAATATTTTTCCATCAACCAGTTTTTTTTTTTTGTAAATGATGATATGTTGTCCGAAATCTGCATAGTTTTATAGCTTCCGAAAAGTTCAAGACATTTAAATTATTTTCGAATTCCAATTTTGTTTTAAAAATTCTTTAGTTTATTGCTTTTGGCAGTATTATTGATGGCACCTAAATTGTACTGTATATTATAGTATTTATAAGTCGGGCATCTGATCTTCTATATGCAAGGCTTCTCAAATTCAGGAGGTTTAGCATGTTTGATATGCTAGAGCTGTTATGGTATCTGTTAGTTACGAACGTAGCTGCACGTCTTTGGATCACACAAAGAGCAGGCATATTCTAGTGAAAGATGAACAAGTGCTTTATATGCCTACTCCTTAACCTTAGTTTTCGTTTCAAGAAGCTGAGAGTGTTGGTTGCTTTGTTGCATATATTTATGTGACTGTCCCATTTAGGATCTTGCTGGATTGTAATGTCAAGGTATTTTTGCTTTTTTAACGTGTTCTAGGTATGACCATACAGTGTATAAGTGTGTTTGATTGAGTTTTATTTTTTTTTATCTCGGAATAACTAAATCGGCAGTAATCATTCTTTTCCTAAACCATGATGGTGTTGCAAAGAACAAGTTAAGAGATTAAAATGTGCACTTTTCATTATATTAAAAAATGTTACTGCCTCATTGTTTTGAATACTAGTAACATTGTAAAGAAACATATGTTTGAATGCCAGAATGTATCTACTATATGATTAGTAATTCGAATGATCATTATAACTGTTAAATGAAGTTAATATTGTTTATCATTTTCAAGGCTGCCATGCGTGGAGCAGGAGTTGCTTACCCTTCCGCACATGGACTCTTTAGTGGGGTTCGTGTACTTCAAGTTTTGCTTTTTTGTTTTGTTTTTGTTTTATCATGGTTCTGCCCTTCTTTCACTTATCGTTTCATAAATACTTCTTGATATCTTCGATTATTTTTTCTTCATATACGAGTCACAACTTTCAAGAACCGCCATTGGCGGCTTTTACCAATTAAGAAAGTGACTTTCGGAATATTCAGGAAACTAAATATGCGGTCTTTAACAGAGCGTACCATGTAATTTTAAACACCGACAGTTGCTTACCAGCGCATTTCTTTTTTATTTGAATTGTTTGGATAGCAATGGCAGCAGTAAGTGTAATATTTTTTTCTCATAAATGTATGTTTTTTTACTCTGTAGTTTTTTTCCTATTATAATTTGTTTATTAGTATCTTGTTAATAATGTTCATGTTCTTTATTTTGTCATGAAACACACCACTATACAGATTAACCCAATTACAATTTGACGCAGCAACATAGCAAAAAAGGGGAGGGCAAGTGAAAGATTTAATTTTAGTTAGATTGAAGCAAAAGATACCAGGAGAGTCCGAGGCAGAATGCACAGTTCTGTTCGGGGGAGGAACGTTCTCGGCTTCAGGTTTTCATGAACAAAGACAGTTCTTCCCAGCAATCTTTTATAAAATTCATATTTTTATAATTTATATTTTTTATAACTCATTCCACCCAGACATTTGACTTAAGAATACGGAGTACATTTTTGGCGATATTTTCCTTTTATATGAAAATAAGTTTGAGGATATCATAAAACCAAATTTAAACTAAAAATATTTTTACACCTTATTGAAATACAACCGGTACCAATGTTAGTGTTAATGAATGCAATTCTAACTGGGCATATTTAACTTAAATTCCACAAAAATAATATGATTCTTAATCATTAGCATATGTTGATTACATAAAAGAAAGGACGGTGTATTTTGTGACCCGGAGATAACTTGCTGTTGATGCCAAGTCAATGTTAACAATGTTTTGAAAGGTTGTTAATATATACTTCGTCACGCTATTGGAATTGTTATTAATTTAATTATACCATGTATACAAAATGATAATCAGTACAATCGAAAATAAATACAGACGAAAGACAAAAATTAGTTTCATGTGATTGTTTTATGGGAAGTTAAAAAAACAACACCATTGTTCTTTAAATGTTGGCAAGAAATAGACAGTCAAGTTCATACAAATATATTGCATGTTGAAAGGTGTCTCAGCTAGCGAAAAAAAAGAATTTCCTTTCGCCGATCTATACTAAATGTTACCGTGTCTGTGCGGCGGTTTTTTGCCTGACAAATGAAAACTGCTTACCGCGTTTGGTCGAGTTTATATTCCTTTTGTAGATCCCTACTATCATATTTTGAAATAAACAATTATTTTCCACATTTAATCTGAAAATGAAAATTCCGCCGCATTTCAAAACATTCGTGAGAATAGATCAATTATAATGATCATATTTTCCCGCTTTTGCTAGAAACACCAACAATTATGGCGTAAATTATAGTTTCGTACCATTATCATACGTCATACATTTATTTCCCTGGTGTAGATTTGGTTCTCTGCCTTTGCGAGATTACGTATATGCTCCATCCACGAGACCAGATTTGATGGATGTGAACCGGTCTATCACAGGTGATGTATTTATTGGTAACAAGGACAAAAAATTCTAAAGGTTGTGTAATTGCAACTAGTAAAAAATTGACCTTAATATATATTTTATATTTTGCTCTGTTTATTCTTGAAAATAAAAGACACCAAGGTTATAACATTTCCTACGGAAAACGCGAATTTCGTCCAATCAAAACAGAGCGATTTACGTGCTTTATTTAATATGCATCATATCAACATCTAATAGTCCTTTTTATAACTGAAATAGTGCTCACCAGGTGTTAACAATATGCCAATCAACTAATTAACACGATAAAGATAAAAAAAAACAAGTACTATCTTTAAAAAAGATAGTCGACGCATTTAATGTTTAACTCTTAGAACGGAAACTGAACAAATAACAATAAAAAAAAAAACTAAAAAACTTTTCAAACGAAAGAATGAGACCAAAACACTTACATTTTCTTTCATTAATGTGTGTGGAGGAGGTAAATAATTAAGAAACGTGCTGCGAACTGTATCCAATCAAAATAAGGCTATAATATAAGAAGGTTGCTACATTAATGTATTAATCATGGATTTTTTAAACAATAGGGTATTATCAAAAAGAGACTTTGCAATTAGAGCTCCATCTCTTGTCTGCACGTGACGACGGACGAAAAGAAAAAAGATAGGCATTAATGGCTTTAAAATCATAGTGCTAACAATAAACATATTTAAATATCCCCAGTGAAAAGCTATTTCAGAAGTTGAAGATCGCAATTGAAAATAAAAAAAATGAAAACCTTCCTATGTATATCTCAGAGTTGTGAGTTTTTTTCTTGCGATGTATCGTATATATTAACTCGAAAACAAGTGAGTAACAATTTTAAAACAGCACCAGTCCTTTTTGTTTTTTTTTATTTCATAAGCAAATATGTACTTACATGCATTAAGTAATATTAATTACAGGTTGCTATTTTATTAATTTGACTATATTTTATAATGGAAACTTCTGAAGTAAAATATTTTAATTGGAATTGTATTAACATGATTGAACCCAAAATGTCAATTCAATGCTAATTAAGTGAATTGAAATCTGTAATGTGTATGTTATTCATAAAATAGGGGGGTGGGGGTAAATAATTGCAAGGAACCATTATTGACTTTTACTCAATTCTATGGGCTGTGCGTGTATAGTAAACACAATGTGTTATCGAACCACTGTGTCTCATACAAGTTCCGAAAATTACCAATGACTTAATTACCTTTGTGTAGGATCATTTATGAAAATAATTTCACGATAGAGAGAGAGAGAGAGAGAGAGAGAGTGCGTGTGTCACGCAGTCAAATCAAGAAAATATGGCGTAAATACATACGCAAGTTTGTCTTCAATTATACTACGTTACCATGGGTTAAGCGTCTTTTAGTTCAAAGGTCACAATTCGAACTTATACAGACTGCGTCCGGACCTAAACGACACCGTCAAATCTAATTAACTGATAAGGACCGAGAAGTGATAAAAGTGTCTCGTTAGCAGCATGTGTGTGGGGAAATGTCATATATTGACAATAAAGTTAGATTAAACATTTGTTACAATATTCATTAAAGATTTAATACATTATTGACCCTTGGGAATCATCTCAGCCATTTATAAATTTAGACAGTCCGGACCATTACAGAAAATTGTAAATTTACGATAAATTGTAAAATTACACAAAAATGTAAATTTACATAAAATTGTAACTTTTCTACAAAAATTACAGTTTTTCGTAAATTTACAAAAAAGTGTAAAAATCCAGAAAGTTACACGAACCTGTAATGGGAATTATTACATTTTTTCGTAATTTTTCATAAAGATTACGTCGCATCTTAAAATATAAGACTTCCGGTTCTGTTCAAATTTATTTTTCTCGATTAAATGAATTTTCCTGGATTATTGAATAATTTTCCCTATATCTACAATCATATCAGTAACAGAATATCGCATTGAGGTTAAAGCGAATTCCCTATTTCCAGAGCGAATTACGCTCAAATATTGTCGATAAAAAACACGTGCTCAACACGTGGTGAGAGATAACTCTTCAATGATTGTAAAGCTATCTTGAATTACCTCCCTTTGATCTAACTTATATAATCCCTTATTAACATTTTATTTGCTAGTGGTTGTTTTTATTCGAAAAAAACAATTAAACATCATAAGTTATCTATCGTTCCAATTAACAGATGTGTTTTTCACCCCACTTTGTTTTGTCTTCATCCCACCCACTTAAAAATATTTATATTGTCAGCTTTATCAGGACAGTCTATACTAAGTAGTATAGACTGTCCTTGGCTTTATGTTAGTTATGGGTTGAACCTGCAGATATTTGTAAGTTAAAACTTTATTGCAAGGAAACCCCTTTATCACGAAAAAGCCGTAAATTTGTTATTTTTACAGCAACGGTAAAATAACTTAGCCGATACATGTACCAAAATTCAAGAAAAAAGAATGGAAGTGTTCATGGTTTTATACACGAACATTTATCATATTGACCAGCGAACTGAATACTGACCACTCAATTTTCTATAAATATGTCATAAATTGCAATGTACTAGTTGAAATCCTATTTAGGTGAGAAAAGACAGTATATAGGGGGGTGGGGGTTGAGCAAGATCTTTTCTGTTAACGTATTTTTGGAAATTTGTACACTGTTTTTTTTTTAAATAAAGCAACTGTTAACTGTTTTCCAACCTTTAGCTGTTATTGTTTTTCCTAAAAATTGACATTGTTCTTTACTGTTATAATGAAAATAAAAACCCTGTTTGCTGTTAATAGTCAGAACAATGTTAACTGCTTTACAAATTTTGTATCTGTTAATTCATTTTATCCACCACTTTTTTAATGTAATTGAGTCTTCCTTTGAATACATAAGGATCAAATACTAGTAACTACGGACATACTGATTAATGTATGCATTTTCTCGCCGTATCCACTTCGATAAGATTCTGCTGTTATCTGTTTTTCGATTTTTGAACTCACTGTTTTCTGTTTTCTCATGTAAATTGTTGTTATATGTTGTTATTATTTTTAATTTACTGTTAATATCTACCCCCCCCCTTTTTTTTCACCCATAATATACTTAAAAGTCACAAGTTAATTAGTCGTGACAACGAGTTACTAAGTATATACAATTTTTACCAGAAACTGAAAAGGGTGGTGACTTTTACTAGGTTTATCGATCCTATTTGTACCATTAGCGTTGCCTATGGAAGCGCATTTCTGCCAACAGCAGAAAAACAACATCTCTTAATATCCTAATACGAAAATATGCAATACCTCCGAGCACTATAACAATACCTATGCTTCGCTTAGTTAGTGAATAATTTCGTCTCGTTCATACACCTTTAAACTCCTATAAAACAACTTTTATTACTATAATAATTATGGGATATTGTAATCTGCGGATGCAAATTAAATAGTATGAACCAATGAATCGTCTTTGCTTTTCAATTTTCATTATAAGAGGTGGACGGGTTGGCATAAATTTAAACGGCATAAAAATAATTGCAACACAGTATCAGTTATTTGTAGCGACAAAGTAGAAAACTGTGTATGCTTTTATTGCTTTACGTGAAAAAATAATTAGCTATTGACTATAATAAAAAAAAATCTTGTGTGCCGTCCGATATTGCCGATCGTATTATTGCAGCGATATCCCTTTAACAAATATTTTTTCTCCAGTGAATTCTTACTGGTATCTCAATTATTCACAATAAGATAATAATGGCACCTGTTTAACATTTCACCCGTCCGAAACTCAAAATCATCTTGAAATCCAAAATATTAAAATTAAAATATTAAACATCGGTATGTTTTGTATGAAAATAATATTATTTTACATGTTTTATACTATAAATTATGATTGACCGTTATTCAAGTTTTTTTACCTCGATGGAAAACATAAATGTGTTACTTAAAATTACATCGTTCAATTTATTTGATTCTAATTAAATATAATACTCGAATATACACAAAAGAAAAAAGAGTAAAGTTGAAACTGCTTTTAAAAGATGTTCTATTTTTGGTAACGAAGATCATCTTGTTTTGAGGGCGAAACTATATATCGGGTAAAACTTGGTTACGTACTCCAAATAAATCATCCATACCAATTTCAATTTCTGTTAATTCAGAAATTTTGACTGTCCAAGGGGTATGGACCAAGAAACTGATATATGGCCAGCTGAATGCAAGAGTCATATAAAATTTGGACTGTCCATGTCACGACCCGAGGGTTGTCCAAATTTTTTAATTTTGCCATCAGCAACATCAACTATTCTGTTATTATTGCACTGAAGAATCATAAATACATTGATAAATTTGTGCATGTAATTTTTGCGGTTTTTCTTTTTCTTTTTCTTTTTTTTTTTGATAAAAGGTCCGTTTTTTCTTCATCAAGCATTTTTCAGTGTAGCGTGTTGATATTTTACTAGCCATTCATTGAAAAAAGAAAAAGGAAGGGAAATAACTGTAAAATTTAATCCATAGCTAGCTGTCCGATTTTCTAATATGGACTGTTAGCTATCAGGCCATATGATAAAATCGGACCGCTGGCTTTTTCGCATTTCTTTATGAAAGCTGATCGGTTGTTAGCTAATCAAATGTACTAATTTATTAATTTATTACTGATATGCAATAATATAAGTGTACACTCTGCCCTGCGGGCAGGGTATACTCGACTCCAATCTTAATTGACAAAGATTGCCAGTTTCATACCGAAGGTCGGGGTTTTTGCTCCGTGTACTCTGTTTTCCTCCCCCTTCAATAAAAACTGGACGCCAGGATAATAGCTGAAAAATTGCTGAAAGTGGCGTTAAACAACATTCAAACTTAAATACATCTAAAATCAGGCACTGGTATATTGTTGTCTGTCAAAAAATCACTTATCCGTCGACTGAGTAAATTTGATTTCAATATTACATATTTATTCATTGACCTAGTTCAGCTAATGGTAAAATAAGAAAAAATCAACGGTTTAGGTATGTACAACTTTAAGGATGCGTTGAAGAATTCCTTAGCGTACATATCATCGGTCTTGTGAAAGTGGTTTAGAGTGGGTGTTAAATACGTTGAACAGAAAGTTTGACAGTGAAATAAATACAGAAGCGAATCGTTGATTGGGCTCGCAACCACTTGACGTCGATAAATGATATGCAAGACCATTGAGTTGTTATGCCCTTAAAGTAGGATCTCGTATACTCGATATTTCTAGCATCATAAACTTTAGCATTTTGTTTTGAAATGTATTGTTTGGAATTTTTGGTTCAGTAAAAATATTACATTGTAATTCTTCTCTCAGTGACCATGGCCGTGAGAAAACGGGGGGTGGGGGGTGCGCACCTCATTATAAAACAACTTTGTTATGTTACCTAGAATCGAAATACTTTGTGGCCATCGTCAGGATCATAGGATGCAGACGACAGCCGGTTGTTATGAATTATCTAACCTATCAAACGAAATTATGAAAGCGCTAATAGTGCCCAGAATTGTTCTATTTTTTTAAACATTTTTTTTATCTAGGAGGGGCCACGTCCCAGACCCTCCTCCGCAACTCTTCCTTAGCAGAGAACTCTAAACTGCAGACGGCCATGTGGTGGAGGTGTTTGAATTTATCCTCAATCCTATTACCAAAAAATTCCAATTTATAGCCTTAAGTTAAACCTTAAACTATCAAAGTGTTTTATGCCTTTATTATTATTTTTTAAGCTGTTGGTTGGGTGAATAGTGGGGGGGGGGGGGGGGTTGGTCGACCACTAAATTGTAATTGTTTAATTTATGCATGTATACCTATTCACGAGTGTAATGTCTGGTTACGATACATCTCCATTAAAAGTTTAATTTAGACATACCTAGATCTATCATATTTAAGTAAGCAAGTATCAATCTCTTAGTTTAAGTTAAAACAATTATATTTCAATACAATATCACGTCTAACGTTATGAATCGAGAATCGAGCGATCCAGTTGAAAAAAAAGAATATTGAGTGATGTTGGGTACGGCGAATACACCTTGAACAAATACATGTATCCATCAAAGTTGGAGAAATTTTCACTAAAATTGTGACACTCCGAAAAAGACTTATTATACCTTGTTCATTCAAACATATTGCACTGAAGACATGAAAGACATGAGAGTCTACGAGTCTACTGGTTTAAAGGTCTACATGTCTACAGATCGACATGTATGCAAGTCTATATAGGCTGGTTTGACATATCTACAGGTCTTCGAGTCTATATGTAGACAAGGGCATATGGCTATAGCCTGACATTCATACAGGTCGAAGTAAGCAGACATGAATGAATACACAGGTGGACACATATTTGAACCAAAAACAATTTTAAACTTGTCTTAAAATTTAATTAAAAAAAAAATAATTTCATTTTATATTCAAAATTATAAATTTCTACACAACATCACTTTCTTTGACCCGCGACGTCACCATTGACGGCAAGCTGATATTGATGATCTTAATATTGACGACGGGCAGATTCGATGACTGATATCGTATCAGCCCGTCATCAATGATAACATCATCGATATCAGCCCTTCGTCCAGATTTAACATTAAACCACAACCTATGTTTCAAAAGAGAAATATTAAGCAAGAAAATTGTCATATACGCGAAGTCCAATATAAAGAAATAGGTCTTCGGCTAAACTGTATGATAAAGACTTTATGACACAGGTTTTTCCATAACAGGTCCTGTGTCGTTCATCGATTACGACTCGACTTTCGCCTCATCCTAATATAGGAGTCTAGGAATAATATGGGACCTGATATAGAAAACCCTGTGTAACATGTTTATGTGTCTTTAGTTTGATACGTCTATAGGTTGAAAGGTATAAATGTCTATTGGCTGACATGTCTACAGGTCTACTAGTCTACAGGTTTATGTGTCTTTAGTTTGATACGTCTATAGGTTGAAAGGTATAAATGTCTATTGGCTGACATGTCTACAGGTCTACTAGTCTACAGGTCGACGGGTATATATGTCTATAGGCTGACAGGTCTGCAGTTTTAAGAGTCTACAGGTCAAAAGGAATATATGTCTATAGGCTAATATCTCTACAGTTCTAAAGGTCTACAGGTGGACATGTATATATGCCTATAGGCTGACATTTCTACAGATCTACGAGTCTATATGTAGACGATTATTTATGTCTTTAGGCTGACATGTCTACAATTCAAAGTGTCTACAAGTCCACATGTATATATGTCGATAGACTGAAATGTGGACAGATCTAAGAATCTACAGGTCAACAGGTACATGTATTAGATGTCTATATATAGGCTGGCCTAACATGTCTACTAGTCTACAGGTCTACAGGTAAATATGTCTATTGGTTGGCCTGACATGTCTCCAAGTCTACTAGTCTACAGGTGGAAAGGTATAGATGTCTATAGGCTTACATGTCTACAAACCTACGGTTATATATTTCTATAGGCTGACTAATGTTTACTGGACTACTGGTCTACTAGTCTACAGGTCGACATGTATATGTTTTAGGCTGACATGTCTACAGTTCTATGAGTTTACAGGTCGATGTTCATTTTTGTCTACAGGCTGACATGGTTACAGGTCTACTAGTCTACAGATATATGTCTTTCGGCTACAGGTCGACGGGTACATCTCTATGGGCTGGGCTAACAGGTCTACAGTTGTGTATCTTTATACGCAAATATATCTACAAGTATACAAATTTATAGATGGACGGGTTTATATGTCTATGGCTGGGCTGGTATGTTTTCAGATCTAGGCGCTTACAGGTCAACAGGTATATACATCTTTAGACTGAAGTCTACAGTGCAAAGAGTATAAAGGTCGACATCCGTATATATCTATTGGCTAACATCTAACTAAACAGTTCTAAGGGTCTACAGGTGGACATGTATATATATCTATAGGGTGACATCTCTACAGATCTACGAGTCTACAGGTGGACGGGTATATATGAATATAGGCTGACATATATGCGAGTCTACAGGTCCACATAAATATAAGTCTATAGGGTTACATACATATGGGTTGACAGGTATATATGTCTATTGGCTTGTCTAAAATGCCGAGAGATCTATGAGTGTACAGGTCGACGATTGTATCCGTCTATAGGATGCGGTGACATTATAAATAGATCTTCGGGTTTAAAGGTCAACATCTTCTACAGTTCTAAGAATCTACAGATCGATGTGAATATTATTAGTTATATTCGTTCTTATCTGTAGATATGGAAATTTTAACAATTGAAAGCCCAAGTACATCCCGAAGTCGAGGGGTGTACAGGGTGCTGAAGGTGTTATAATCTCTATATCTTCTAATATGAACGTGTATAACGAATTATCCCGATTATAGTCTGAAATAATGTATTGTTAGCTAGTGTGACACCGCAATTGCTGACGATAAAGTAACGTTTTCTTCGTGAGAAAAAATGGTGTTCTTTGCAAAATGTAGGGTACTACCTTAGATAGAACCCTACAGTAGTCGACATATAAGAGTTTTTTGTTGGATTCAAGTAGATGTTGACTAATTTCATTTTGGCACTGAATGTCATCAGCGTAGACGTCATATATAGTGTGATGTCGATGTAGATTAATTGCATATCCCTTTTTTTTGCTTTTCTGTTGTAAGTAGAATATATTTTGATCTGTTTTCTACGATTTACTTTTCTGTATGGGAAGCTAACCGTTTCGCCGTTTACTGAAAATGTCTCGAGTGAGGAAACAAAAAATTACCTGAAAGAATCACAATTAATACTATTCTTAAAATAAGTGAAAAGAATTAAAACGGTAAAAGTTAAATGTCCGTTCAGAAATATTGCATGCTGTTAAATATCACCTTAAACTGTACATATTTTAACACTTTAATATGTATGTTCTAAATAAAGGGCAAAATTTCAATTAACCCACTTTCCCACGAGGTCAGTAGACTTTAGTATTGCAGATTTATTACCGCTTTAATTTCCCCACATCACTGCATTAGAACGCCCTGTCAGATTGATTGATAGTTATTTGCTGTATATTATGCGGTGATACTTATGCCATAATAAACAAAAGTTTACAAGGATCAGCGGCGGATATAGAGGGGGTGTCCTAGGGTTGGATCCCTTATATCCTTCCATAAGTTTTGTTATTTCCGTCGGATAGCTCAGCTACCATCTAAAATGTGATTTGTTCATATGGATCACGTGACTTTTTTTACACACACGCATGTAACCGTATAGCCCGCATCTGCGATGCTCGCTATAAGGCAGCTTGTACTGTATATTCATCAACAAACCCGCTCTGGTAAGCAACATGAAAAACTTAAACAAAGATTTTTCGTTTATCTTTTTTTCGTCATGTCCTTGTGAATAAATACAGACGACGCGTTGGATTTTGCGATTTATGTTGCAAATCATAATGAAAATGATCTCGTATTTTAATGCGTAACATATTTATTCAAGCATAATTTTTTAACAATCTCCGAAACGGAGGCTACATAGCTGAGGGGGTCAAGAGTGAGGTCATTAACTGGTTAACAATTTTTTTTCCCAAAACAGATAAAAGTAAATTTAAAATAATGATAACAGATAACCGAAATTAACATGAGAAAACAGAAAACAGTGAATTAAAAAAAAAAAATTGGAAAAACAGAAAACAGCAAAATTAAATTTAGAGGGAATAACAGAGAAAAACACTTAACAGTGTTCCGACTTTTAACAGCAAACAACGTTTTTTTTTTAATTATAACAATTAAAAACAATGTCAATTTTTAAGAAAACAAATAACAGCTAATGGTTGAAAAACAGTTAACAGTTGGTTTAAATAAAAAAAAAAACCTGTTAATAGATGTGTGAAAATGCCCAAAAGCACGTTAACAGAGAAAAGATCTTCCCCCTCTTATAAAAACACTGATTTAACTGTCAGTTATCAGGTATTTATCTTTTGAGTAGCGATTATCTATATATAGTTTATTCTCACACAGCCAATAATATAATTGGTACAGAGAAAGTAAAAAATAAACAAACAAAACAACAGTCTGTATAATATATATTCAAACAATAATAAGGTTATGCTTACACAACTGGTAAGCCAGGGACGCAAACATGATCATTAATAATTTTAATAAACCTGCAACGATTTCCTGGACATTAATTCTGAGTACTTATGAACATTGTGGTTTTTCACATAGTAATTTGGGACGAATTTTTTACGTTGTTCTGTAAAAGCAGTGCATTCAAACGTATAATCGTATTCATCTCCTATTTTATTACAGTTACATAAATGACAACGACGATTTTCTCTTTCAATATTTTTCCATCAACCAGTTTCTTTTGGTAAATGATGATATGTTGTCCGAAATCTGCATAGTTGTATAGCTTCCGAAAAGTTCAAGACATTTAAATTATTTTCGAATTCCAATTTTGTTTTGAAAATTCTATAGTTTATTACTTTTAACAGTATTATTGATGGCAACTAAATTGTACTGTATATTATAGTATTTATAAGTCGGGCATCTGATCTTCTATATCCAAGGCTTCCCAAATTCAGGAGGTTTAGCATGTTTGATATGCTAGAGGTGTTATGGTATCTGTTAGTTACGAACGTAGCTGCACGTCTTTGGATCATTTCTATTTTGTTAATGTTTTCTGCTGTATAAGGATCACACACAGAGCAGGCATATTCTAGTGATAGATGAACAAGTGCTTTATATGCCTACTCTTTAACCTTAGTTTTCGTTTCAAGAAGCTGAGAGTGTTGGTTGCTTTGTTGCATATATTTATGTGACTGTCCCATTTAGGATCTTGCTGGATTGTAATGTCAAGGTATTTTTGCTTTTTTAACGTGTTCTAGGTATGACCATACAGTGTATAAGTGTGTTTAATTGAGTTTTATTTTTTTTTATCTCGGAATAACTAAATCGGCAGTAATCATTCTTTTCCTAAACCATGATGGTGTTGCAAAGAACAAGTTAAGAGATTAAAATGTGCACTTTTCATTATATTAAAAAATGTTACTGCCTTATTGTTTTGAATACTAGTAACATTGTAAAGAAACATATGTTTGAATGCCAGAATGTATCTACTATATGATTAGTAATTCGAATGATCATTATAACTGTTAAATGAAGTTAATCTTGTTTATCATTTTCAAGGATGCCATGCGTGGAGCAGGAGTTGCTTACCCTTCCGCACATGGACTCTTTAGTGGGGTTCGTGTACTTCAAGTTTTGCTTTTTTTGTTTTGTTTTTGTTTTATCATGGTTCTGCCCTTCTTTCACTTATCGTTTCATAAATACTTCTCGATATCTTCGATTATTTTTTCTTCATATACGAGTCACAACTTTCAAGAACCGCCATTGGCGGCTTTTACCTATTAAGAAAGTGACTTTCGGAATATTCAGGAAACTAAATATGCGGTCTTTAACAGAGCGTACCATGTAATTTTAAACACCGACAGTTGCTTACCAGCGCATTTCTTTTTTATTTGAATTGTTTGGATAGCAATGGCAGCAGTAAGTGTAATATTTTTTTCTTATAAATTTATGTGTTTTTACTCTGTAGTTTTTTTCCTATTATAATTTTTTTATTAGTATCTTGTTAATAATGTTCATGTTCTTTATTTTGTCATGAAACACACCACTATACAGATTAACACAATTACAATTTGACGCAGCAACATAGCAAAAAAGGGGAGGGCAAGTGAAAGATTTAATTTTAGTTAGATTGAAGCAAAAGATACCAGGAGAGTCCGAGGCAGAATGCACAGTCCTGTTCGGGGGAGGAACGTTCTCGGCTTCAGGTTTTCATGAACAAAGACAGTTCTTCCCAGCAATCTTTTATAAAATTCATATTTTTATAATTTATATTTTTTATAACTCATTCCACCCAGACATTTGACTTAAGAATACGGAGTACATTTTTGGCGATATTTTCCTTTTATATGAAAATAAGTTTGAGGATATCATAAAACCAAATTTAAACTAAAAATATTTTTACACCTTATTGAAATACAACCGGTACCAATGTTAGTGTTAATGAATGCAATTCTAACTGGGCATATTTAACTTAAATTCCACAAAAATAATATGATTCTTAATCATTAGCATATGTTGATTACATAAAAGAAAGGACGGTGTATTTTGTGACCCGGAGATAACTTGCTGTTGATGCCAAGTCAAGGTTGACAATGTTTTGAAAGGTTGTTAATATATACTTCGTCACGCTATTGGAATTGTTATTGATTTAATTATACCATGTATACAAAATGATAATCAGTACAATCGAAAATAAATACAGACGAAAGACAAAAATTAGTTTCATGTGATTGTTTTATGGGAAGTTAAAAAAACAACACCATTGTTCTTTAAATGTTGGCAAGAAATAGACAGTCAAGTTCATACAAATATATTGCATGTTGAAAGGTGTCTCAGCTAGCGATAAAAAAGAATTTCCTTTCGCCGATATATCCACTATACTAAATGTTACCGTGTCTGTGCGGCGGTTTTTTGCCTGACAAATGAAAACTGCTTACCGCGTTTGGTCGAGTTTATATTCCTTTTGTAGATCCCTACTATCATATTTTGAAATAAACAATTATTTTCCACATTTAATCTGAAAATGAAAATTCCGCCGCATTTCAAAACATTCGTGATAATAGATCAATTATAATGATCATATTTTCCCGCTTTTGCTAGAAACAGCAACAATTATGGCGTAAATTATAGTTTCGTACCATTATCATACGTCATACATTTATTTCCCTGGTGTAGATTTGGTTCTCTGCCTTTGCGAGATTACGTATATGCTCCATCCACGAGACCAGATTTGATGGATGTGAACCGGTCTATCACAGGTGATGTATTTATTGGTAACAAGGACAAAAAATTCTAAAGGTTGTGTAATTGCAACTAGTAAAAAATTGACCTTAATATATATTTTATATTTTGCTCTGTTTATTCTTGAAAATAAAAGACACCAAGGTTATAACATTTCCTACGGAAAACGCGAATTTCGTCCAATCAAAACAGAGCGATTTACGTGCTTTATTTAATATGCATCATATCAACATGTAATAGTCCTTTTTATAACTGAAATAGTGCTCACCAGGTGTTAACAATATGCCAATCAACTAATTAACACGATAAAGATAAAAAAAAACAAGTACTATCTTTAAAAAAGATAGTCGACGCATTTAATGTTTAACTCTTAGAACGGAAACTGAACAAATAACCAAAAAAAAAACTAAAAAACTTTTCAAACGAAAGAATGAGACCAAAACACTTACATTTTCTTTCATTAATGTGTGTGGAGGAGGTAAATAATTAAGAAACGTGCTGCGAACTGTATCCAATCAAAATAAGGCTATAATATAAGAAGGTTGCTACATTAATGTATTAATCATGGATTTTTTAAACAATAGGGTATTATCAAAAAGAGACTTTGCAATTAGAGCTCCATCTCTTGTCTGCACGTGACGACGGACGAAAAGAAAAAAGATAGGCATTGATGGCTTTAAAAATCATAGTGCTAACAATAAACATATTTAAATATCCCCAGTGAAAAGCTATTTCAGAAGTTGAAGATCGCAATGGAAAATAAAAAAAATGAAAACCTTCCTATGTATATCTCAGAGTTGTAAGTTTTTTTTCTTGCGATGTATCGTATATATTAACTCGAAAACAAGTCAGTAACAATTTTAAAACAGCACCAGTCCTTTTTGTTTTTTTTATTTCATAAGCAAATATGTACTTACATGCATTAAGTAATATTAATTGCAGGTTGCTATTTAATTAATTTGACTATATTTTATAATGGAAACTTCTGAAAGTAGTAGGGTGTGAGGTTTTTTAGACCCCACAAAAACGCAAGGCGTTCAGGCGTTCCCAAATATGGGCATGCCCCGCCCCCTTTCTATACACCGGAAGTGCGTCATCGGAGATTCCATCATCGCGCAAAACATACGTGTCTCATGACGTCACCGGAAGTACGTGAGTCATCGGAGATTCCATCATCGCGCAAAACCTTATTTGGTCAACCGATTCCAATGAGTCATCGTGGTTGCTAATAAGGATACGTCCATGACGCGCGACCATGAGTCATCGCGCGGCGTATAATTGTCATTCCATATTTGTTTCAATTAATGAAAACGTATATTTTAAGGAATTAATTACCATTCGCTTAATTAAACATCTAAAACATTTTATTGGATAAATTATTTCAAACATAGCGCCGATTATCGATCCGGTCATACACACCTGTCATAACGCGTTTCGGTCAGTGAACCTATTTATAGCCTATACGATTAATCTCACGTTCGATTAAATCCACATGTAGAGCTTGTCTTCAAATCTGTTATCATGTAGTTCTCATATTTACTTGTCTATTAACAATATTCATTCTGTATATAAACAGAAACAAATATATTATCAGCATTGGTATTTATTTTAATTATTATATTTAAAACATTGGTACAATCAAATATTTCAAACATATCGCCGAATTCAATTACCATACACTCAAGTCATAACACGTTAGTGAACCTATTTATAGCCTGTACGATTAATCTTTCACGTTCAATTAAATCAACATTTAGAGCTTATCTTCAAATCTGTTATATGAAATATCATGTAGTTCTCATATTTGCAATATTCCGTCTGTATATAAACAGATACAATTTTAAGTGGTGGTATTTCTGTCAATAATTATTTTAATTAATATATATAAAACATTAATTTATTGATGAAAGAAATATTTCACACATAGCGCCGAAAAGCGATCCGGTCATACACGTTTCGGTCAGTTTCTAGAGATTAAAGGTTTCTAAATAGCAGACGAAACTTAATTATGTTATCCTCAGATTACCCTTCAACGATTAATCTTTCACGGACATCTGTTTGATTTAATCAACACTATGCTTGAGGTATATAAACAGGTAAAATTTTAAGCCGTGGTATTTCTGTTAATAATTATTTATATAGGAATTAATTACCATTCGGTTTTTTAACCGGTATCATTATTTATTGGTTAAAAAATCAATATTTTTCAATCGACACGATGATAGAGATGACTTTTATTGACATATACTAGTATTTAATACACGAATATATACAATGCGTTGAAATAAATTTTTCTAGCGAATATTTTTCCTGTTCGGTAATTTTGTTATTATCCCATTGAGTTTATCTGTATCTTCAAATTACCTAATGCATACACCATGAGTCATCCTCTACATACGATGGTCGAATAAGGTAATCAGTCTTGGGTACGAGACAAACCTATGAATACATCCTAGTGAGTCATTATACGATGGCCAAATAAGGCGTACACACTTCCGACTACATGCGCATGTCCAAATGTCGAAAATTTGAACTATCCAATTGTAAAGCTCGTATTATATAACGACCAATAAAAACAAGTCTTACAAATAAACATGACTATAAAAACGTCACTAAACAGATCAAATAATCATTTTCACGATGGAGTTTCAATGCGATAGATGTTTCAAAACTTTCTCAAGACAAGCCGATCTTCAGAGACACAGTGACACAGTACATGGTTCCAGTCTATTTGCATGTGATATATGTGAAAAACAATTTAATAGAAAAGATAACTTCTTGAAACACAATCGTTCGTGTAAACTCGAGTGTAAATATTGTGACATTAACTTTGAACAAAAAGCAGATCTAGACTTTCATGTGAGTTCTCTACACTCAGACAAGAAATTTATATGCTCAAAATGCGGAAAGAAATTTTCCCAAAAACGTGATTTAAAGAAACACCAGGAAAAATGCAGTCAAATGGTAAGTTCAATTTATGTTTTTTTAGTTAACAAGGGTATCGAATTTTCCTTTCATAAAATTATTATCTATTGTTCTGTTGTTATTACCTATATCAGATAAAATGTATTCCCTTAACATATTTTGATTTTGAGTGTACAAATTAATTTGTTTGGATAAATGCTGAACATGGGTATACCGTAAAATACAGAATTAATTGATTTTTATCGGAAAAACGCTTTAACACGGGTATAATGTCAAATGTTAAAATACGGAATGATTTATTCGAGTGTTTGTTGTTTTTCCTTTTATATTTGCAGTCCATTGAACCGGAACCTGAACCAACGCCAGAACCAACTCCAGGTCCTTCGGAAGGCTACCGATGTCGACGGTGTACGGCACGCTTCCCCGATCGACGTCAACTGTACCTCCACGGCATGCAACACCACTACCAGAGCGGAGTCGGTGCTCTTCAGTCAAGACCTTGGGCAGAAGGAGAAGCTCCGTGGGAGACGGAAGAAGACGGACCTCTGAAGACCATCTACGAGGCCAACGCTCCCCTCATCCTGGAGAACCACCAAGAAAGTAGCGTCACCTCCACCTATAACGTTCCGCTGACCAACGATTTTACCGTCCAACAATTGATGGAGCACGCCGAACGGATCTACGATCGACAGGGACACGCATTTCGCCTCAACTTGGAATTCGGTCTGATTTTACGTCACACGGAAACGGGAGAATACAGATACTTCCGACCTTTCCAGAACGAGTCTCTGTTCGAGCGTCCCGTCTACATTTCCAGACGTCGAGATCTCAACCGTCTTCGTCTACGTCTTCAACGATTCGACATCACGGATTACATCTTGCGTCAACGACCGGATACCAAATGGAAACCCTACCTGATCACCAACGTCCGGTTCGTCCTATACAATTTAAACTATCCGCTGGGGAACGCCATTCAACTCCCGGAATACATAACAGCGTCCAAATCGATCGTGGCCTTGGACAAGAACACGCACAAACAACAACCATACAAAGACCACCTCTGCGCTTTCCGGTGTTTGGCCGTCCACCGGGGCCATTTGAGAGATGGCCTCGAGACACACACCAAAGCTTTGTTCGACCGATGGGTCCAGTTTGCCGGTGAACTTCAACTCGACGTCAATCCAACCGATTTCCAGGGACTGCCACTCCATCAGATGGCTTATTTAGAACGATGTTTCCAGATTAACGTCAACGTCTACCATCTACGTGACGACGGTGTGGCCCTCACCGTCTACAAGTCTCGATGTCATTACCAAGATACCATGCACGTCAATCAATTCGACCATCATCTTTCCTACATTTCGAATTTAGCGGCCTACACCCAGAAATACCAATGCGGCACCTGCGATCGCCATTTCAATAGACTAGACAACATGAAACGACATCAACTCAAATGTACCGGTCAGACCGTCTACAACTTTAAAGGTGGATTCTACGGTAATCCGAAAACCGTTTTCGACAAGTTGGAGGAGCAAGGCATCCACATTCCTACCAGCGATCGTCTGTACAAATACTTCATCGTCTACGATTTCGAGGCCATGCTCGTTCCCATTCAAGAATCCAATTCACCAAAACTGACATGGACCCAACGACACGAACCGATCTCCGTATCCGTCTGCAGTAACGTTCCCAACTTTACCGATCCACACTGTATCGTCGAGACCGATCTCCAGCTTCTTCTCCGTCGAATGGTGGAGTACATGACCCGCATCGCCGATAAAACCTATCAGCTGTGTCAACAACAATTTGCCGATGCTTTCGACCGGCTAGATAAAGACATCGACAACCCGATGCGTTCACTTCTCGAAGATGAGGACGACGAAGAACTCCTGGAGGTGAACGAAAAAGAGAAAAACGTCTTCAAGAAACTCAAAGAAGAACTGAACGCCTACTGTCGCCAAACCGTCGTATTGGGATTCAATTCGGCCAAATACGACATGAACTTGGTCAAAACCCGATTGGCACAGACTTTGGAGATGCACGGCCCGGGAGAAAAATTCACCGTCAAACGGAACAACAGCTACGCCTGTCTGGCTAACGACACCTTCAAATTTCTGGACATTACATCTTACTTAGCACCAGGAGTCAGCTACGCGCAATTCCTGAAAGCTTTCGACGTCACCGAAAACAAAGGCTTCTTTCCTTACGAATGGTTCGACGGTCCCGAAAAGCTCGAACATCCTACTCTGCCTCCGCATGCCGCCTTCTACAGTTCATTGAAAGCCAGCGACATCTCGGACGAAGAGTACCAGTTCTGTCAACGTGTTTGGATCGACCGGGGCATGTCCACTTTCCGTGACTTTCTCGTCTGGTACAACGATCTCGATGTCGGTCCCTTCGTCCAGGCCGTGGAAAATCTACAACAGTTCTATTTCGACCGTGGCATTGACTTATTCAAGACTTCAATCTCCGTTCCCGGGCTTGCTCGACGCATGCTGTTCGACACCGGTCGTCAAGCTGGAGCCTCGTTTGCCCTATTCGACGAAGCTAACAGTGACTTATACTTTTCCATCAAACAGAATTTAACCGGTGGCCCGTCCATCATATTCAATCGTCACCAAGAAGTCGGGCACACGTACATCCGAAACGTCAAGCCCTGTCAGAAGATTCTGGGGTTCGATGCCAACGCCCTCTACCTTTGGTCCATCGACCAAGAGATGCCGACCGGGAGCTTCGTACGACGACGCCAAGAGGACGGATTCAAGCCGCAGAAACGAGATCGGTACACCCTGATGTACGACTGGATGGAGTTCCTCAACCATTCCAATCACCTCCGCATTCAACACAAACTAAACACCGGCAAGGAGAAAAAGATCGGACCTTATCCCGTCGACGGTTTCGATGCCAATACCAACACCGTGTATCAGTTCCACGGATGTTACTGGCACGGACACCAATGCTGGCTGACCAAAAACGTCAAAGACCAGAAATGGCACGAAACAAGACAAGCCAAGCACGAGAAGACCATCAAGACCACCACTTTGATCCAGACGCAGGGATATACGGTCGTCGAAAAGTGGGAATGCCATTTCCGGAATGACATGCGCAGAGATCGTCACCTGAAAGCCTTTTGCGATGCACGCAAACCGCCGACGCCACAGGGATCCGTGACGGAAAACGAAATCTTGGAGGGAGTAGTCAGTGGAAAACTCTTTGGTATGGTGGAGTGCGACATCCGGGTTCCTGACGAATGGCCAGACTATTTCTGTCATCCGAGCATGACCCCATACCAATACTTTGAAGAAATGTCTCCTCTGTTTTGTACCACCGACGTTCCTTTCGAGCTCATCGGAGACCACATGCAGGACCACGTTCGTCGCTTTCAACTTTCAGAAAAACCGCGTCGGCTGTTAGTCGGAGGCATGCGAGGACGTCAAATGTTGATCGCCACTCCACTCCTAAAATGGTACCTAGAACACGGGATGCTGGTCACGAAAATATACCAAGTCGTGGAATTTACGCCGCAACGATGTTTCCGGGATTTCGTCCGTGAAGTCAGCGATAACCGACGACTGGGGGACATCCATCCGGATAAGGTCATCATCGCCGAAACTTCTAAACTTCACGGCAAAAGCGCTTACGGTGGGACCATCATGGACCAAGAAAAATTCCAAACCGTTACCTACGTGGAGGGCGAGGGCAGGGCCATGATGGAAGCCAACAAACCCCAATTTAAAAAGTTGACCACTCTGGTAGACGAAGACGAATATTTCGAAGTAGAAAAGTCGAAAGAACACCTCGACATCAACCTTCCCATACAGATCGGATACTTCATTCTCCAATACGCCAAACTAAGAATGCTCCAGTTCTATTACGATTTCCTGGACGTCTACGTCGATCGATCCGACTTTGAATATTGCGAGATGGACACGGATTCCGCCTACATATGAGTATGATGGTGACGTTATGATTGGTCTCTGCTCCAAGACCTACATCGTGCAGAAGATCAAGACGGTCTCCACATCCAGCACAGCGATGGCGGCCTACAGACTGTTGAGACGTGCCAAGAAGCTCCCGGTCAAACGACTTCTCCGCCACTCTCGACAAGTCACGGAAGTGAAATTCAGTTCGAAAGGGATCACCAAACGTCGTGTCAAGGCCCCGATGACCACCTTCCGTCACGTCCTCGACACACAACGCGTCGGTCAAGGAACCCTCAAAGGATTCCGTGCCATCGATAACGGCGTCTCTACATACGATCAAACGAGAAATGGATTCTCATACTTTTATTGTAAGAGACGAGTGTTGGATGACGGCGTGTCCACCGTTCCTCTCGACATGGAACTGTGCCCCGTAAGGACCGAAGAACCCACGAACGTCGAAGAACCGATGGATGTCGACCTCGATGACCACGATCGATACCTCGTACATCTTTTGGACACTAACTTTGAAAGCGACTCGGAATGACATAGCGTTACTCGAATTATTGTTTTATGATCATGTATGCTTTTTTTTAAATTAGATTGTTTAGTAATTTGAACGATCAAATATGAGAATTTAAGGAAATGTATTTGTTAAAAAAATGTATAGAAACCCTATAGGAACCTGTATAATTTTCACGTGTTAATGATTTTTAGTCGACTATTTTTCTTAACATTTGATTTTCGATGACTTAGAAATCGTATAATTTTAATTTTTTATCAGTTCCCATGTCTTTTCTATAGTAAATATGACGAGCCAAATTTCGATAATGTAGGATTTTTCATCGGTTAAATATAGAATCGTTGGAAATTTGAACGACCGAAAATGAGAATTTAAGGAAATGTATGCGATCAAAAAATGTATAGAAACCCTATAGGAACTCGTATATTTTTCACGTGTTAATGATTTTTAGTCGACTATTTTTCTTAAGATTTGATTTTCGATGACTTAGAAATCGTATAATTTTGATTTTTTATCAGTTCCCATGTCTTTTCTATAGTAAATATGACGAGCCAAATTTCGATAATGTAGGATTTTTCATCGGTTAAATATAGAATCGTTGGAAATTTGAACGACCGAAAATGAGAATTTAAGGAAATGTATGCGATCAAAAAATGTATAGAAACCCTATAGGAACTCGTATATTTTTCACGTGTTAATGATTTTTAGTCGACTATTTTTCTTAAGATTTGATTTTCGATGACTTAGAAATCGTATAATTTTGATTTTTTATCAGTTCCCATGTCTTTTCTATAGTAAATATGACCAGCCAAATTTCGATAATGTAGGATTTTTCATCGGTTAAATATAGAATCGTTGGAAATTTGAACGACCGAAAATGAGAATTTAAGGAAATGTATGCGATCAAAAAATGTATAGAAACCCTATAGGAACTCGTATATTTTTCACGTGTTAATGATTTTTAGTCGACTATTTGTCTTAAGATTTGATTTTCGATGACTTAGAAATCGTATAATTTTGATTTTTTATCAGTTCCCATGTCTTTTCTATAGTAAATATGACGAGCCAAATTTCGATAATGTAGGATTTTTCATCGGTTAAATATAGAATCGTTGGAAATTTGAACGACCGAAAATGAGAATTTAAGGAAATGTATGCGATCAAAAAATGTATAGAAACCCTATAGGAACTCGTATATTTTTCACGTGTTAATGATTTTTAGTCGACTATTTTTCTTAAGATTTGATTTTCGATGACTTAGAAATCGTATAATTTTGATTTTTTTATCAGTTCCCATGTCTTATCTATAGTAAATATGACGAGCCAAATTTCGATAATGTAGGATTTTTCATCGGTTAAATATAGAATCGTTGGAAATTTGAACGACCGAAAATGAGAATTTAAGGAATTAAATCTTTTTTTTTTTTTCACGACTTGATGTCGTTGTATTTTTTTTTTCTGTATTGTAAATAGTATGGATATATGTAATACTGGCTTGTATATAATATTTTTCACGTCGATTATTTTTTCTCGAAATTTGATGTCGTTGTATTTTTTTTTCTGTATTGTAAATAGTATTGATATATGTAATACTGACTTGTATATAATATTTTTCACGTCGATTATTTTTTCTCGAGATTTGATGTCGTTGTAGTTTTTCTGTATTGTAAATAGTATTGATATATGTAATACTGACTTGTATATAATATTTTTCACGTCGATTATTTTTCTCGAGATTTGATGTCGTTGTTTGTTCTGTATTGTAAATAGTATAAGTATATTCCTACTGACTTGTATATAATAAATGTCGTAACGTGTGTTTTTCTTTTGTCGAAAAAGTTACCCCTCCCAAGCGAAAACAAACTCGATAGATCAAGTCTACATGTTTTATTACAAAAAAATATCGATACAATTAAAGCGAAATCCAAGTTTTATTGTCTTTGACCGGAATGCCGGGTGGTCCGAGTTTTCTCTTCTTAGTTCCTTCTCCCGTTTGCTTCTTCTTCTGTTCGGCAAGGAGTTTTTGGTATCGTTCGTAAGGGATTAGGATCATTTTCTCCATGTCTCAAAGTTTTCTAAAAGGCGCACGACGGCAGCGGTTCCTCTTTGCAAGACGCAAAGTCTCTGTTTTCTCGTCGACGACTTTTTCCCCAAAACGTCGATGGTCTTTTTATATCGCTTCAGTCGTAGTTTCTCCTCCGGTGTCAGAACTATCGTCCCTTTGATGACGTTGTGGGCGATTTCGCTCAAGGCTTTCAGTTGCGATTTGTCGATGGTTTTTAGCAAGGCCTTTCTCTGGTCTTTCCTGGCCACTCTCAACAGATGGAGAAAGTGACGTTGGTCTTCTAGTAGTCGACCCATGACTTTTGAGTGTTCTCTTGGCGTCCTCTTATGTTTTCACGTAGACGATCGGGTCTTCTCCCGGAAACACGTGGGTCCTCAATCGATATGCGTCGTCGGAATGCGGAGACATGTCCACCACCAAATATCCATAGGGTGTCGCCGTGGCGTCTTCGTATGCTTCCGTGAGTACTTTAGATTTCCCGGGATAGAGTTGTCGTCCCAAGGTGGCGATCTGAGAGACGTCTCTGACGTTTTTCATCAACACCAAGTACGTGGTGTTCAGGGCAATAGTCCTCGATCTAGCTCCTTGAACGTAAAGATTCTGCGTCAAAAACAAGACGCTCAGTCGTCTGTGGTGACATCCCTGCGTGAAAAGTAACTCCATGTCGACGTCGCGTACCACGCGATGCATCAGATCGTCTAATACGATCAGGCGATGATGTCTGTCTGCAGTAAATTCTCGAACCGTTTCCATAGAAGGTAGCCCCTCGTGAAATGAGAGGCGAGATATAGTCTTTTCCATTTTTTCAAAGAGCGGTTGGTGTATACCGTAGCAATACAAGACGGCTTCGGGAGGTTCGTCGGGGTACATTTCTTTCAAATGTTTCAACAGCCTGTAGACGAACCGCGTCTTTCCACTTCCCGTTTGCCCCGCGATGCACGTGCTAGAACACGATAAAAACGAAAACACCATGATGCCCGTTTCGAATCTAGATGTCGATCTTCTCTTATGTCTTCTTGAGCGTGGGATTGGGTAAGGCGTATCCGATGGCACTGCTCAACAACGCTATCCATAGTTCGCTCTTGTCGTTTTGCAGGGACAGATTGGCGATCGATGTGACGATGATGACGAAGACCACGATCATCTGGCAAAAGTAGACGATTTCCGATTTGGGTAGTTGACTTCCCAGCATTGGCCATCGTTCAGTACTGTGCGTGCTGCTTTCGCGCTCCATTTTGAAGAGTCGTGTCGTTTCTCTCTCTTATGTTTTTCACTTTTCGATCGTTGGCCTTTAAATCCAGGGTGCTAAACCGGTTCAGGATCTCTTGAAAAGTCCTCGAGCGATGTCTCTCGCGTACGAAATGAATGCAGTAGGCTCCACAGGTGTCGCTGTCCTCCGGTTGTATGGCGTCCGGTGTATACAGACAAGACGTTCCCAGCACTTCTTCGAAATGACGCTGGTAATCACCCGGTGGGTGCCCCAGCGAATCGAAAAATTCGGGTGGTCCTTTCGCTGGAAAATGAAACACCGTCCAGTGAGTGCCAGGTCTGGAACACGGATCTGTGTTGACGACGTACGTCTTTGGTTTCTTCGGTCGCCTCAATTCGTCGGCACAAACGGCTGGGATTCCTAAAGGTTTCAGCGCTCTTTCGATTTCTTCGTTGTTCATGGTAGTAAGACTCGTCTGGATTGATCCACGTGCATGACCTTGGGAAACTTGCCATACATCAACACGGTCACGCTCTCGGGTAAAGCCGTGCCGAATTTTATTTCCAAACGACAGTCTCCTCTTCTTTTGGCATTAAAATCGACTCGGTCGTCAATGTTGAAAACGAACAGGGCATAGCCTCCTGCAAAATCCCAGTAAGACACGTCGACGTCCTCCCTGAAAGCGGCGAGTCTCTTGTAAGCGTCCACGTAGTTGAGTCCCGCAAAGTTGGGTTGTAGCGGTTGGGTCGGATACGATTGTCCGTCGATGTACAGGCTCAGAAAATTGCAATCGAATCCTTGAAAATTGAAGGGTGACTTCTTATAACTTCCGTTGAACGCTTCGCTGCTAACCAGGCCGACGATCAGCTGGTTGGGAACTTCTCCTTGGAATAGGTTGTTTTCGACGAATCCGTATTCTCCCTTGGAGACGGAGGCAATCTTCATATCGCTGTTGACGAACGGATACATGGCCGTGGCATTTCCTAACAACTGATTATGAGCCATCAGCACTCCGGCGTTGGGTTTCTGTAGGCACAATTTGAATGCGGCGTCCAAGATCTGTACTCTGTAAGCGGCGTTGACATCGCTCGACAACAAGCGAAATGCGTTCTGAGTGGGCCACAGCTTTAGGGTCAAGGCGATACCATTCAGCAACAGACGGTTCTGTCTAAATACGTCTAGGTGAATGGGACCCTCCATCTCTAATATGCGACCTTCGTTCGTAAACATAGAGCGTCTGTACAATGCAACATTGGAACTGGATTTAACGTCGGTGTCGTCGTGGTGTCCGGCCGTGTCTTTAGAAAAACATTGCGCATTGAGGTGAACTGTGTCGTCCTTTCCACTCTCCAACAGGGTGTCGATGTAGGCTTTGAACGGGTAGTTGGATCCCATTTGCGATATGGGTGTGTGCTGCAGATGACAATCTACATTTGAAAATAGCGCTTGCAGGGCTAAATTTACTAAGCAAACGTTGGCGTCTTTTGTGATCGGTGTTCCGTCTTCATTTAAAAGTCGTAATTTGACTTTGAGCGAACTTCTCTTCAGATCTATGTAGGCAGCCGATTGCGGTGGAATCGTAAACTCCAAAGGACCATCGCCCGAGATTTGATTGGTCGGTCGAAATTCGATCCATTCTCTCCTCTGGATGCCAGTGTTGGTCGGTGGAGGCGAAAACAGGGACAGTTCGTCTTCGTGATTTTCTTCCAAGTGATTCATGATTCTTCTAGTTGGTTAAAACTACGTCGGCGTTTGCGGCTTCTTATAACTTTCGGTGGCGCCAGTTCGGACTTGGCCATCTCGAGCGTCTGGGCTAACGGTGTCACCAATTGAACTTGAGGCGTCTCTGATCTCCACTGGGTACCGCTTCCCACGATGTAACGTCCCTTGTGATCTGGTCGAACCCTTCCTTCCGACAGGTCCGAGAAATGCTGTTCCCACTTTTTGTGGTCGGGCACGTACGGCATCCATCGTTGTGTCTTGTGATCATAGACTTCTATCGATCCCATCGTCGTCTTCTGAAGTGAAGCGTACAGTACAGACGGTCGAGTTTAAACCGACAAGGTTCTAGTCGATCGTCTCTTGTAAAGAAACGCAATCGATTCAGGTCGGTATTACGTAATTTGACGTAATAAAGTTGGCCAAACTCCAACGTGTCTTGATCCACGGACTCGATGACTCGCAAGAGAGGCAAAAATCTATTGCGCGCGTACGATTCTTCGACGATATCGGCGCAGACGTACAGTCGATGACTCGGATACTCCAACTGGGACGGTAGGGTGAGTTCCGTCAGAGCGCATTCCCAGTTTCCTTCCAGCAGGAACCTTTTGGGGAGATCTACCACGAAATCTCCGGCGTGGTTGTCGACGTGGGTAGACAACGAATCGCCGCAATACAAAAACAGGTAAAATGCATCCATGTCGAATTCGGATCCGTGACGTTGAGCTTCCTCTTATGTTTCTCCACGACGTAGGGATAGAACGATGGCTCGATTCAGATTTCGTCTTCGTAACAGACGAGGTACGATGTCCTGATAAGTCAATAAAGAGTTTCGTTTCCTGCGCAGCGATATTCCGGGATCGATTATTTGACGCAACAATAACGATCGTTCTCTAATGAATGGTGAATCTCTAATCAAGACGGGTAAGGACCCGTCCAATATGTAACGCACGACTTCGGCCAATGCTTCCATTTGTCCTCTCGTCATGTATCGAATCAAAAGTTTTCTAGTCGTCGAATTAGCTTCTCCCAATTCTCTCAAAAAATGAATGTGAACGTATACGTTGGATTGATCCATGATAACATCCTATTCTCGGTCCTTCCTCTTATAGTCTTTCAGATCCGCCAGGGGAATCCAACTGTTGAATTTAGCGGGCCAACCCATCCATTTGACGAGTGCATCGTGGCGTCGACGACGAATGACTTTTTCTATCCGGTACTCGGTCTGATCGGTGACTTTCACCCTGTTCAATTCCGATTGATAAAAAGTTCCTCGAACTGCGTCGTCTGTCGTGTCCTTTAACGTGTAATAAGGAAGACCGTCCTTCATCCCGCGATCGTCCACCACGAAATATTCCATCGTCCATCGTTCGTCGTATTCTCGATCGAAGGGCTGTCTGACGTGAGAGAGGCGTACCGTGTCTCCCTTTTTAAAGGCATATCCTCTTCTCGGTGCTTGGTATCGTTCCGTTGAATATTGCATCTTCCATAATCGAGCCTCGTCTTTTTTCGTCACCGCACGAGGAGCCGTCTTGATGGAACGGTGATAAGCTCCGTTGTAGCTTTGGGTGATTTCTTCCAGAACGTCGATCCAGCGGTGCGTCTGATGACGGGACAGGTAACGAAAGATTTTGCTCTTTACCGTCTTGATACATCGTTCGGCGTAGGAACTTTTCTGTTCGTTCTGGGTGTAAAAATGATCCACTTTCTCGGCTTTTAACACTCGCCGAACGTCTCTATTCCGGAATTCGACTCCCTTGTCTGTTCTCAGCTTGTTGGGTTTCCTTCCAAGTCGGAAGAGGGTCTGCAAGGCGTTCGACATTTCCTTGCCTTGAGTCGAGCGTAACGGAAACGTGTGGGCAAATCGCGAAAAGACGTCGATAGTAACGACGAAATAAGCGTATCCGTCGTTTTCTTTGCTAAACGTTTTCATGACGGCCGTATCGGCGTCCCACTGGTAGTCGATGTACGGGGCAATCACTTTGCGCCGGCGAAAGGCTCTGTTGATTTGACGATGTAGTCCGAACGTCTCCTGTCCCGTTAACCATGACTCGATTTTGCTTCTTCCCAACACGTATTTTCCTTCCTTCCGTACCGCTCTGTACAGTTTTTCCACTCCTCCGTACGATCCCGGATGACGAGGGTCGTAATAAATTTTTTCCAAGTAGTCTTCGTACTTCATGGTCGTTTTCGTGGACTGTCGATTTTACTCTTATAGAGGTCCAAATAGGACCGAATGATATTGTACTTCCACGATGGTTGTGCCAAGTAGGGATCCGAAAGATAGGACTTAATGCGGTCCAGCGTCTGTGTCGTCTTGGCAAGAGCCACGTATATTTCGCTGGGTTTCTGCGCAAAGAGGATATATATGTACGTCTGGTCCATTTTGTTGTTGACGACCTCTTATACGTACAGCTCCATCTCCAAGAGAACGGGATACACTTCGTGGACGTCGCGAGAACACTTCAATCCCGTGATCATTAATTTTCCGGAGAGGTGACAGATGTAATGTACGCCGTTTCGTCGAAACATAACGGCTGGAAAAATCTCTGGTTCGTAACTAAAATCGATCGGCAGTTTTCGGGGATCGATACGTCCGCTCAACTGATGAACGGCGGAAGCCGTCACTATTCTTATCTGGGTAAGACGAACGGCATAACCCAAGCGTTGTAGAACTCTAGCGTATCTCCGGAGACGACGTCGAGCTTCTTGTATGGACAGGCATTTTCCGTTACAGTTAATGGTGCCGTTAGAAAATAACAGACAGTTTCCTCCAATCTTTCGATGTTACCAGATCAGTCCCGAAAACGATCGAGGATCGTAGCGTGCGTTGGATAATCGGTAGATCAAAGCTCGTAAATCGATGGAACATGCCAAATTCGCTTGTACTACGACGTTGGTCAGGCGCATTCCACTAAGTCTGCCAATTCTACACACTCGAGTGCACGAAGGGCTTCGATGAAGATTCTATAGGCGTGGGGTCCTCTTCTCGTTAGGGTGAAGATCAGCTGTCTGTTTTTACGTCTAGTGGTGTTTTGATAGACGATGTCCTCGGCGAGGTCCGGAGTCAAAATGCGTCGTGCTACCAAATAATTCACGACCTCTTCCGTGGGTGTTTCTTCGACTAATCGCACTAAATGTCTCAGGAGCTTCTTTTCCTCGCGTCTGTCCATGCGTAAGGATGGCGATGAAATGAGGGAGGGTTGATTCGTCGCTCTTTCAAATACTACTCGGGTCTTATTTGATTGGTGAAATTTAGATCACGTGACGTTAATACCATGTGATGGATGACTCATGGAATCGACGTTTAATTTAATAACTCGTGACTGACATTTTGTTTTCGTATGTGAAGAGATAAATCTAAATTAATACAATTTAATAGCAAACATTTCCCGATACTTCAAAAAATACTTTTCCGTGTATCCCTTTTTTGACTACAGAAAAATACTTCTTAGAGTAGCGTGAATAAACAAGGAAAGACAGAATGAAAAGCTTCTACAATTTATTGTATATACTCCAATCAATATTTTACACAACAAATATATATACAAAATAATGTAACACATGATTTATATATCACACACCAGTCTTTCAATTTAGCACTAGAAATACGTCTCGTCAATCACCATTCCGTACAGTGGTCGGGGTTACACTCTGGGCATTGTAGGAAACCCAACTGGTTCTGATGATCTGAACTGTAGGAGCAGGGCACGACGGAAGACAGTTCCGGGACGGCATCACCTATCACCATGGCCGTGTATTTTAATTTGGCGTGTTCTGTGGGTCTTAGACAAATTCCTTTCTTGGTCGGTGTGACATCGGTGTTGTTCGGTGGCAACCAATACTGCCTGATGTTGATGTATTGACTGTTGGCCTGTGTCGTCGCGTAAACGTTTCTTCCGAGGTGTGATTTGTAGTCTCTCTTTTCCTTCAGGGCTTGATCCAGAAACTCAAAGCTGTCGACTAATAGTTTCCATCGGTGTAAGGGCAGACTGATTCCCTTTTTTGTAGGGATTAATTTTCCATCTTTTATCTCCCATTCTCTGATGTCGATTCTGATCTGATCTTTCCATTCCGTAGCTCGAACGTATCTGTTGTTTCCCAATTCGATGTTACAACGTGCGTTCTCCATTTCGGTTTGCATACGAATGGTGTTTGTAGCGTCAGTGTGCGATACTGTAAACTAGCCTTTTGGGTTTTCATTGGTTATTTAATGATCGATCTACGTTATGATTGGTGTATCCAAAAAAGGGCAACGCACATCCGTCTGACTTACGGCGTGTAAGGTGATGACGCATTGAATCGGAATGTCTGTTGACCAAATAAGGTTTTGCGCGATGCTGGAATCTCCGATGACTCACGTACTTCCTGTGACGTCATGAGACACGTATGTTTTGCGCGATGGTGGAATTTCCGATGACGCACTTCCGGTGTATAGAAAGGGGGGCGGGGCATGCCCATATTTGGGAACGCCTGAACGCCTTGCGTTTTTGTGGGGTCTAAAAAACCTCACACCCTACTACTTCTGAAGTAAAATATTTTAATTGGAATTGTATTAACATGATTGAACCCAAAATGTCAATTCAATGCTAATTAAGTGAATTGAAATCTGTAATGTGTATGTTATTCCTAAAATAGGGGGTGGGGGTAAATAATTGCAAGGAACCATTATTGACTTTTACTCAATTCTATGGGCTGTGCGTGTATAGTAAACACAATGTGTTATCGAACCACTGTGTCTCATACAAGTTCCGAAAATTACCAATGACTTAATTACCTTTGTGTAGGATCATTTATGAAAATAATTTCACGATAGAGAGAGAGAGAGAGAGAGTGCGTGTGTCACGCAGTCAAATCAAGAAAATATGGCGTAAATACATACGCAAGTTTGTCTTCAATTATACTACGTTACCATGGGTTAAGCGTCTTTTAGTTCAAAGGTCACAATTCGAACTTATACAGACTGCGTCCGGACCTAAACGACACCGTCAAATCTAATTAACTGATAAGGACCGAGAAGTGATAAAAGTGTGTCGTTAGCAGCATGTGTGTGGGGAAATGTCATATATTGACAATAAAGTTAGATTAAACATTTGTTACAATATTCATTAAAGATTTAATACATTATTGACCCTTGGGAATCATCTCAGCCATTTATAAATTTAGACATGTTAGAGGTCCATGCCTTAAAGTTTATTTAGCATTCAACAGAAGCAAAATTCGGAGGCAGCGACACAAACGTCAATTCAAGGGAACCTAGTATGGTTCCGAGAGAGCACAGCATGGCTCTCTATTGCTGTACACAGCGCAACATGGCTGTCGAACAAGTTGAACTGACGATTGTCGTGCCACATCTGAATTCTTGGGGGAATATTTGAAATTTGGTTTATAGATGCAGGCAATAAAATTTCATAAATGTACAAAAACTCAGATGAGAATCGGATTGGTGCCCCTAAGGTTTATGGGAGAGTGTTATCCTTCAATATATCAACGATAAATATAAGCAAAATATAAAACTAAAAAAAATGGTATATACATAATACAAATCTGTAAATATAGATGAACAATACATGAATGACGAGTTTACCAGATGAACAATACATGAATGACGAGTTTACCAGATGAACAATACATCAATGACGAGTTTACCAGATGAACAATACATGATGAGTATAACAAATGTATAACGTTCACGATTTAGTTAAGCTTTGCTGAGCATATTTGATTGAACTTGAATAAATTCTGATATATCTACAATAACTACATGATTTCCAACGATCTAATACTTTTATCAAAAGACCTTCTACATGTACTTTTCTTGCGCTGAGTAGCGGCACCTGATCTGAAGGAATGACCATTATAAAGGTTAGGGTCAGAGCCACAAAGTTTAAGAATATTCATTAAATTATCTAAGAAGAATTGTCTGCCTAAAGATTCGTTTTTTCTTGTTACGAAAAGGGGGTCAGATTGAAACCACACACCGAATTCCGATTTTCTTGTATATTAATATCTCTTTAAAGCAGAGAAAGGGCAAATAGAATTATCTATTTTAAAAAGTTGAATTTACATATTAGCTAACATTAATACTTTTTTTCTTACCACAGTTCTAGATTTAGTCATTTAATAAGTATGTTTGGTAGCCATTTGTGTTATGTTAATGATGAAAGATTGTGGAAATTTAAATAAAATAAGATATAGCTTACCTAAATAGTTTCCTTCTGTTTTGCTCCTCGTAAATTTTATTTGCCAATTTGAACATGCCCTGGCGAGCTTGAAATTTACTTTTTCCTAGATATGACAATGAGTAACTCGACAGGCACTGCTTACTCGTCCGGAGTACCCGAGTGCAGTGCACTCATGTTTTTTTATTAGGTTCGTGTTACTCCCTTTTTTCTATTACGCGTTAAGTATTTGCGTAAAAAATATGTATTTGAAAAAAACCAAAACGTTGTCTGTCAATTACGAGTTATTATTGTTCTTACGATTTGTTTTTGGTAATTTTAAATTTCTGGATATTCTTACATAATTAGACATGAAATCGTCATATATATTTATCTTTCGGCTGTAAAAAATCTACGAAAACTGCATTTTATCAATTGAATTAAATTTTTCATAATACACCTTTCAAGCAACTGCATTGAGAAATTTGATAAGAACTGAATTTAAGATGGTGATCTAAATACCTCATTGTGTTTCTCGAAGTACATGTTTTATTATTCACAAGAAATAAGAATTTAATTGAATTGAAAGAGAAACTTATACTATGAATAAAATTCATAAAAGCTACTAGTAATATTAAATTGTCTTCATAAGACGGCGTTTCGTCTAATCATGTGTTATCAACGTGGCACTGTAACTCAATATTAGCCCAAGAAATAAAAAGAAATATTGAATAAGGGAAATATTTTTATAAAATATGTCTCATTGACATCCGTAATCATTTTTCATTACAGAGTTATCTCGCCAAACATGGTAAAACAAATCTATCTCTGGAACCATAGATAGAGAAAAACTTAATCCTGGTAAATCTTTCGGGACTAGCGTATGGCTATTATTTGTTCAAATTTAAAATATAATCTTTCATAATAATCAGGTGTGGTTATATAATACAAGCTTGTTCCAAATTTTTTTAATGCAGAATGTTTGAACGACCGCAATTATACCGAGTTATTGTCAGAGAGGAATTTATTGCAGAAAAACCCCCAAAAGAAAAATGTTAATACATTTTCATGACGGATTCATTTGGTTGATTCACAAAGAATTTTTGTTTGTTTTGTTTGTTTGTTTGATGTTTAACGCCACTTTCAGAAATTTTTCAGCTATATCATGGCGTCCAGTTTTTATTGGGGGAAGAAGCCAGAATACCCGGAGAAAACCCCCGACATTCGGTTTGAAAACTAGCAATCCTTGTGACTCGAACCCACAACCTCAGTGTTGACAGACAACGTGATCAATAGTAGACGAACTACCTGAACCACTCGGCCACCGAGGCCCCCGAAGAATTTTTACACAAAAGCACTTCTTTTTCATTAATTTTATTTTAAAAAAGGAGGCTTGTGGATAGATTAAATAATGAACACAGTTCAAACTCTCATTTTTCTGTTGAACTTTACTGTATCGTTTTTTTTTTATCAAAATAGCGTGATTCTTTTATTTAAATAAGTGATCAATTTATTTATTAATTTATTCAGCCGTACGGCCAAGGTCCTCCACCCCAGTATGCCAACCCTCCACCCCAGTATGGCTACCCTCAGCCACAGTATGGATACCCGGCTCCACAGATGCAACAACAGCAACAGCAAACAACAGTCGTTGTCAATAATCAACAATCAGGACCAACTGTTGTAACAGTTAAAGAACGGTATGCACATTCTTCTCATACTTCTATTAATAGTGGTAGGGGATTATTATTTTTACATATTAAAAATGTCAATGGGATTTTTTTAGTCATCGTTTGAATTTTGTAAAACATGGAGAGGAGTCTGGATTCAAAATTTACATGCCACCAATCTGACCTTGGAAGTTAAACAATATGGTATTTTTGTGGAAACAATTTTTTATTACTGAAAGAAACAATACTTACTTTCGACGGCAAACACAAATTTATGTATTAGATATATTACTGATTTACATTTATTTTGAGGGAAGAATAGAATTAAAAGGCGTAGTGTTTATTTACACCTGGTTACAGCCTGGATATTTTATTGCCTACTTCCTAAGAAACTAGCACTTTAAAATATCTTAATATATCTGCATATTAAGAATTGTTTTTATAAATTTTTTTTGTGGACACCGTTTTTCTTTGTTCAGGACTTTCCCGTGGTTCTTGTTTTCGTTTGGGTAGGATTTCGCCAATTTGTTTAATTTTTTCCAACACTTTAGTTTGAAAACTACATGTCTGGCGGCAGAATTTGGCATTATTAAAAAGAAACAGATACAATCACATTTAAAAATATATAACAATTGTGGTTTTGTACTAATTTACACACCGGGGTGACTTTTATATTCGATAATTATTCCTTGCAATAAGGCTGATTCTATTCTAATAGGACAAACATCAATTTTCTGGTTTTGTCCGGATTTGGTACGCAACATAGTTTACTCAAACGCAGTGGGTGTCCTGGAAAAGCCACGTCTATACTTTTAAACCTAAAACAATTGTTGTTATTGGTTGACTTGGTTTCTATATATATATATACATAAATAATGTAGTTATTACTTATCCAACTTTCGAATTTCTACCTGTCTGTTGACATCATTATAATTTATGTGCGAATTTATGTACCGTCTTGCGAACGTTAAATTGTAGACATTTTAAGATTTAGCTTTTAAATTGTATATACAAGTGAAAATGTATCTGTTACTGTAATTTACCTATACTACTGTGATTACCTATACTAACCCTTTGCACACAGAATCTTACAAACGTGTATTTCAGGATATTTAATGCTAAAGCTTAAGAATGCTCTTGCCACAACTTTCTATTCATATACAGTCCTTCGACACACGTGATAAATAGAGATCTGAACATTGTTGACAATGAAAGCCGAAAGGACCAAAATACCATGAAACAAAATCCATCAACTGAAATTACAGCTTTAATTTATTGATGGATTCAATAGAGGCTCAGTCAGAAAATGAGCAAAACAAGAAGAAAGGAGGTTGATACCATTTCCGATTGGGTAAAAGACTTTAGTTCATTGATTCAAAGGTGAATCACTCATTTATAAAAGGTCTATGAATTGTAAAGCATCATTTGTCTTCATTAATCTTGATGCTGCAAAACAATTGTCCGATATTCATGACAAATACTTGTTGTGCCAGCCGATAAGGCCCATAACAACATTATTTTTATCTACAAGAAACATATGGAGTGTTAATAAATCAATTAGGCATACGACAATCCTACTTACTCATCTACTACGCTTTCAAAATTCTTGAAAATCACAAAAGTGTTGATATCCATCAGTCTCCATTTGAAAGTCGAAGACTGTGATCTCACCCTCCTTGTATTGGATACCAAAATTTCACAAAAGTCCATACAAACAGCGTTTCATGACAGGATCATCTAAATGTACCACCAAACATCTATCGAAACTCCTGACCACCATTTTAACAGCTATACAAGTGAAGACACAGAAAAATTTCTCGCCTTCATTCCGCATCAATGTTAAAAAATTACTTCATGAACAGTAAATTGTCATCTTTAAAAATGTACAATGCATGGTTACAGGAACTGACCTAATCCAAAAACATTAGCGTAATCACTGGACCGTAAAATTGAGGTCAACGTCGGATGACACCTACCAGACTGTCATGTACTATTTATCAGTAACGTATGTACTAAATATTTTCATCTTACAATGCATGGCTACGGAGAAACTGTCCTAATCCAAAAACTTTAACTTATTTTCTTGACCGTGAAATCGAGGTCAAGGTGAAGTGACACCCACCAGACAGTCGTGTTCCATTCCATGCATGGTTACAGAGGAACTGCCCTAAAACCAAAACCGTTTACGTAATCAGTAGACTTGAGGTCAAGGACAGGTGACAGGTAACGTACTGGCAAAGACTCATCATAAGATACCACAGGCGAGACAAAAAACGGGCTTCAAAAATACAGTGAAACTTGCTGCTCAAGGAGTGGCATAAATGAAATGTGGATCCTAAAAAATCTAAAGACTTGATGGACATCTTAAGGTCCGGATCGCTTCCCCATTGTAATAGCAGTAAAAACTTTGATTACGGTCATCCCTATATGCAGCTTAAAACCTGGATTAAACGCTGCTTTTTCAAGAAGAGCGGAATCAGACGATATAAGTACCTGGTAATTAGCCATGATAAAATTTCGTCATCAATGAATCTGAATAAAATAATGCATATACTGAAACTCAATGCTGTTAGATTTTCTAATCGACAAACATATTTGGCATTTTCGGACGACATATGTTAATTCGGTGACTATTTGCATTTAATCTATTTAAGCGAGCTTGAAAGAAAGGAAACAACCAATACACTTAGGTCAGCCTCGTACTTCTGGAAAGTAGACTCCGGAAAACTACAAACTATACTGTACGACAAACATAGTTACTTCAAATGTCCAATTGTGATCTTCCCGTTCATCAATAGCAACACTCTGTCAGCTACGGCGGATAGTGTGTACCTTTCACAACTTATACGTTATGCTAGATCCTGCTATCGGTATTACTGTTTTCTAGACCGTTTACTGCTGTTGACTACTTAGCTACTCAAACAAGGGTTTTTTAACCTTGATTGATGATGTTCTATGGTCGTCACCAAACAAGACTTAATTGATTATGGGAAATGCATCTTTCAAATACGATCGGACATTTTCGCTGAGAATTAGATAGTCTTTTCTATTCCTGTATTTGACGTTTTCCTAGACATGACAATGAGATAATTCGACGGGTGTCCAATTAGAGGCAGGCAGTGCCTACTCATCAGGAGCACATGAGTGCACCCATGGTTTTTATTGGGTCTGGGTTACTCACTTTCTGTTTGTGTGGTTTTGTGTTGTATTATGTTTGTCTAAATCCGGATTTGTAATTGTCCCTTCACTTTTGGGTCTTGTTGTTCGGTTGGTTTCTTTGCTTTTTTCGTAGATATATGATTATAAAAGAAGTAAAGTAAATTTGTGTTTACATTTTTTCCCTCATTCCTTAATATCCATGCGATTTGTTAAATAATTCTGCTCCAGACTCCGCCATCCGTGTAGATACATTGTGAATTTATTGAAGGTGTTAAGTAGATGAAAGTATTGGAAAAATACTCGTTTTCTTTAACTAATGGTTAAATTTATGAACATTTTGATATACGAATATATGAAAATTAGATACTCGAAGAAAAATGTATAGATAACAATGCAACAATTCACAATATTCATAGTATGCATTTATGATCTATTTCAGATTTGCTGACAACATTTGTTTGAATCTGGTCATAACATTGATTTTTTGGCCATGGATTTTTATCTGGATATGTATGGTATGTACATTAGATATTAGATAAATCATAAGTATCATTCAAAACCGATCTATCAGTATACACCGTCAGTACAATACAAACATGTAACTAAAACTAGTAATTCTGTGGAAAACCAACAAAAAGTCGACCGAAATTACCATGAACATCATTTCTTTGAATTGCATACATTAAAATATGCCGGACAAAGTTCACGTTTTTTGGGGGTGGGGGTTACATTTCCGCATTTACACAATGGAGGCTTTCGCGTCTAATTTGTCACGTCGAAATGCTAAAGATAGTCAACTGTAGCAGAGTACCAACTTCTAGACTTTTCAAAGGCTTTTGACTCTTTAGAATGGGAATTTATGTACCAATCCCTTGAAAAATTTGGCTTTCAAAAATCTATGTTGAAATGGATAAAAACTCTTTATACAGATATAAAAAGCTCTATCCTAAATAATGGTTGGATAACTGCACCAGTTCAAATCCATCGTGGGATCAGACAGGGGTGTCCATGCAGTGCAATAATTTTTATAATCGCTGTTGAAATTCTTGCATGTAGAATAAGGGAAAACACAAACATTAATGGATTTGAAATAAAACTTGATGGAAAAACACACAGTTTAAAAATTACACAACTAGCTGATGACACTACTCTATTTCTAAAATCAAAACTTGAAATCACTAAAGCAATTAACTTAATTGAAATTTTTGGGTCACTTTCAGGGCTTAAACTTAATAAAACCAAAACAGAGGGCATCTGGTTAAGCAAACAAAAGCATTGTAAAGAAAAGTATGAAAATATAACATGGACAAATAATCCATTGAAATGCTTGGGTATATATTTTGGCCACAACAAAAAAGAATGTCAAAAACTAAATATTGAAAAACAGATTCAAAAATCAGAAAAAATATCAAATAATTGGAAAAAAAGAAATTTAACTATGATTGGCAAAATAACAGTTATAAAATCACTGATAATTCCAAATATAACCTTTGTAGCATCAGTAACCAATATAGAAAGCAGTTACATCAAACAATTAAATAAAATAATCTTTGACTTTTTATGGAGTGGGAAAACAGAAAAAGTTAAAAGAAGTGTACTATGCTCAGATAAGTCAAAAGGAGGCTTAAACATGATTAACATAGAAACCTACATAGATTCAATTAAAATTGGATGGATAAAGAGATTAATATCAAATGAATTTGCAAACTGGAAAGTAATTTTGACAAAATTGGTAAAAAAATTTTTAGTATTTAAAACAAATTTAGAAAATATAAATTCCATACCTAAAGTAAATCAGCTTCCAGAATTTTATCTAGAAATTATCTAGAAAAAACATGGATAAAAATGAACAAAACAAAAATTGCAGAGCCTTATAACTTCAAAACAAGACGTCAACAAGTTATCTGGGGAAATAAATTAATAAAACACAAAGGCAAATGCATAATGTTTCAAAGTTGGGTAGATAGCAACATAATATATATTAATGATTTATTAGATCAAAATGGCTGCATCTCAGAAAGTTATATTCTAAATAAACTGAAAATTAAAAATAATTGGATTGCAGAATATCTGCTAGTTATGAAAGCAATACCAACCTCATGGTTGCAAAACATTAAACAAGAAGACTCCATAAAAACCAAGGTTAAAATTAACACTATATACATAAATAATATTGATTTACAAGATATAGAGACAAAAAGCATGTACAAAATATTAACAAGTAAAGAAACTGATATGCCTACAGGATTTTCAAAATGGAGCAAACTTTTACAAATAAAAAACATGGAATATATAATTCTCAATATGATGACCTTTGTTTTCAAACACCTTAAGGAAAACAAGTTAGTTATCTTCAGATGGAAATTATTACATTTTATACTTCTTTGCAAATTATTATTATATCAAATATCAATGGAGAATTTATACAACCCCAAAATGTACTATCTGTAACATCACTGAAGATTATGAACACATGTTCATAAAATGCAAATACTTGCAACTGTTTTAGCAAAAAATCAATCAGCTGTTTACCAAAATTAAATTAGGTAATCATATCTTAAAAATGTCAAACCTCATTGTGGGATATAAAATACATGACAAGAAATACTACGATCTGAATTATATCCTTACCCTAATTTTATACTTGGTGTATAAGATGAACCAGATATCTAAACAAAAACAAACTGAAACTAATACATATATGATTTTTATACATGAATTTTGACCAGACATGCTCTTCTGAAGAAGGCAAGGGAAAGTACTGCAAGTCCCTTCCTTGAAAGAGTGTCAAAATATTTATGATGCAAAGGAAATATTAATTGCTAATAATATATATATATATATATATATATATATATAATGTTGAAAGATAACATACACTATTTGTTTGCCTGCTTTCTTTTATTTTCTAATTCTCCGCATAAACGGAAGAATTTCGAATCAAATATTAAGTCAATACTGTTATAGTGTCAATAACGGTACTTTTAGTATTTAACAGTTTTCGTGAGCAGCGCTCACGAATGTATTAAATCTGAACAATAAGGTGCCATGTTTAGTTATAATATTTAATAGAATATACTAACATAATATACCTTCCAAATTAAGAAGTGTTCAAACTTTTAAAAAAAAAGATCTTTTTAAAAACTCGTGTATTCCCTACACGGAAGTAATGTAATATCTAAATTAAGACGAAAAAAATCCGTATTTGATCATTCCTGTTTTCGTTGTTTCAAATATATTTTAATTAAATAATTATGTTTATTACATGCAGCATTGTATCATACTTATATTTATTTTTCTGTGTTACAATAAACTGTAATCAGGTAGCTAGCAATATATGGTAACTTTGGTGACTGCTTGATCACCAAAGTGATTGTTAACAGCAATGTGCAATACGTTGTTGAATAAAAAAAAGAGTACCAACTTCCACTGAATTCGCTCTGGCCATCCCAGAGATCTGAGAATTTGATTTGTATTTTAAACGGCGGTCATTTCTAATATGGCGGCCATTTAAAAAAATTAAAAGTTGATTGCACTTCAGGTGAGTCCATCACACTCGCACAGTTTCGTGTTAATCAGACATTTCAACTGTAAGAATACGTGCGAACAAGATTGACATTTAAAGAAAAAGATAAAGAAGGAAATAAGAAACCGGACTAAAAAAGTCTTCCAACCTCATAGAACGAACACATAGCCGGGAGAGCAAGTGCTCTGTAAGCTTTTTGTCCTATATATAACACTTACAGTGACTTCCTTTCAATTGAATGGCAATACGAATTTTAAGCTGTTCTCACATAACATATGTTTAAATTATGGTAAAAATCCATTGATCAAAGTTTTTTCCTTGGAGAACGAATAGCACATCCACCAGCTTGTACAAAGTCGCATAATATGTTATTTTATTTTGTTTCAGTGTATCTTTGAAAAATAGTGCAGAAAGAAGTCGACTGACGGCAGAAATGTGATACAAACGATTGTCTATTTGCCGTTGTGATTAACTATCGTTGCTTTAATCATTCATTTCATCACTATTGACTAGAAGATATTTTAATTCTTTTCTAGCGGCAAATATCATAGTTTACACAGATTTTTTATTTCAAATATGTTTTTAATAAAGGTTAAATAACTATGGTTATAAAATAAATTTTATTTCAACGCGTTCAAGTATCGGCACTTAATATTACACGACAAAAAAGCAGATTTAAAGTTAAAGTTCTTAATTCTAGATTGGAACACCTTTTGTTTATCCATCTTTGAAGTATATCCACTGTATATGCGTTATGCTAATCCGTCCAAATTAACATCGATGTACTAGTACTGTATTTGTGTTTCATTATTATGGAGTTTAGTTTTGTGTGTATGTAACAACACTGACATGACTATTAAGTGTTGTGAATTTGTAAAACCATACTAAGACCTAAAGTTCAATCGCGCTTATAAAATAGGGTGTATACCAGACCTATTCAAATCAAAACAAATGTATTGCAAATGAATGACAGTATGCAGTTCTATTTTTAATTGACACATACCTTTATTTTATCACGTGACAGGACTCCAGCGAAAGACGTTAGTTGTCATTGCATCACCGGGATAGTAGATGTCGGTCTCAAAAGAATTTGTCAAATTCTCACAGCTTTCGACTTACTTTGGTTGCGCTATCCTATACGGCTTTATTTCCTAATCTGTCGCGCATCGAATATTGATTGTTAGTTAGAGAACCCGACAAGTGCAAAAATTGCAAAACTGTCCAGAGGATTATGCTCCACAGTTTAATATTCTTACTGTATATACATGATGCTGCTCGAAATGCATTGAGTTAAAGGAGCATTGTTGCTCCACGCACACGCGGCAAAGTTTAAGCTTAAAGGTTTTTATAAGTGTGTTTCTATCTATATTAAACTTATTATGCCACCCCTATACATCCTATAACATCCATTTACTAATTGTTTTAATTCTATTAAATAAAGATATGTAATCTTCTGAAAACTGGTTTGTTTGTTCTCATTAAAATATTGATTATCTTGTGTATTGTTATATACTATCAGTCTGCAAGCATCTTTGCAATTTGTAATTTTTACTTGTTACAGTTATCACCATTTTTTACATACTAGTAAACAATAAACATTAAAATTATTGTTTATTATTCTTTCATAGCCAAAATGAAATATGTCAATACGAGTGTTAGGTCGAAGAAAATTTTGTAACATAAAGCATTGGCTGTTGCAATATCACTCGCTGTAGTACAAAAAAATAACGCAGTGTATTTTGTTTTTAAATCTCGCTGTTGTGTTTAACTGGTATGCAGCTAACAATATATTTGCTATGTTAATGACGAGAGCAAATTAATAAACAAGAATTGAAGAAGATAGTGTGAATAACATATACTAGTAAGTGGAGACACTATTAGATATATATATAGAGAGAGATACATATATCACATTGATGGAGAATGTAATATTACGGAATATTTTATTATTTTTATTTGTCAATTAAATGAACATTTAACTTACCTATTCTATTATGTCCAATTATTTATAGTAAAAATTATAGCTAAAATATAAATTTAAGTATATGCAAAATAATGAAAATTAAATGTTGACCGAGAGAGGTAATCTGTCCGAAAAATTCTGATATTTACCCGTTTTTAAATATCTATTTTCCAATAGATCAACCGAAGCTGAGAACCACCTATCTTAATGGCTTTATATAATAAAAAAGTCCAGAAAATTTATTTGAGCAGCATTTTGTACATCAATTGTTTATGTACTTGTTTATTCTCTTCAAATATTATACAGGCCTTCCCAAACAACCCATAAACCATTCGTTTTTTAAATGAATTGGGAAGTTATAAAGTATATGGTCATACATTTACAGTAGACAAAGTTTGAAGAAAATGCATCGACCGCTGTATTAACGAATACGCAAGCAATAAACAGTTCCTGCTAAAACATAGGGAAAAAATGCAGTAGTGAAATAGCGTTATAACATGTTATAAAGGTTACATGATAAAAATATGCTTTATCGAATTGAATTTCCTTTAAACGGTAACGCATTGACGTAGCACAATATGGTAGCTATTCATAATTTAATGTCCGTATTACATATATTACAGCAGCTGTTACAAGAAGCTGTTGATAATAGTGAAACACATAGACATCAAATTAAGTTTTGGATCCACAATTAAAAAAAGAGTAAGGTTATAAATAGACCCAAAAACATGACACTCAAACCCTATCCTGGCATGGTTTTATCATCATTAAGTTTCTATCTTATTTTGTCAATATATACAACGAATGGACGAGCAAAAATCTTTTGGACTTTTCAACAGCAAGATAATTGTGGAATGTGCGCTTCTACTATCAATAGGACTTCTATGACAGAGTATGACAGAGTATGACTTACATTTCGTAATATTTTTGAAGGTAAATACAACAGTTTGACTATAGGGTAATACAGCACTAAGTCAACACACTGTAATAAGACAATAATAATCGTAAACAACCTAAGCATGCCATTTTACAATACAACCAACCAATCATTTCCATAATTACTTTATTGTTTATAAACGTTTCTCTGAGACTGTGCTCACTGGACGTTTTGCAAAAGTTCAAACAATCAGTCTGCTGTAGAAGATAAAAAACTATTCAATGCGAAAGAAACTGGATGGAAAGATCCTGTATGAATTTACTCTACAGACATTTAACGTTCGACATAATGTGTTTTTTTATATAAATTCAACCAATGCCAAAATGACAATGTCGTTTTTTATCTGGAATAGGTTGTGTTTTATTTTATATGTCCCTATATCTGGTTCACAGAATTTACGATGGATGCGGAAACGATTAGCCTTCGTCGAACCTGGTTTTATTTCGGTTTTAGTAAAATGCATTCTTCGTATTTGACAATCTTTCAATTCAAATTGGTGGTTAATTTAATTAATCATTGACAATTGATCACGTGCCTGTCAACACTGAGGTTGCGTGTTCGGGTCTCACTGCAGGAAGAGTGGAGGTTGGGAGTTTCCTATGGGTACTCTGGTTTCCTCACCAATAAAAACTGGACGCCACGATATAGTTGAAAATTGCGTTAACACCATTCAAACAATCAAACAATCTTTTGTTTCTAGTCAATTGTAAACTTTTTTTCCTGTGAAGGTCCATAATAGAGCAATTACATTCGAGTAATGTCCGGATTAAGGTTGGTATACTTGTCTTTAAATTGTTAGGAGTTTACGTTAATTCGCAAATAATTTAATATGATGTGTGTGGTTGACCTAAGAGATAGAAAGTTGAGAGCATGGTCTGAATTATGTCAGAGATTGGTAATTTATTTGTGCTATAATAAATGCTTGGAGTAGATATGGGGTTCAATGCCTTTCTTTTAGTTAACGTCTATTGCAAATAAATATGAAAGCAGGCTTCATTCTCTTCATTCTCGAATTTGTTTTATAAAATATTATGTAAAGAATATAAAGAAATATGGAGTGTTCATTGTGTGTATTGAAATGTAACATACGCGAGTGAGTATATGAATTACCAAAGTTTAGTTGTTCCATTGACTATAAATACAATCCTAAAAAAATAGGCCATTTAATGGGACATTAAATGATACCCCGCCACGTAGAGTTGTTTTTAATATTCATGAACACATTTTACTGAATTGCATATTAGCCTACAGGAACAGCTGAGCATGATAACAGTCCATCTCAGAAGATTTTTTACCTTGATCGACCCTGGACCTATAAAAATTATTTCGAATTGGCACAACTCAAAAACTACATATGGGATTGTGCTGAAAATTCAATCTAATCCTCATTTTATAGTACTTTATAGCTGTGCAAAGTCTTTTTAAAAAATCTGTTGACGTGTTCTCAAGTAATCATATTGAAACCGCCAATTGTTGACAAAAAAAACCCCTTGAATTGGCCTATGTCGAAAATTAGAAATTGGATTGTGCTGAAAATCGAACTTGATCTTCACTTTATAGAATTTAAAAGCTTTGAATCTGTTGTCGCGTTGTCAAGTTATCATCTGGAAACCACAGGCGGACGGACGGACGTATGAAAACTATGAGAAATGCTAACTGATACTCCCAGCTTCCTATCAAAATGTAAAATATCATGTACACAGTGGCACCATTCGACAAAGGTTCTGTAAAAGATTCAGTGATATAATAGATGAGTATCCCCTAGGTTTGTTTGTTTCTTTGAATGGTGTACAATGCTTTTATTTCATTTTTCAGCTATATCAAGGCGTCCGGGTTTTATTGGATGAGGAAGCCGGAGTACCCGGAGAAAACCCTTGACCTTAATAATCCCTTAGATCAAAGAATGGCAAAGTCCTTGTTTTGCTATTGGAAACCCCATTTATCACTTAGAACAAATGTAAAATATCAGGTGTACAATGGCACTGTGTGACAAAGATTTTGTGAAAGTTTCATAAAATTCCATTCAGTGGTGTAGGTGGAGTTGGGTATGAGAAATGGGTATCCCCCAGGGCAAAGAATGGTACAGTCAATGTGAAACCCCAAATAACATTCTGATCACAAGGTTACAGTGGCACTTTGTGACACGATTCTGTTAAAGTTTCATCGAATTCCATTAAGTGATTGAGGTCCAGTTGTGGAAAGGAGAAGTTTAATACCTAATGCAGAATCCATGTTTGCTATTGGAAAATGATCAAAATATTAAATATTAAGGGGACAAAGGCACTTTGTGACAAAGATTCTGTGAATGTTTCATAGAATTCTATTCAGTGGGGTAGTATAGTTTACAGTTAAATTGTAAACATTAAAATTTTGTTAAAATTCGTAACTAAAGGGCAATAACACCTTCAGGTAGTTACACAACTTCGTAATAATAGGAACTTGCGTAGAGTTTAATGGGCTGATCTATTTGAGGTTTGTTTGTTTGTTTGGATGGTGTTTAACGTCACTTTTAGCAATTTTCAGCTATTTCATGGCATCCAGTTTTTATTGGGGGAGGAAACCGGAGTACACGGAGAAAACCCCCAACCTTCAGTAGGAAAACTGGCAATCCTTGTAAATTAAGATTGAAGTAGAGTACACCCTGTCCACAGTGAGACTAACACCCACAACCTCAGTGTTGACAGACCATGTGATCTTTAGTAGACGAACTACCTTAACCACTCGGCCACCGATGCCCCTTCAATTAGAGGTAACGGTTTTCTCTAAATTGTTTTATAATATTTGAAATATAGTAAGAGTGGCCATCTTTGTCCATGGATCAACACCCTGGGTACAAATTTGAAACTAGGTATGATGATTGTGACAAAGTTTGAAAAAAAATGGCGAAGTGGTTTCAGAGGAGATTTTGAAAAAAGTTTATGACAGACGGCAGACGACGGACACCAGGTTACGGCAAAAGCTCACATGAACCTTTGGTGTGAATCACCCCCGGGTTCCCCCATTACAAGTTATGAGATCTTTGTAGCTCTGCTGAGATAAAAAAAAATTCAAAGGAGCTACATTACTGTAGCATAGGAGCAGTTGCAGATAAGAGATCGGTACCCCGGGTATAATGGTCGGATAGAAGTACCTTTCAAGAGGGGAAATTATTAAACATAAAACATTTGAAAAAGGAGTTTTATCTTCATTCATGCAAAACAATGACATAAAATAACAAACCAGTGTTGTGAATAAATAACATGATACATCATACCAGTAATACAGTAGACGCCAGGGTAATTGAATACACAAAATGTCAGGTAAAAATATTCCTTTTTCAGGGGAATCCGATTTGCCAATAGTCGTATATTGATAACAAGGGTGTCAAAACATTGCGTGAATGACAATGCTGGGTGATTTTATTTGATTAATGTTTGTTACTATTACTGTTACAACATATATTACTATTACTGTTTGCTGTAGTTGTGTGCTGAATAAAATTGTTTTCTTTCTGTGTATTTTTTGTTTATTGTCATCTCCAGTGTTATACGCATGTGTATTGTTTACTGTGCAATTTATCAACCTTGACATTAAAGAATATTGTAACAGTAAAACATTTAAGAATATGCAAACAACTCAAGATATGAGTTACTTTACTTTAATTTTTAACAAGCAAATAAGTAATTGAAAGCACTAAGAATAACACAATCAATTTGTCAGTTACAAAAAACATAAAGCACTAAAAAGAGCCAAATAATTTATGTTAATACACAGAACAGCACTATCTTGAATTGTTTCACATTGTTCATTCTTGATCATTCTTCGATGTTAAGGCATCCAACAAACAAATTCAGTCATAACTACCTGTCAGGATATTGTAAAATGATACTTTAGAAAACAGTTTTTTATTGCTACTCTACACCTGAATAAAAAAAAATTAATCAGATTCCTATACTGTAACATCAATTAGTCAATGGTTTAAGTACAAATAATTTGCTTAAAGAGTTTTGTATTGGAAGAAAAAGTAAAAAATAAATTCTTTTAACAAAGGAGGTAATTTTGACAAAAAAATCCCAATTTTTAGTACTTTTTGACCAGTTACTTCCCAATAGACAGATATTTAACTCAGCGACCCTTATTTTTCTTTCCAACACTAAAATGTTTACCAATTTCTGGACATGTATAAAAAAAATCAGAAAATTTCATTGGAGAGAATATTTTAGTGCTTTCTTTTTATTCTCATCTCTGTACATTCTATTAGAAAATTTGAAATATTTCAGCATTCAACTGTTAAAATAAGCTCTAAACCATTTTTTTATAATTCTGATTACTTTAAAAGAAAACAACTATAAGACAATATAAAGAAAATAACATATTTTCAGCGAAAGTGTCCTGAACCCCCCGTGATTAGAACAATCCTTTATTTATTAGTAGATATATTAATTTTGTTGGAGTATTCAAAATATGTTGCATGCTAATTATAAAATAAACAAGACAGCAAATAAACACTTTAATATACAATTGCCAAAAACAACATGCTTAATCAGTTGATATTGATATTTGACAATGGAAAGGACTTCTTTTCCTTTAACATTTAAGAAATAGATTGTTGCGAGCAGGATTTATGCGAATTAGAACATGGTCAGACCTTATATTGGTCAATATTTTATACCGAGCGATAGCGTGGTATAAAATGAAGACAAATATAAGCGGTATAGAATATTGACAAATGTTCTAATACGCATAAAGCCCGCTCGCAATAATCTATTTCGATTTGTCTAACAAATGTTTTAAAATTTCGAAGCGGCTCCAAGAGTATCTCTATAAACAAACAAAAACTTAATAAAACATGTAGCTAAAAAAACTATTTTAAAAATTTGACTACACTGATAACAATATGCAACCACCCCCGCTAATACAATGATAATAAAAGTCCATTAGTATAATGGAGATGATATGATGACAACTAGTCTTGATTAATCCACATCCAGATGCTTTAATTGAATTTTGAGTGTCTGTACTTACCTTCTTATTGAAATGGTTGTTGTTGCACATTAAACTTGGGGTATGTATTTGATTGGGTGATATTTTGAATGGTGAAAAAATATTTTTTTCTTCGAAAAAAAGTATGAAAATAAATTTTACACAGTTAACATTTGAATATTATTATTAATTATTAAATAATTAATTAAACAATTAATGTAACAATTTTAATGTCAAGCAAAATTAAGGGAGAAGCATATTTTGAAACAATTTATAAGCGCAGACAGGTTTTTACAAACAACTGCCTCTGAGTGATCGAGACTAGATGACATCATGACAAAATAAATTTTTACCAAAACCAAACATGTCAATTGTTCATTCTTAGATTGTCTACATGATAATACGCAAGAAAAAAATTACAAAAGTTGTAATACCAGTTTTCCCTACTAATACTAGACAAAAATTTCTAACGTTTTTTCTGGACTGCGACCTTGAAGTTTGACGGATTCCCCCTGGGAATAGGTTTCTTACCTGATATATAATAATATCCCACAGTTGCATTCAAATCGGATGCAAACTTTTTGAGTTATTGTCCGGAAACATCTTTTTTGTAAACATTTCTAACGTTTTTCGTGGACTGCGACCTTGAAATCTTAAAATTTGACGGATTTCACCCAAAATCGATAGGCTTCTTACCAACCAGATATATAACTATATCCACATTTTCATTCAAATCGGATGCAAGCTTTTTGAGTTTTTGCCCGGAAACAACATTTTTGTAAAAATTTCTAGCGTTTTTTGTGAACTGCGACCTTTAAATTTTACGGATTTCCCCCAAAATAGATCGATAGGCTTCTTGCCAACCTGATATATAACAATATCTCAAAGTTTTATTCAAATCGGATGCACACTTTTTGAATTATCATCGGGGGTATTAACATTCTATCTAGGTACCAGTTTAGACAATTTGCAGAAGGTAGCTAGATTCATGTTCTGCATGTACAATCAGAGGTATTAAACAAAAACTATAGGCTCTTAAGAGCCTGTTTCGCTCACCTGACTTACAAAAAAACTTTTTAAGAGACATGACTTTTCTGGCAAATTTTGATATAAAATGCAAAAGAGTTTATGTGAAGATGCTGTTTCTATGAATGTTGCCATAGTGAATTTCCAATAAGCAACAATTTGTACGACAGTTTATGAGAAGAAGCCGTTTTATGTTTCTTTCTGATATGTTACTATATTAAGTGATGTTCCATGGTGGCAGAAATCTGGTATTTTGGATCAAAACAAAAAACTCAAAATTAGTAGAGGACCATCTGAGTGACATTTCTATAATATCACAATTAATTCTGCCAAGCGGTTTGTGATGAAACAAATTTCGATATTTCAACCAATCAGAACACATTTGCAGCTCTAGCAGCCATGTTGAATTTCCTATCGGCTTGAAAAACTCAAAAATAACCAGAGGCTCTTAAGAGCCTGTATCGCTCATTTGATTTTAAAGGTAATGAAGATGGCATTTCCCTGAAGTTAAACTAGGTCCTGTAATTTTCAGTAAATTTTAAAGAGGACCATCCAAACAATATTGCTAGTAAGTTTTGTTTCCATTGTCTCGTCACACTCACCTCTTCATCTCACTTCTACTGGATTTGGGTTTTCTCATATCTTGGAAGAAGTTTGGAAGATTCTTCCTGCTCAGAGTTGACTGTTATTCGGGGAACATTACATTACGGACCTCGGACGGATTTGTCCTCCAGAGGAAAAGTTTTTGTCCCTGTGTCAGAGAATTCAGATGTTCCACAACCGTGCGTCAGTTACTGCAAGACAGTTCTTCCAACTTCTGGGTTTTCTGAATTCTCTGGCCGATGTGGTCCCCTTGGGACGTCTTCACATTCGGCCCCTCCAGTTCTATCTCCGAGAACATTGGGAAGCAACCTCGGAAGATTGGGATGCAGAAGTTCCTATTCTTCCAGTGGTTCTTTCTCACCTAGATTGGTGGACTCGCAGGGGAAATGTTTTAAAGGGTGTAGCATTGCCTCAACCAATACCCTCCTTAACCCTGTACACAGACGCTTCTCTCCTAGTTGGGGAGCCTTTCTAGAAGAGAAGTCAGTTTCAGGAGTGTGGTCACTTGCTCATCAGCAAGAACACATACATCTACTAGAGATGAGAGCAGTCCTGTTAGCACTCCAGTCTTTCAAGACTTTTCTAGTCTCAAAGACATTAGTACTAGCAACGGACAATACTAACGTAGTGGCCTTCCTGAGAAATCAGGGAGGAACTCACTACCATGCTCTTTTTCTTCTATGTAAGGAAATGTTGCTTCTTTGTCTTCAGTGGAACAAAGTTCTAATAGTCAGGCATATTCCAGGGACATTCAATGTCCTAGCGGATTCCCTGTCTCGATCTCTTTCTCCGGTGAACACGGAGTGGGAATTACTCAAAGTAGTCTTCGATTCCATTGTTCTCCATTGTGACCGTCCTCTTCTGGACCTCTTTGCTACCAGTCTGAATCACAAGCTGGAAACTTTCGTTTCTCCAGTACCAGACCCCCTGGCATTTACAGTGGACGCTGTTTTGGAAAGGAATGTTCGCCTATGCATTCCCTCCATTCAGATTTCTCCACCGGGTTCTAGTAATGATCAGAGTCGAGGACTGCAAGATCATTCTTATTGCGCCAGCTTGGCCAAAAGAAGGGTGGTACACAGATCTGCTGCATCTGTCTTGTGCCAGACCTCTTCGTCTTCCTCTGAGAAGAGATCTATTATCTCAATTCAGAGGAAAAGTGGTAAATCCCAACCCAGAGTCTCTGCACCTTCACGCCTGGTTACTATCAGGGAGGGTCTCAGATAGAAAGGCTTTTCTGATAGAGCATGCTCACGCTCTCTAGATCTGCCAAGTGGTCCATCTTCTGTGATTGGTGTAGTGAACAGGAAATTGATCCTATCCATGTCACTGTTCAGCAATTAGCAGACTTCCTAGTTTTCCTCTTTGACATTAAAAAATTGGTACCTTCGACTATCAAAGGTTACAGGTCTGCTATAGGTAGGACTATTTCTCTTCTTGGTGGCTCAGATTTTGGTAATAACGAATATATTTCTTTATTAGTAAGGAACATTAGTTTAGAAAGACCTAACCAAAATAAGTTAGTTCCCCAGTGGGATTTAGGATTAGTCCTAGCTGCCCTATATTTTGCCCCTTTTGAGCCAGCAGAGAAAATTGGCCTTCGTTTTGTTGCTTATAAATGTTGTTTTCTGCTCGCTTTAGCTTCCGGTAGAAGAAGCGACATTCATGCCTTATCTGTGTCGGGTTCTTGTCTTCGTTTTTCGAGAAATAAGTCTTCTGTTACTCTACTAACAGATCCTTCTTTCTTGGGTAAGAATCAGATTCCAGATAGAGGGGCAGAACCCATCTGTTTTCCAGCTCTGCCGGACGATGCTTCTTATAAGCTTCTTTATACAGTCAGTTTATTTGGACAGAAATAGGAATACTCGTTCCGTCAAGAATACTAGACTTTTTCTTCCCTTTAAAAGGGGTATTTCTGACATCTCTGCCAAGACGATTTCTTCTTGGATTTGTCCGGCTATTATTTTAGCTTAGGAGTCTTCGGGACAAGAACTTCTAACACGACACTCCGTTAAAGCTCTATTTCTGAAGTTTTATCCGCAGGTTTTTGGAGGTGTCAAAATTCTTTTACCTCTTATTACCTTTGGTCTATGTCTGTACAAGTAGACAACCTTTTTTCTCTTGGACCTATAGTGGCAGCTCAACAAATTGTTTCCAAGAAATCAAGGGATTCAGCTGTCTGTTAGATTCTGAATTTCTCAGAATTTATAGTGGTAAGCTATTTATTGATATAAAATTAGAATTTTTTCTAAGTAAAATGTACTTTTATTAAATAAATACTTACCACTATAAATTATAGGTCCCAACCTGCCTCCCCTTCATATCCCCTTCTACTTAGTGGTAAGTATTTATTGATTTATTGATTTATAGGTTCCTGAGAAAAACAAGTTAAATGTAAAATGAATTTCATAAAATTATTCGGCTTCGAATCCCGTGAGTTCGAAGCCCGCTGAGGCAAAGCAAAAATTTGACAGTGAAAAAATCTAATTCTTACAGTGTTGTGTTTAATTTGTAGACGTATATATAAATATTTGATATTAACCCTGTATTTCTGATTATTCAGAAATCCGCTGGATATATATATTATGTGGTTGTCACAATAACTAGACGTTTGTATATATATATATATATATATATATATATATATATATATATATATATATATATATATATATATATATATATATATATATATATATATATATATATATATATATATATATATATATATATATATATATATATATATTGTGCAAGTCCTGAACATTATGCAACGATACAAATCTAAACACAGACTGACCAACGAATGGCCTTAGTCATTGAGTGTCAATATAAATAAATAACGTAAACAAGTCATAACATATTGGTCTTAAACTTTCTCACTCCAACTGAACTCAAAAACTTCCATACAGAGCACCAGCCGTCCCCCACCCGTGGACGCGCTGTTACTTGGCTTTGCTCAAATATTCCAACAAAATGTTATCAAAATTACCAAGGTTACAAATTCATTACGCCAGACGCGCGTTTCGTCTATTCAAGACTCATCATTGGCGCTTAACTCTAAATGTTTAATGATATTCTTCATTGGGAGATGAAATAATAGTTGTTTTTCATTGGGAGATGGAATAGTAGTTGTTTTTCATTGGGAGATGGAATAATATAAGTCCACTGGGATCGTGTAAATACACAATACAGACAATTCAAAATATTATATAAAGAGTCTAAAGAAAGCTGCTAAGCCAGTACACTTATTTAGTATCGGATTGACAAACATGATGTTGTTGTTTGTTTGATGGGTTTAACGCCAATTTCAGCAATTTTTCAGCTATATCATGGCGTCCAGTTTTTATTGGGGGAGGAAGCCGGAGTACCCGGAGAAAACCCCGACCTGCGGTAGGAAAACTGGCAATCCTTGTCAATTAAGATTGGAGTCGAGTACACCCTGCCTGCAGTGAGAATCGAACCCGCAACCTCAGTGTTGACAGACCAGGTGATCAATAGTAGACCAACTACCATGACAACTCGGCCACCGAGGCCCCCCGACAAACATGATGATACATACATATATAGTTGAATATTTTATGTAATACATTTTATATTTAACTTGTTTTTCTGTATAATACTTATGTATACTGTGCTTTGCAGAGTCCGTAGCTCTATTTATATAGTTGAAATATACTGTAAAAATATCTTGCTTATTTCTCTAAACAAATGATACCTCAATAATAATATACAGGTGTTTCAACCAAATTACTGTATGTTAAAATAATAGATAGTGAAAGACATTTTCATCGCAGAAATTAGTGTGTACCATACTTTATTAAACTCATTTCATCATTTAAATTAACAGTAGAAATGTTGGCTTAAGTATTTGATAAATGTCACTTGTCACACCATTAAAACAGTGTTTAATTTGTACTTTAAATTACTGTGTATGCAACAAATTAAATTCAAGATATCTAATGTTATATCATTTTAGAAAGCTTGTGTATCATCTTTACATAGACAATATCAATAGAAGAATATTCATTAAAACAATCCAGGGGACATGTTTTTGAAATTATCCTAAAATAAGTCTTTTGACATATCTTAGGACATAAATTAGGACTAATTTGGACAGTCTTTGGATGTGTTTTAGACCTTACACCGAAGCTATCATAAGACCATCATAAAAAGATTCCTAACCCTGTTTTCTCCTAAGAAACAGAATTTAAACACGTGTTATTAATTGAGAAATTAATAAAGTCATCCAAATTTTGACGTTGACTGCACTTGAAAAAAGTCAAACAACGTTTTATAAACATGCATCAATAAATATATAATTATATGTATTCGAGATAATTTGTTATAAATTAAAACGTCCAATGTCTGTGTTATGTGCTGTTCAATATGATATAATTTGGCACGAGTTTATAATTGACCAAAACCAGTTTTACTGCAAGAACTCTTCTGTCTTGTGGTTCCAATTTTGTCCTGTAAGCTTACTATATGTATTTAGATAAGGCTATCGTTTGTTTAACTTGTTAGACAATTTATAATAATGAGTAAGCAAAGTAAGAAAATGTATCCATATTGTATGAAAACGGAGATTCGCATTTTGTTAGAAAGGAGTAAAAACAAATCCAAATTTTGGCCATCCAAGGATCATCTTAGGAAACCGTTTCGTTGTCATAAAATAAGGATAAAAATTAGGACATGTCCTTACTCGCGAGATATTCGGTGACACGACTTAGGACAAAGATTTGTTCTAAGATGATAAGTCTTAGTGCAAAAGAAATTTCGACAACATGACCCCAGGTAATTGGCTCTTTATGAAGCAAACCGATCATTCGTTTCACATGTCACTTCAGGCTTCTTTTCTTTCTGGAAATTGTTACATTTTTACTTTATTTGGTATTGTCATACTTTTAATGTTTTAAAGTTAAGTTTTCTTCTGATGATAAATATACCATTTTAAGATAGATTTCATATAATAAGTTGAATTTGGTATAGTCCGTAAGTATTATTTTAGATAGGAGTATAATGGATTATTGTAAATATCAACAAACAAGATTTATACTTTGTTGTTTTGTATGGTAGTTTGCTTGATTGTTAGGACATGTCCTTACTTGCGAGATATTCGGTGACACGACTTAGGACAAAATTTGTCCTAAGATGATACGTCTTAGTGCAAGCGTCTTTGAGCCAAACAATTCAACTAAAACAGCCTTACGCTGGACACCTGAAGGCAAAAGACGAAGAGGAACACCTATTATAAGATAACATGGCGGCGCATTGTGGAGGCAGAGATGAAAGATGCGAACCAAACCTGGGGAAGTCTTCAAAGACTGGCAAATGATAGACAAAAGTGGAATGACTTCGTTGCTGCCCCACACGCCAGAGGGCGTAATGGGCAGTAAGTAAGTACGATTTATACTTTAGCTAGTATATTCAGGTTAATTTACAAAAACAAATAGAAACATTTGCTCAGAATAAGAGTTGTTCAGTTTGCAAGTACTCCAATTAGATAAAAAAAAATTAAATCAATTATTTATCTATATTTTCTCACAAAGACTTTTATTTTCACATTGGAACATTTGATAGATTTTATGTCCGTTTTTAAAATTAATACATGTATAAGTTAAATCAGAATTAATGTTTATCAAAAATTTATACTTGTGATACTTGTGATCCTGTTTCATGTAGAGTTCGTAGCACTTTTTATCAACCAGACACAAACCCACATCTCTCCAGAACGACTTGTTGGATTTGAATGAAATTTGCAGGTACTGTGTGAAAGTGTTTGAATTTAACAATGTATTTTTTCCTCTGTAAATGTAAGTTTATTTTAGCTAAATTTGACACCAAAATTTCCCACCTAATTGCGATTCAGTCGATACACATTCTTGAGGAGGATTCCGATAATGAGCAGAACTAATAACCGTAAACCTTTGACACTAGCGGTTTTTCACTATTCACCAAAAAGCCTCGCAAACTACAAAATAGTTAAAAGGTCAAAAGAAAATGCACCTGGAACTTGAATTCTTATTACCACGTTCTCGTTGTAACAGTTTTTGATATTCAACCTAAACTTTGTTCTCTTTTCATCAAATACCTATGACCCATTCATAATGGACATAACTCTCAAATAAAGCCACAATTTAAAACCTTAATTCGTAAAGACACAAGGTTTTCAACATTTTCGGAAAATTCAAGAAAACCTATATCAAGTGGTATGTAACAGAGCATTCATAAACTCAAACTTATTTTAAATCCTATCGGATAATTCTATACATTAACATTCATTGCTTACCAACGCATAATTTTTGATTTGAATTGTTTGGATAGCAATGGCAGCAGTAAGTTAAATCTTTTTTCTTATAAATGTATGTGTTTTGATTATCGACTCTGTAATTTTCTTTTTTTTTCATCCTTTTTTTTATTATCGTGTTAATAAAGTTCATGTTAATTATTTTGTCATGAAAAACTTCACTATACAGACTGACACAAATACAATTTGATGCTTACTGTAAAGACCCAACAGATAAAATTTGTACACTATTGAGTGTTTCTACAGAGTATTTTTTCAATTACCAAGATCTATATAATTCATTATATATTTAATAAATATGAACAAGGAAAAGGCAGAAACAATATAATTAAAATTAAATCTTTTACTTCGTCCCCCTTTTTTGCTATGTCGCTGCTGTAGCAAAAAAGAGGGGGAGGGGGCAACTGAAAGATTAAAGTTTAGTAAGACTGAAGCAGAAGATTTAATTTAATTAGATTTAATTTTAGTCAGCTGCATAGCAAAAGGGGGAGGTGAATGATTAAATTTTAGATTCAAGATTCAAGATTCTTTATTTCAAGCCCCAACAAGCCCCAACAAGAGATGTGAATATAAACAATTGCAACATAATTACATTTTAGTCAGTAAAAGATACTAGGAGAGTTCGAGGCTGAAAGCACAGTCCGGTTCGGGGAGAACGTTCCGCACTTCAGGTTTTCATGAACAAGGACAGTTCTTCCCAGCAATCTTTAGCAAAAATGATATTTTGTATAACTCATTATACCCTGACATATGATTTAGGAAAATTGAGTACATTATTGGCGATATTTTCCTTTTATAGGAAAATGAGTTTGAGCATGTTGAGGATATCATAAAACCAAATTTTAACTAAAAATATTTGTGCACCTTATTGAAATATAACTGGTACTAATGTAAGTGTTAATGAATACAATTTTAACTGCGCATATTTAACTCTAATTACTCAAAAATAATATCATTCTTAACCATTAGCATGTTGATTACATAAAAGAAAGGACGGTGTATTTTGTGACCCGGAGATAACTTGCTGTTGATGTCAAGTCAAGGTTGACAATGCATAATACATATTGTAAGGTTGTCAATATATGTTTGTCACGCTATTATTGGAATTGTTATTGATTTAATTATTCAAAATGATAATCAGAACAATTGTAAATAAATACAGACGAAAGACAAAAATTAGTTTCACGTGATTGTTTTATGGAAAGTTAAAATACCACACCATTCAGTGTTCTTTAAATGTTGGCAAGACAATTATATTGCATGTTGAAAGGTATTTAAGCTAGCGATAAAAGAATAATTTTGTTTCGTCGATATATCGTCTATACTTAATGTTACCGTGTTTGTTTGTATTCCTTTTGTAGATCCCAACTATCATAGTTTGAAATCAACAATTTTTTTTCTACATTTAATCAGCGTGAAAATGAAAATTCCGTCGCATTTCAAAACATTTGTCAGAAAAAAATCCGCCGTACAGACACCGGAACTTTTAGTATAAGGTAAAAGCCCATCCTCCCAAGTCAGGGGTTCTGAGTCCGCGTTCGCTACACCATCAACGATTTATTAATTCGTTTGAACGGTTTATTAAATAAACCGTTCAAACGATTGAATAAATCGTTGTAACGATTTAATAATAATAAATCGTTGTAACGATTTAATAATAATAAATCGTTGTAACGATTTAATAATAATAAGTCGTTGTAACGATTTAATAATAATAAATCGTTGTAACGATTTAATAATAATAAATCATTGTAACGATTTAATAAATCTTTATAACGATTTAATAAACCGTTCAAACGATTTAATAAACCGTTCAAACGATTTAATAAACCGTTCAAACGATTTAATAAATCTTTATAACGATTTATTAAACCGTTCAAACGATAAATCGTTACGATTTGATAAATCGTTGTAATGATTTAATAAACCGTTGAAACGATTTAATAAACCGTTCAAACGATTTAATAAATCGTTGTAACGATTAAGTAAATCGGTGTAACGATATAATAATCGTTGAAACAATTTAATAAACCGTTCAAACGAAATAAGAATTTTTTTCTATTTGTTGTTTGGCACGAATAGGCCGTCGTATCTATAACATAAAACCTCCCAGTTCACGTTTATATTTACCATTTTCATTGATCTTTTGCATTTTTTATTATTATTTGAAATGCGAGGTTTTATCTGTCAGTTTAATTTTCTCGGCAAATTTTTTCAGAAGTTCTGCTTATTTTAACATGTGACTGAATATAATGAAACTAACATAAACACAAAGACTATACCTGTTTTCAATGAATTAAACTATGTTCAGTTAAGTAATCCATGTTTGAAATATCGAGGTGAAATTTTTCTTGGAGCTGAATTTAACGGTAAATCTAAATTACGGAATCAAGTTACATTTAATGGCGGAACGAATACAATTTGTCGACATTCTATTAAAAAATCGTTTCGTTAAAAAACAAATCCATAAGATATATTTAAACGGGGTCGGCCAATCAATCTAATGTGAGTGAAGGGATACCTCAAATAAAGCTTCAAACAGGACTTTAAACATCCTCAATATACTAAGGTAAGACAATTTTTAGACAATTTTCTTGGTGTGTTCACGTTTCTCCAACATTTGATATTTCAGGTAAAAAGTATGTTGGAGAAACGTGACTAGGTAGTAGTCAAACTTAATTAATTTTACCTGTAATTAAGACTACAGTACAACATGTATAAATGAATCTTTGGTAAGTAATAAGTACAGAATATTGAATATTATATATATTTTGAATTGAATTACAGTACAAAGTAACAGGTATTTATTAAAGTTATAGGTAAAGTAAAGAATACAGAATTTTATACATATTTAATTGTAACAGACATAAAAATAAATTAAACATAATTAAAAACATTTTATTTATTTATTAAACGCAGCTAAAAAAATATACTTACATAAATTTACTGGCAGAGTTCCATGTGAAGGCAGAAGCTAGCTTGGTCGGCGTAGTCAAATACTGTAATCTTCTGGTTGAGGAGTATTGTCTTTAGTGTCTGAAGTATGTGGTCGATGTGTCTGTACTTTTTCTGTTTCGGACGATGAATTCCGCCTGCCTGTGTTTGAATCTGGTTGGCCTCTCTGCTTGAGAAACAGTCGGTCATTTATATCTGCCCACTTTTTCTTCGTATATTGCTGGTATTGGGGTAGCCTCATTAATATCTCCTATCCTCCATGGTCGTCTTTACTTGCACTTTAATTATTTAATAATTAATTTTATTAATTAAATTCTTATTTAATTACTATGATTTATGATATGAGGACATAATAAAAAAATATTTATTTCTGTTTTTATATTTTATAAAGGTTTTACTGTAAACTTCTTAAAACAAAATATTTTATTGTTGTAAAAACAACAATAAAATTCCATTGTTCATTTCATGTTGGAGAAACGTGAATACAATTTTTCAACGTGAATAAACCTTTCTCTTTTAGTTAAGCGTTGTTTAAATTGCATGGCTGTCCTCATTGTTTATACCAAACTTTCCTTAAACATTTCGCACGATTTTTTGCGGAATTTACGTACGGAAAACTGCGTTTAAAGATGAAACCTCGCATTTCACTAAAAACATAAAATATCAATATCCGATAGAAAATGTTGAAAATAAACATGAAATGGAACTAGCTTGTTTATTTATTTATTTATTTATTTATTTATTTATTTATTTATTTATTTATTTATTTATTTATTTATTTATTTATTTATTTATTTATTTATTTATTTATTTATTTATTTATTTATTCGGACAAGGCCCTCCACCCCAGTATGCCTACCCTCCACCCCAGTATGGATATCCGGCTCCTCAGATGCAACAACAGCAACAACAAACAACAGTCGCTGTCAATAAGCAACAAGCAGGAACAACTGTGGTAACAGTTAAAGAACGATATACACATTGTTCTCATACCTCTGTTAGTGGTGGTAGGGGATTAACGTTCTGACATATCTAAAATGTCAGTGGGATTTTTTTGGTCATCGTTGGGCATTTTGTAAAACATGGGGTGGAGTCTGGAATCAAAATTTACAATGCTACCATTCTGACCTTGAAAGTTAAACAATATGGTATTTATGTTGAAACAATTTTTTATTACTGAAAGAAAAAATACTTATTTTCGACGGCATACACAAAATAATGTATTAGATGTACATTTATTTTGAGTGGAGATAATAATTAACAGGCGTGTTGTTTATTAACACCTGAATACAGCCTGGATATTTTATTGTCTTCTTCCTAAACTCACATTACAATAACTTAATATTTCTGCATAATAAATTTTTGTTGTGGACATCTTTTTTTTCGTTCCTTTCTAGTGTTCTTTTTTTCTTTCGGTTGTGTTGGATTTTACCAATTTTTTTTTCAGTTTTTCCAACACTTTATCAGGCGGAATTAAGCATTTAAAATAAAGAAACAGATACAATCACAAATCACATTTGTTTAAAAAATATAACAGTTGTGGTTTTGTACTAATTTACACAAAGAGTTGACATTTATATTCGATATCTATTCCATGCGATAGCTATATATATAGAGTCATTAAGGTTCATTCTATTCTAATAGGACAAACAGCAATTTTCTGGTATTGTCCGGATTACGTACGTAACATTGTTTTAATACTCAAACTCGGGTCTCCTGGAAAAGCCATATCTATACTTGTAAAACTAAAACAATTGTTGTTATTATTTGACATGGTTTCTACTTACGTTTCGTAAAAATATACAGAAATAATTTAGTTACTAGTTATCCAACTTTCGCATTTCGACCTGTTGACATCATTATAATTTATGTGCGAATTTATGTACCGTCTGGCGAATGTTATATTTTAGATTCAGATTGAGCTGTTCAAATGTATATACAAGTGAAAATATAAATGTTACTGTAATTTACCTATTTTGCACACAGAATCTTACAAACGTGTATTACATTATCTTTTAGGCTGAACCTTATGACTGCTCCACAATTTTCCATTCATATACAGTCCTTCAGGTCGCGTGATAAATATAGATCAGAACATTGTTGAAAATGAAAGACTAGATAATATTTGTCCAAAGGACCAAAATACCGTGAACCTAAATCCATCAACTGGAATTACAGCTTGATGGATTCAATAGAGGAATGTGTCAGAAAATGGTGGGAAAACATGAAGAACATGAGGATGATACCATGTCCGATTAGGTATTAAAAACCTTTAGGTCATTCATTCAAAGACGAATCGCTCATTTAAAAAGGTCTACGAATAAAAAAAAACTTCACCTGTCTTAATGAATCTTGATTTGGCAAAATCTTTGTTCGATATTCATGACAAACAGGTGTTTTGCAAGCCGATAAGGCACATAACAACATTTTTTAAACATATGGAGTGTTAATAAATGAATTAGGCATGGAGAGTTCACTTTGCAATCCTGCTTACACATCCACTACACTTTCAAAAGAGGAGATTCTTGAAAATCACAAATGTTAGTCAATATCCTTTTGGTCTCCATTTCAAAGTCCAAGATTGTTATCTCACCTCCTTGTATTAATACAAAAACTTCACAAAAATGCATACAAACAGCTTTTAATCAGCAAGATCGTATCAATGCACCACTAAACCTCTATCGAAACTCCTGACCTTATTTTAACAGTTATACAAGTGTGGAAAATGTCTCGCCTTCATTCCGCATCAATATATATTGAAACAAATTACATCATGAACATTAAACTGTCATCATTTAAAATATACAATGCATGGTTTACAGAGGAACTGAACTAATCTAAAAACTTTTGCGTAATCACTGGACCGTAAAATTGATGTTTGGGTCAGTTGACACCTACCAGACAGTTATATACTATTTATCAGCAACTTATGTACCAAATATTGTCTCCTTACAATGTATGGTTATTGAGGACCTGTCCTAATCCATAAACTTTAACGTAGACATTGGACCGTGAAATTGAGGTCAAGGTCAAGTGACACTTAACAGTCATGCACTATTCATCAGCAACCTATATACCAATAATAATAATAATAATAATAATAATAATAATAATAATATTATTATTATTATTATTATTATTATTATTATTATTATAATTATTATTATTCATAATTCATATAGCGCTCTGTTCATAAAAATACAATGTTTAAAAGCGCTGTACATTAATTACTAAAACCAATCTTATACTATACATAAACCCGAAGAAACCAAAAACACACATAAATAAATTAGACAATATAGATATATAAAGAGACATAAATAAAATTGAAGACCTTATGCTAATGAACTTGTAATGAAATAATTAAAAGATTAAAATATTAACATAAAGATACCTTTATAAATAAAATACTGTAAGGTATTAAACAATAAAAAATGTCAAAGACAATAAAAATCTGAAATCAATCTGATACAAAATAAAAGAAAACAACAGTGAAATGAACTAATGCTCAAGTTTCCATATATTTTGTTAAACAGTGGGTTTTAAGTAATTTATAATAATAATATCAATACTTGTAGAGCCTCTGATGGTATTTGGTAAAACATTCCACAATTTCGGTGCACCAGCCGAAAAACTTCCGTCACCATACCTAACAGTTTTACTGTCCGAAGCCACAAGTTGTTTTGAATTGTTCATTGACATAATAGTTCTAGCTGGTTGGTAAAGCTCTATGTCTTCAGATATCCCAGTGACAGATCGTTTAGTGCTTTATATGTGTACACTAGAATCTTAAAGTCAATTCGGTCAATTACTGGTATCCAGTGCAGCTCTTTAGCACAGGTGTTGTATGATAATGAAGTTCTTGTAATTACACGGGCAGCAGTGTTCTGGTGATTTTGAAGTTATTGTTGTTTTCGTAACACAGCAGTACGTTTAAGACGATATAAATATCAGTAATTAGACATGATAAATCAAATCTGGCAAATTTTAGATTTTCTGATCGACAACAAATTTGTCATTTTCGGAGAACATGTTTTTCAAAAGACTGTATTCCATTGGGTACTAATCGTGCTCTTCTCCTCGCCGACTTGTTTTTGTACTCTTTTGAGGCAGAGTTCCTAGAAGGCCTGCTGAAGAAGAAAGAAATGACACCTACCCAGATCTTTAGTACCACATTCCGCTATAATAATATTTTGTCCAGGACAATGTTATTTCGGTGACTATTTGCATTTAATCTATCTAAGCGGGATTGAAAGTAAGGACACTAATTTCAAATAACTCGGGAAACTACAAAATATACTCTGGACAAACGTGATGACTTCAACTTTCCAACACAACAGTTCCGGCGTATGGTGTGCATATTTCACAACTTATACGTTATGCTAGATCCTGCGACCGGTATTCCGATTTTCTAGACTGCTGTTGACTATTAAGCTACTCACACAAGGGTTTGTTGTACCTAGATTGATGATGTTCTATGGGAGTCACCAAGACTTAATTGATTATGTTAAATCCATCTCGCCGAGTCATAGATAGTCTTTCCTATTCCTGGATTGACTTTTATCTAGACATGACAGTGAGTAACTCGACGGGTGTCTCATTAGAGGCAGGCACTGCCTTCTCGTCAAGAGCAGATGAGTGTACCCATGGTTTTAATTGGGTTCGAGTTATTTACTTTTTGTTTTGTGTTGTATATGTTTGTATAAATCCGGATTTGTAATTGTCCCTTCACTTTTGGATCTTATTGTCCAGTTGACTTCCTTGCTTTTTTTCTTAGATGTATGATTATAAAAGAAGTGAATTTGTGTTGAAATGATTTCCTCTCAATCCTTAATATGCGTGCGATTTATTATGTTTACGTTTACTCCAAATTCTGCTCCAGACTCTGCCATTCTTGTAGATACATTATGAATTATTAAATGTTAGGTAAATCTTTATTTGTACTTAAAACATGGTTAAATTTATGAACATTTTGATAAACGAGTTTATGAAAATTCAACAGTTAAAGAAAATGTATAGATAACAATACATAATATACTTAGTATGTATTTATGGTATGTTTCAGATTTGCTGACAATATTTGTTTGAATGTTATATTAATAATTCTTTTTTGGCCATGGATTTTTATCTGGATATGTATGGTATGTACAAACATTAGATATTAGACAAATCATAAGTATCATTCAAAGCCGATCAATTAGTATACATCTACAGAACAATACAAAAATGTTACTAAAACTAGGAATTCTGGTTGGGATACCAAGAAAATCGCCCGCAATTCCCATGGACAGCATTTCTTTGTATTCCGTACATTAAAATTTGCCTAGATAAAAAAAATAGCAAAGAAAACCGACCGAACAACAAGAGCCAAAAGTCAAGGGACAGTTACAAATCGGTATATCGACAAAACGCAACACATAAACCAAAAACACAAAAAAAACCCCCAAAACAGAGAGTAATCCGAACCCAATAAAAACCATGGGTGCACTGAGGTGCTCCGGACGAGTAAGCAGTGCCTGCCTCTAATTAGACACCCGTCGAGTTATTCATTGTCATGTCTAGGGAAAAGTCAAATCCAGGAATAGGAATCACCACCTATGACTCCGCAAATATGGCAGATCGTATTTGAGACACTGATTTCCCATAACGATCAATTAAGTCATGGTGACGACCATAGAACTTCAGGAGAGATAACCTTAATCTAGGTGCAACAAACACTTGTTTGAGTAGTTTAGCAGTCAACAGCAGGGATCGGTCTAGAAAATCGGAATACCGATCGCAGGATCTAGAATAACGTATAAGTTGTGAAATGTACACACCATACGCTGGAGCTGCTGGAATGTTGCTGTCGATGAACGGGAAGTTGACAATTGGAAAGTTGAAGTCATCACGTTTGTCGTAGAGTCTAGTTTTTAGTTTTCCCGAGTCTATTTCTAGAAGTAGGTCTAAGTAAGAGGCAGAGCTTAATGTATCGGTGGTGTCTTTAATTTCAAGCTCGCTAGGGTAAATTGAATGTAAATAGTCACCAAATTTAGCATTGTTGAGGGACAAAACATCATCAATATAGCGGAATGTTAAATTAAAGGTCTGGGTCAGTGTCTTTTCTTTCTTCTTCAGCAGGCCTTCTAGGAACTCGGCCTCATAAGAGTACAAAAACAGGTCGGCGAGGAGAGGAGCACAATTAGTACCCATTGGAATACCAACAGTCTGTTGAAAAACATGTCCTCCAAACCTGACGAATATGTTGTCAATCAGAAAATCTAACATATGACGATTTGGTCTTCAGTATATTTAGTATTAGATTTAGAGTCATTAATGCCGAAGTAAGTTCTGTCATGACTAATTACTAGGTATTTTTATTGTCTCTTTCCGTTTTTCTTGAAAAAGCAGCGTTTTATAAGATCTTTAAGCCTAGTTTTAAGCTGCATATGAGGGATGGCCGTATAGAGTGTCGAAAAATCAAATGTGTTAATGCTGTTACAATGGGAAAGAGATCCAGACCTCAAGATGTTTTACGGGTCTTTTGAATTTTTTAATATCCACATTTCATTTATTCCACTCCTGGAGTAGAAAGTGTCGCTGTATTTTTGAAGCCTCGTTTTTACTGTTGTTAAAATAGTGGTCAGGAGTTGCGATAGTGTTTTGGTAGTACATTTAGACGATCCTGCTATAAAACGCTGTTTGTATGGATTTTTGTGAAGTTTTGGTATCCAATACAATAAGGGGAGATCACAATCTTCGACTTTGATTTTGAGACCAAAGGATGCCAATATCGATTTGTGATTTTCAATAATCTCCTCTTTTGAAAGCGCAGTAAATGTGTAAGTAGGATTGCCAAGTGAACTGCCCATGCCTAACTCATTAATTAAACACTCTATGTAATGTTTTTTTGCAGATAAAAATAATGTTGTTAGGGGTCTTATCTGCTGGCACAACAACATATTTGCCATGAATGTCGGACAAAGTTTTAAGAGCATCAAGATTTCTGAAGATTGATGATGCTTTAGTACTCATAGACCTTCTTAAACGACTTATTCTTATTTGAATCAATGACCTCAAGGCCATTACCCACTCTGACAAGGTATCAACCTCCTGGTCCTCTTGCGTTGCCCATTTTCTGGCATAGTCCTCTATTGAATCCATCAATAATTTAAAGTTATACTTCCAGTTGATGGATTTAGGTTCACGGCACTTTGGTCCTTTGGACAAAATATTGCGGAGTCTTTCATTGTCAACAATATTAAAATCTCCAGTTATCATGACTATTGAAATCGGACAACGTTAAAGTTGATTGCACTGCAGGTCAGCCCAAAATACTCACAAAGTTTCGTGTTGATCAGACATTGCAACTGTAAGAATACTTGCGGACGAGATTGACTAGTAAAGAAAAAAGATAAAGAAGAATAATAAGAAGCAGAACAAAAACAATAAGTCGCCCAAACTTACAGAAGAAAAACATAGCCGTGACAGCAGGTGTTCTGTAAGAGTGAACTTTTTGCCCTATATATAACTTACAGTGAAGTCCTTTCAAATGTATGACCATAAGAATTGTAAGCTGTTTAAATTCTGATCAAAATCCATCGATTGGAGTTTTAACAATATTCCTTGGGAACGAATGACACATCAGCTTGTAATGGTCACATAATGTGTTACTTTATTTCTTTTCAGTGTATATTTGAAAAATAGTGCGGAAAGTAGTCAGAAGGCAGAAATGTGATACAAACGATTGTCTTTTTACGTTTTTAATTAATTTCATCAGTATTGACTAGAAGATATTGTAGATTTTTTTACCTTCTTTTCTAGCGTCAAATATTTTACATACTGTTTTGATCAACAGGATACCATAACAATGATTCCTAGTGTAGACAAGAGAATATCATTTTTCACAGATTTATATAACTTATGGTTATCGTTTAAAAGACAGAAATGTTTCAAATAACAATGCTATCATAAACACATATCATCTGTCAACAAATCATCAACAAATATGTGAAAAAAATTTGCACCTTATTAGTGAAACACATTTTAAAAATTCAATAATTTGTCTTTCATATATGTTAAATCACTATCTTTACAAAATCATTTTTATTTCAACGTGTTCAAGTATTGGCACATGATTCTAAAGGACAAAGAATTCAAATTTAAGTTTAAGTTTTGTTGAAAATCAAGTCAATGTAATGAGAGACGTATCAAAACGGAAAGGGTGTAAAAATGCCACTAAATTAAAACAATGTTCTAGATTGGTAACACCTGTTTATCGACCTATGAAGTATATCCACTGTATATGCGTTGTGCTAATCCGTGCAAATTTAATATGTATATACTAGTATTGTATTTGTGTTAGATTATTATTGAGTTGTGTGTGTATGTAACATTCACATTAGTTAGTGTTGTGAATTTGCAAGTGCATCGCGCTTATAAAAAGGGAAACTACCACACACACTGAAATCAAACTAAATGTACTGTACATGATTTTCCTTTATGAAGTCCTGTTTTAAATTAGTAACTTTGACACATACCTTTTTTCTAATATTAATTGCATCAACAGGCTTGTAGATGTTGGACGCAAAAGAAATGTCTAGTTCTCACAGCTTAGACTTATTTTGGTTGTGCTAACCTATACAGATTTTTTCTTATCTGTCATCCATCGAATTTTGATTATTAGTTAGATGACTTAAAACTTGCAGCAATTGCAGGGCAAACATTGCAAAACTGACCAGAAGCACGTTAACCACATTTTAATATTATTTCTGTATATACTTGATCCTGCTCGAACTGCATTGAGCTGAAGGATACTTGTTTCTACAAAGAGCAAAGTTTAAAGTCGTGTTTTGAACTAGTTTGTTTCTATCCATAATCAAGCTTAGCGTCTAATGATAATCACAGGAAATTATTACTAGCAATAAACCATGCCGCTCTATATATCCTACAATTATAAATATCTTGCCGTGGTGCCTTGATAATAGAGGATTTAGAATGTTTTGCAAAAGTGTTTATTTTTGTCAGTGGTCCCTCGGTGGCCGATTGGTTAAGGCATGGTGTACTCGTCTCCAATCTTAATTGACAAAGATTGCCAGTTTTCTTGCCGAAGGTCGGGGTTTTCTCCGGGTACTCCGGCTTCCTCCACCAATACAAACTGGACGCCATGATATAGCTGAAAAATTGCTGAAAGTGGTGTTAAACATCATTCAAACAAATAAACAATTTTTTGTCAGTGGAATAATATTTTTACATGATTGAAACATTGAATGAATGGTTAGATTATTTTAATTCGATTTAAGTTATGCTAAGTAATCTGCTGAATATTGGTTTGTTGGTTCTCATTAAACTACTGGTTAACCCGTGTACTGTTTAGTAAGCATGCATCTTTGCAATTTGCGATTTAGCTTATTGAAGTAATAGAAAATCAACCTTTTGTGTTAGAAAAAATTAGAAATGTTTTATTTATAATGATCAATTATGTCGTTATTTTGCTTTAATTATTACAATTATTCTCATTACTTTCATGATTTTGGTAAGAACTACATCAGTATAAGTATTTTTCCGTGGGGGAATTTGACCAGCTACCGTAAAGAATCTTATTTCAAAGAAAATTTGTAACGTTATTTGTTAAGAAACATTCTGAAACAAATAGCAGCAACGTTTATTACACGCTTAAGTACCAACGAATGACGCAGTGAATTCGGTTTTAAATCTTTCCATTGTAATTGGCAAATGATGTTAACATCCAGCTAACAATATCAATTAACAAGAAACGCAGAAATATGGAACGCCGTAGCTGTCTTTACATGGGAATTTTGTCTATATTCGGTGGTATCGACATTATATTCGGTAGAAACAAGTTTATATTGAGTGCTTATGTCTTTATATTGAGTTCTTATGTCTTTATATTGAGTGCTTATGGCTTTATATTGAGTGCATATGTCTTTATATTGAGTGCATATGTTTTATATATTATATCGAGTCCTTATGTCTTTATATTGAGTGCTAATGTCTTTATATTGAGTGCTTATGTCTTTATATTGAGTGCATATGTCCTTATATTGGGTGTTCTTGTCATTATGTTGAGTGGTTTTGACTGTATAGTCGGTACTCTTAACTCTATGTTGGGTGGGTTTTCCATTATATTCGGTGGTTTTATCATTATATTATGTTGTATCTATATTATATTGAGTGTTTTTTGTCTATATGTTAAGCTCTTTCATTATTATATTCAGTAGACGTGTCTATATATTAACAAACATCCAATCAATCATTCTAAATTGAAACCACATCTTTGATCCATTATTAGTAAAAAAGGTGTACTTATTCGACTTGAATAAATAAATCAAATTCAGCGGAGTCCTAAATCTACGATGAAATATATATTCTTTAATTTTATTTTTCTTGAATTCTGTATCGTATTTCTATTCCGGTTGGCTGACCTACCCTGCTTAGTCAGTTCATTTTGGTGTTTTTCCATATTCCGTCGTTTTGGCTGTTCGTGGAATGTACCCAAGACCGATATTTATCAATTTTTAATAGCTATATTCCAATAGATCAAACTGGAGCTCAGAACAACCCATCCTAAAGTTACAAAATATCAGATAATTTCTTTTAGCAGAATTTCTTATATCAATTGTTAATCTACTTTATTCTGTTCTAGTAAAATCCAGTCAATCGTAAAAAATTAGTTTTTTATTTAAACTATATGGTCATATGAAATGTTTCAAGAAAATGCATTGACTAGCTGTATTACCGAATATACATGCAATAAACAGTTCCTGTTTACAACATAGAAAACAAAAAAATATATAAGGCTAGGCAGCAATGAGAGAGCGCAACATGTTATAAATGTTACACAACGAAAACAAAACTTTTTCATACTGAATTTCTTTAAACGGTAACGCATTGTATGATGAGCGCGTTAGAAGCCTTAACACAATATGTATGCTATTCAGAAGCCGTTGATAAAAGTGAAGCACATAGACATCAGTTGTGTAAATTCAATTTTAGGATCCAAAATTAAACGAGTAAACAGTTAAGTCATAAAAGTGCCCAACAACATGACACCCAAACCTTATCCTGGCTTAGTTATTATCGTCTGTAAGTTTCTTTTGTATTTTGTCAATATTAACCTCGGGTCTGAAGGACGTGCAAAAATCTGGTGGACAGCAGGTGGTAGGGTAATACTGAAATGCGCACTTTGCTATCAATTAGACTTCTATGAAAGAGGATGTGTTACATTTCATAATATTTTTCCACGTAAATGCAACAGTTTCACTATAGGGTAATATAGCACTAAGTCAGCATACTGGAATAAGAAAATAATAATCCTAAACCACCTAAACATGCAATTTTATAATACAACCAAGCAATCAATCAATCATTTCCACGATTACTTTATTGTTTATAAACTTGTTCGCGGAGATTCTGCTTACTGGACGTTTTGCAACAGTTCAATCAATCAGTCTGCTGTAGAGGATAAAAACTATTCGATGCGAAAGAGACTGGAATGGTCCTGTATGGATTTACCCTACAGACATTTTATGGTCGACATCATGTGCTTGTTGTTAAATACAACCATTGCCACAAAGCCGATTTCTACCGTATTTATCTGGAAAAAGGTTTTGTTTTATATGTCCTGAAATTGACTTGGCACTTGGTTCAAAAGAGGTAAGATGGGTGTCGTTTATGATGCGGAAACGATAAAGGCAGAACATGGGTTTACGCCTTTACGTTTTTGTCTATCTTTTATATTGGTGGTTAATGTAATTAATCATCTACTATTGATCACGCGCCTGTCGACACTCCGATTGGATCTCAGTGCAGGCAGTGAGCTTGAATCTTCCTTCCGAAGGTTGGGCGTTTTCTATGCACTCCTGCTTTCTAACCAGAAAAACTGGAAGCCACAATATAGCTATAAATCGATCTGTTGTATGTAACACAAGAGATGGAAACTTTAGAGCCATGGTCTGACATATGTCAGAGATCGGCAATTTATTAGTGCTATAACAAAAGCCTGGCGTAGATATGGGATTTCATGCCTCTTTTGGTTAACGTCAATTTTAAATAATAATTATGTTCGCAGGTTCATTCTCGAAATGTGTTTGATAAAATATAATGTAAAGAATAGAAAGAAATATGGATTAGAAGTATAAAGTGTTCATTCTATGTGCTGAAATGTAACATTATAGTATCTGAATTACCAAAGTTTACTTAGTTGTTCCACTGACCATAAATACAATCCTAAAAAACTGTGAGCAATGATAACTGATACTCCCCGCTTCCAACCAATCAAAATGTAAAATATCAGGTACACAATGGCACCAGTTGACAAGCTTTCTGTAAAAGTTTCAGTGATGTAATAAGAGATGAGTATCCCATAGGTTTGTTAGTTTCTTTAAATGGCGTATAATGCCTTTTTAATATTTCAGCTATATCAAGCTATCAAGGAGTCCAGGTTTTATTGTGGAGGAAGCTGGAGTACACGGAAAAAACCCTGACCTAAATTATCCCTTACAGACAAAGAATGACACAGTCCTTGTTTTGCTATTGGAAAACCCTTTATTTATAGATCAAATGTAAAATATCAGGTGCAAAATGGCACTGTGTGACAAAGAATCTGTGCAAGTTTCATCAAATTCCATTCAGTGGTGTAGGTGGAGTTGGGGATAAGAAATGCGCACCCCTAGGTCAAAGAATGGTACTGTCAATGTTTTGCTATGTGAAACCCCAAATATCATTTAGATCAAAAGGTAAAATATCGGGTGTACAGTGGCACTATGTGACAAGTTAAAGTTTTATCGAATTCCATTAAGTGGTAGAATTGCAGTTGTTGATAAGAGATTTGTTTATTTGTTTGTTTTGAATGGTGTCACAATCATCATAAAGGGTACCTAGTTTCAAATTTGTACCCAAGTTGTTGATCAATGGACAATGATGACCACTCTTACTAAAATTAGAACATATGTGTCAACCACGTTTTTTGACAATATCTCAGATATTATTGTTTGTTTGTTTGATGGTGTTTAACGCCAATTTCAGCAATTTTTCAGCTATATCATGGCGTCCAGTTTTTATTGGGGGAGGAAGCCGGAGTACCCGTAGAGAACCCACGACCTGCGGTAGGAAAACTGGCAAAAGTTGCTTAGGACGTACAACTTGTGATACTGAACCACCCTGCCTAATTTCAAATTGTTCTCATGTACGGTTTCTGAGAAAAGCTTGACGGAAATTCGTACGGACAGACAGACGTACGTACGTACAAATGAAGTCCCAAACAGGAAGTAGTTGTCCGACAGGTCTGAAAGTAGCTTAGGATGTACAACTTGTGATACTGAACCACCCTGCCTAATTTCAAATTGTTCTCATGTACGGTTTCTGAGAAAAGCTTGACATATCGTCGCGGGGGCATAAAAATACGATACACAGCAGATGTAAAATTTTGTGAAAATTGATCTGACTTTTAAAATACACACTGGTTCTGACTTGTTATAGGCCCTTCTTAGTCTGAAAAAATGATTTTTCGTGGGTGTACCTGGCTTATTTCAGTTGATGATCAGTTGGTTAATAAAAGTATTAAGAAATGGGTGTTCTCATAATGGCCCTGTTATATGTTCTCGGTCTGCAATAATTGCCCTGGGAGTCTGTAAAGGCACTTGGCATTGCCTCGGGCATTACAAACACCTCGTGGCCATTATTGCACACCTTGAAAATATAACAGGGTCATTATGAAAACACCCATTTATTAATACTATTTTATTGTTTAATGTGAAATTTAGCGACCTTCACAATGATGAGTGTTGTTACAGTAAAACCTTTAATAATATGCAAAAAACTTAAGAGATATGTTTTACTTTTTATTTTTAACATGCAAATAGGCAATTGAAAGCACTATGAATAACAAAATCAATTTGTCAGTTACAAAAAACATAAAGCACTAAAATGAACAAAATAAGTAATGTCAATTAATACACAGAACAGCACTATCTTGAATTGTTTTACATTGTTCATTCTTGATCATTCTTCGATGTTGAGGCATCCAACTAACAAATTCAGTCGTAAAAACTGCATGTCGGGACATTCTAAAATGATACTTTAGAAAACATATGTTTATTGCTACTCTACCCCTCAATAAAAAAAATTAATATTATTCCTTTACTATAACATCAATTAGTCAATTGTTTAGTTACACATTTTTTGCTTAATGAGTATTGTATTGGAAGAAAAAGTAAAAATACCATTTTTAACAAGGAAGGTAATTTTAACAAAAATCCCAATTTTTGGTACTTTTTGACCAGTTACTTCCCAATAGACAAATATTTAACTCTTTCTTTTTATTCTCACCTTTGTGCATTCCATTTGAAAATTTGAAATATTTCAGTATTAAACTGTTTGGAAATAAGCTCTAAACATTTTTCTTTAATTCTGAAAACCCACGATAAGGCAATTCAAAAAAATCAAATGACATATTTTAGTTAAAGTGTCCTGAACCCCTATAATTGAATCAACCCTTATTAGTAGATATCTTGTTGGGGTATTCAAAATATGTTGTATGCTAATTATAAAATAATCAAGACAGCAAATAAGCACTTTAATATAAAATTGTTACCATGTCAACAACAACATGCTTAATCAGTTGATATTATACAATTCAGATATAATTTTGATATAGGTTGCTATCAGGATTTATCAGTAAAAGCAGAATATAAATTTTTGAGGGCTGATAAATCCTGGTATCAACTGTATATCAAAGTCATTAATGGTTTTATTACATGAATAAAACCACCATCACCCTTCATCAGAAAAACAGGATGCCTTTTCTACTGGAGCACCTGCTTACATTTTGTATTTGTAATAATGCTAGTTATCCCTTAATATTTTGTATTCAATACTGCATTTTGATATAAATTTGCTAATAATCCTGAAATTCCAGTGTCAAATATTGAGAAGAGTATAAATGAATCCATATATCGCAGAGCCGACGTTTCTCCTATTTGTTGTTAACACGCACCATGTATGTGTAGCAGACGTCAATGAATTGTGTACAATACAATTAATACAAACGATTTGATTGGACGAATGAATTTTTAAAGATGGCTATTCTGATTGGACAAAAAAACCAGGTCGAATCGGATTCTGCTTGACTACTATGCAGCAGAATCATGCAGTGTACAACATTCTACCGGTATGTAATTTTAGTATTGTTGTGATTTATCATGACCTGAAAGTTGTTTACATACCAATCAAAAACACTCAAAATTCTATTCATGCAATAACGATTGTTAACAGTGGAAAGGACTTCCTTTTCTTCATCATTTATATTTTTATTGCTATTTCAATTTTTAAAAACACCATCCGAAGCAAATATAACTTTACACCAAACCATGAAATTTGATGCACCTAAAGAGGATCACAATTTTTGTATTATGGCACAATTATAGAGTTTAAAACCATAAATATCTCTACTATATACCAACAAAAACTTAAAAAAACATAACAATTTTGTTTAATTTACAAAACAAATAATCTGTTTTAAAAATTTGATTACACTGATAGCAATATGCAACCATCCCAGCTAATACAATGAAGGAATGCTTGTTTTCATAAAATAATACAATTCCATTAGTATAATGGAGATGATATGATAACTAGTCTTGATCAATCCACATCCAGATGCTTTCGTTGCATTTTGGAGTGTCTGTATCACCTACTTATTGAAATGGTTGTTGTTGCACATTAAACTTGAGGTATGTATTTGATTGGAAGATAATTGAATTGGTGAAAAATATTACTTCATACAAATTAAAATATGAAAATATATTGCACACATTTTACTTTATTAAATAATTAATAATTCAAGAATTTTAAAGTCAGACACAATTGAGAGAGAAGCAAATTTGACATAATTTGTAAGTGTTGACAGGTTTAAGCATGGGTGTGGGTGGTAACTTGGGATATACAGGGTAATACAGATGTGAGGTCCAAAAGGGTCTCTTTTATACCTTTCCAAAAAATATAAAAAGGTAGCTCTTTTCATTGAATAATATATGACTGAGTAGTAAATATATCAATTCGCCTAGTATATAAATTAAGTGTTCCATTAACATCTATGGGTAAATTAACAAAATGACTATACGCTGTTTAATAAACCAATAAAATATGCCATGCAACAATAATAAATGGGTGTGAATGTATTGATTGGAATGACAACAGATGATAGAATTAGGTGCGATTCTCTGTCATTGTGCTGCCAAGAGAGGAAGTTCACAATTGGATAAGAATTTCTTAACGACAAGAAAACAAATACACATTATGTCTTAAGATTTCCCTTTAATTTTGAAGTATTGCTTTTGTTTCATCAACATTTAAGTTTTTTGTCAATGTTGACTATTTGTCAATGTTGATGTACAATCATAAATATATAGTAATAGGTCTGGTTTAAAAAATCTCAATATATGATTGGGTCCCATTTTATAAGGTTCAAAAATATATGAATAGGGTGGGAAACCTGTACCTAAAAGAACCATTAGTTACTCCCTCATTGGTTTAAAAAAGGTGATCACAGACACAACTGCATATGCATCTGGGTGATTGAGACTTGATGACATCATGACAAAATAAAATTTTAGCAAAAACATACATGGCAAATGTTCATTCTAAGATTGTCTACATGATAATATAAAAGAAAATAATTACAAAAGTTTTGATACCAGTACTCTTTACTTATATAATTCTGTCTAGGTTCTAGTATAGAAATTTTGCAGAAGGTTTTTGTTTTGTTTGTTTAAATGATGTTTAACACCATTTTCAGCAATTTTTCAGCTATATCATGGCGTCCAGTTTTTATCAGGAGAGGAAGCGCCAGTACCTGGAGAAAACCCCTGACCTACAGTAGGAAAACTGGCAATGCTTGTCAATTTAGATTGGAGACGAGTAAACCCTGCCCTCAGTGAGAATCGACTTCCCTCAGTGAGAATCGAACCCGCAATCTCAGTGTTGACAAACCACGTGATCAAAATTAGATGAACTACCTTAACCACTCGGCCACCAAGGCCTTCTTTTTGCAGAACATAGCTAAATGCATATTCTGCATGTAACATCAGAGGTTTGAAACAGAAAAGAGCATTTTCATTAAATAAACATCAATGTCAACCTTTAACTTGTGACAATAAGTCTTCAATTACATTGATTGAAAGTCATTTATCATTATTATTAAATCAGCCACATGGTAGGAGGTTCATAGTACCTGACACAATTTTGGAAATGGATCCCTCAAGGACCAAGCCATGCCAATGTTTGCACTTGACTGAAGTAGTGGCTTCATATAAGATTAAACTGCCTGGATGGACAGGATGAGGCAGATTAAAAGAGTTTACAATAACTCACCCTGGTATTTAGTACCATTCAAAAAATTGAGACTAAATGACTTTCTTAATTGTCAGGTCCACAAGTTGTGTAAGGTTGACCTAAAAAATCATTTCTAGCTGTTGGGATGATTGTTACATTAAAAGAAATTCAAAATACATAGTAATGAATATTGCACAAGTACATTAATACAGTTCATTAAATTAAGTTTAAAAATAAAACACATTAAAAACACAAAAAGTTAAATCTAATAACACACAGCAGTTCAAATATTTTGACACACAAATGTCTTCCTTGGTATGAAAGTAAAAAAAAAGTTGAAAATTGAAAGTGTAAAATATTGGGCAGAAGTCCTAAATTTTAAAACATATATTTATTTTGATAGGGTGATTTTCTATACAAAATTGTGACCTAAATTATAACGAAAGTGTACGTTAGGGGTAGCATCCCAGATGTCCAGTTAGCCAATTCCCAAATTGCCGACAATCAAGAGTTAAACTATTAGCAATAAATGAATTTATATATAATAGTTTCATGGAGATCTTTGTATTGTTTCCTATATATATATATAATTATTTAAATAATAAAATAAACAATAGATAGACCTATAATTTGTTTCATTAATTTGACATCACACACTAGATTTATAACAAAGGAACTATTAAATTTTACAATTAAACATAGTCAATAATGTTCCTTAGAAAAGGTTGTGTTTTCAGTTACACAAAATATCAAATTTATTTTAAAATATCTCTCAAAATTATCAGTTAAATTTAAATTAAATCAACCCTCTCCTCTATAGTTTCAGTGTCAATTAAAAACTTTTTTCTAATATGTTGTAAGTAATTCCTCAAAAAAATATTTTAGCATAAATTTGTTTTATTCTGGAATTTGGGCATTGGCAAAATTGACTCGGCAATTTTGGATTTGGCAATCTGGCATGGAATCACGCGAGGAGCAGAGGATTGTTGTCTGTTTGAAACCTTTTTGGCAATATCGTTTGCGTTTAAGTCTCATGGTTTGTTTGAATACCACTGAACATCACGACAGCAGACAAACTTTTGTAAGTAATGCAAGGTCTATATAGGAAAAAAAAAATGGCTGACTTACAAAGTAAAATTCCTTAAGAAGTCAAGGATGATTTGTGACATGTAATCAACAGAGGCACGTTATGAAATATGGATGTGTTACCATATCATGGAAAAAAATTTTCTATTGGATTTTTGTTCATAAAATTCCATTCAGTTGTGAAGGTGGAGATGTGGATAAGAGATGGGTACCCCCTTATGTTAATGACAAAGTCCTTGTTTTGTATGAGAAACCCCTAAAAAAATCTTTGTAATGAACTGTGTCATAACAACACATTACTCAAACAAATACTTTTCAACTATCTAAGTAGAAAAATATTTACAGCTTGTTAAAAAAAGCAGTAAAAAAATATATAAAAAACATTCTTAATTTGTTTAAAGCAAACAAATAGGCACATAGAAAATTAAGAAAAAATACATACATATTATAAGGCACAAAAAATTTATAAGATAGGAAATGACTATAATACTTAGAAAAAGTAAGTATGTACAAAGTATATTTGTTTTTGTTTGATGTTAAAGCCCACTTTCATCAATTTTTCAGCTATGTCATGGCGTCTGGAGGAATCTGGAGTACCCCGAGAACCCTCGATCTTTGGTAGGAAATATGACAATCCTTGTCAATTCAGATTGCAGTCAAATACACCCTGCGTGCAGTGAGACTTGAACCCCAACCTCAGTGCTGACAGACCATGTGATCAATGGTATGCTTACTACTGTTACCACTGCCGCTGGGTCCCCTTGTAAAAAGTATAAAGGGATGTGGAAAGAGTGAAAAAATGTGCATATTCTACATGGTAAAATCCTGATGAAGGTCAGAGGTTTTCACTAGGTACTTCGACTTGCTCCATGAAATATTTGAAAGTGACATTAAAAATACTCAAACAAACAAATGTGGTTAAAAGTTTGGTGAAATTTGGTGAAATAGGAGGTTTTTTTTATTGAAGCACATCAAGACTTTTAATTCTGACTGGTCCTAATACTGGATTTCATTGAATTACTACCCAATTGCCACAAAATACAAGATTTTTTACCTGTTCCACAAAATGCAAGATTTTTTACCTGTTCCACAAACTAATCAAATATTCAAAATGTAAATGGATTTTTTTTTCTAAAAGAATTTCATAATAGAAAGCTTCAATCAGATTTACATATTACAACAATAAATCATACTTTTCTCCAGTTGTGGAAAATCTGAAAGGACTGACATATGAAGATATTTATTGTCCAACAACTATACCTGCAATATTTTAGATATGATGTACAGTTGAACTTCAATGACTCGAATTAAGAAGGGCCAATTAAATTTGCTCGAGAAACAGAGTCTTGTTATTTCTGGAAATTGTTCATGAGCAGACCAGAATCAATATGGGTATGGGTTTATATATTTCAATTAATTAAATGTCACATTGGATAAATAAAACTTGCGTTTATTATTGAATAGAATATGTATACCTTTTTGTTATGAATGTTTTTCCGTTTTTGTTAAAATAAAAATGTTTACTTTTAATTGTTTTGTTTAATTTTATGCATAACAGTTAACAAGATGTGAATATAGGTATTATTACATTACATAAGTATGTCAATGACCTCGATATTCAATTGGACTTTAAGGCATTTATTTTTTTTCATATATTGTAATTTATTAAAACAAATTTCAACAAATTTGCAGACAAAGGCTTAAATAAATACAATTTGATGACAGTTAGTCCTGAAGACATAATAATTAATTATTATATTATTAAAGATCGAGCTTGACATTTTACAGGTATGGCTTCTGTCTTCTCACCTTTTATGACCCAAGCCGTCAATCATTTTTTGTCAAATTATTCATGGTTTTTACAATAGATCTTTAGGTTGTAGGAAAGAAAGTCACAGGAAAAAAAGTCACGAAAAAAAAACTTGAAATACAATTTTTATTAATGGAATAAATAACTAATAAGTAATAAAGTAATTAACAAGTTTTACATAAAAATATAACTATAATTAAAATAAACATTAATATATGTTCATATTATGACAACATATCTGACCAAGACAACTTATTAATTGTGACTTTTTTCCTTGTGACTTTTTTACTTGTGACTTTTTTTCCTGTGACTTTCTTTTTCTGTTTACCGATTTTTACTATTGGGACAGCTAATTTACTTCAAGTTTTCAAAAAATCAAATCATTTTTAACATTGATTATATAGGGGGAAAGTTCAGAAATGTTGTGGGTGTTGGAGGGTTTAGTGCCAATTTGCCGAATCCCAGACTGCAGTGTCCAATTAGCCGATTCCCAGTTTGCCGATTCATTGATATTTTACCATTAAAGAAAATATTTTTTTTAAGTTCAATAACTTAAATGCAATTCTTTTTAAAATTTTCTTTGTTAAATTTTCTCAATCACTAATTATTTAATATTAATTCAAAACAATAATGGCCAAAGCTGATAATTTATAATTGTGAAAGATTGCCTAAATTAAGCACCGATAATTGTCGGTAAAGTTCAGTAACTTGATTTTTCTCAGCTTATCATATTTGTTGTCCCAAGCAGATACTTTATAATTTTATAAGCCCATAATTCCTTTTATGTCATTTAAATTATTTAATTTATATAATTAATTTTCCTAAAAACACATAGCTCTCGATACAATTCTTTTTACACCATTTGGATTGTTCTTAACTAGTTTAATAATATGTAATCGGCAAATTGGAAGCTGCAATCTGGGAATCGGCAATTTGGGATTCGGCAAACTGGAATGCACCTTGTTGGAGAAATACTGAGTGTTCTAGTGATCCGAGTTCGAGCTACTGAAATTCAACTGTAGCAAAAAAAAAATAACTTAATAAAGAAATAAAACTGACAATAACATGAAATAAGGTTAGATACCTTAAACCTAACAAAAAATAATAAGTAAGCGTGAATTTTCAATCAAAGAAAATATCACGTACATTCTTGATGACAACGTTACACAATGGACAATTTCTGTATGGTGCTCCACAATCTTTACAGCAAACTACATGGCCACAGGGCAAAAACACAACAGAAACTTCCCTTTCCTTGCACAGCTTACATATAATCTTTTCCTTGAGGAGTCTGTTTTCTTTACATAATGAGTTTATTTCTAGAAAAAGGTCATTTTTAATCAACACCCAAACGTCAAACATATTAGCATCATTTCTACATGATTTGATTTAAATGTGAGATGGTGTCTGATTAACCAACAACTTTTTTGTACAAGACTATGATGAATACTTTATCAAGATCACAATTCAATCTGCCTGTGTTTTGCCAAAAGATTTTTTTTATTTAAGCAAATCAGAAAGTATCAATGACCTGGCAGCCATGTTGAATTTCCAATCGGCACTAAAATCTCCTAAATAGAAGAGAACTATCCTGGCTTTATTACTGCATGATTTGGTTTAAATGTCGGGATGGATTTAAGATAGCTATTTGTATGTGCTTCCCATAGGGTTCTATTTTAAGCCATGTTCCAGTGTGGTGACCATGATGGATTTAACTTAATTGGAATCAAAAACTCAAAATTTTGTTTTGTTAGAAGATTTTTTAATTCCAGCTTTTTTTAAATGCACTGTTGATGTTTTAAATATCAATCAGACCATAAATGATGTGGTTTGGGATAAAAAGACTAAAACATGAAAGGTTTACTAACAATGAGGATAACTAAGAGGGATGCAACTTGATTGGAAAACCTCAAATGATCCTTTGGATAAGATAAACTAAAGACAAAGCTCACATTTTATTCACTAAATGCTAATGTCTCCATTATAATGCAAGCATTTTGTCACAGAACACCACAAATATTGATCTGATCAAAATGTTACATATCAGTGCACAATGGCACTACGTGACAAAGATTTAGTGAAAGTTTAAATTAACTTCCAGTCAGTGGTGTAGGAGGAGTTGGGGATAAGAGATGGGTATACTCTCTTATGTCAATGACAAAGTGCATGTTTTGCTATGGCACTATGTGACAAAGATTCTGTGTATGTTTAATTAAATTCCATTAGAAGCGTAGGAATAAGAGAAAGTGTAACTGACGGACAACCTCGTCACTATATACCAAAGCTAAGAGGGGGTGGAAAAAAATGTATATTCATACCTGTTTCAGAATATTTTGTCTGCTGTGTCTCTCTTCTTCCATCTTGTTCATCACCTATACCACCAGAAGCCTCCTAAAAGGCCAATAGACATTATTTATACATCTTATTTGAAAAAATAATTTGTTATTTGGTCATTAAATGTGTAGCTGGTACTAGAATGTCATAATGTTTGTACAGAATAATCAAGAAATTTTTGAAATTCAAATACATTTAAGCATACTTCCTGTAGTTCATTGATATATGAATAGGGTTGACTCAATCATATAAACAACAGGATGAATGGTAGCAAAGTATGATTACTCGATAAGCAAAAATTATTTAAGTACAATTCAATAAAAATTCTAGTTGGATTCCAATGGGTCAAGCCGTTTTGGAGATGATGATTGAAATGTGAAGTTTATGGACACGGGAGATGATGATGGATGGTGCACATCTCCTTCAGAAGGGAAATGAACAGCTTATATAACTATTATTAGTCAAGTTTACCTCTGTTTATTCAATTCAAAAGGACATAAATATAAATAATAACAACCACAAGAAGTTACACAAGTATAGTTAATTTTGTACATTACTTGAACAGTGTGTATATTACTAAAGGGAATAGCATATACCACTAGTAAGTGAGATAGAATAAGAGAGATAGACAATTTAGGTTGCTGTTTCTGTATTGCTTGGTTTGGTTATATGTTTTTGATACAATTTAAAAATGTAGTGATCAGCAAGTAGCTTTTGTCAATAAAATTAGATTTTTTTTATATGGATGAACAGCATTTTTGTGTTCATTTTATACAACACACTACCTTGACATTTGCACTAAAAACTTTGTTTGGAAACACTGGTGCAAAGGTTGTAAGAATAACTAATGCTTGACCAGTAAAATGAGTTACTAGTATATTTGACTAAAACTGAACTTCAACCCTTCATGTATGTGAACTGCAGATACCTAGACTTGTGCAATATTTTTTTCAAACATGTTTCACTCTCACATATTTGTGGACATATTTCTCGTGACTTAAAGCCCCAGGACAATGTAGCTACATGTACTATGATGACTTTTGATGGAAATTTTTGCTTCCAAGACTTGATAAATTGACATTTTTGCAGTAATTAATATTTTTTTCTTTCCATAATTAAATCCCTTCAGTTGTAAATTTTTTCATTGGACTTATTTTAAACATTCAGTTTTGTTCTGCCTCTTTTAAACTGCTTAATTTAAGATAAAACTTATTACATATTACATTTAAACTAAATGATGTACATGTACAAGTATGTTCAATGCAATGTAAACAAATTAACACAACAGGGTATTAAAACTTCACATTATTAAATTATTGATAGTTTTCTTTTTATAAATTATAAATTATTTGTTAGTCATTTGAAATATTTATGTAATTTAAAAAAAACAGAAAGGATCATAAGGATAGAAATATTTTAAGAAATATTATTTCAAATAATTAGAAAATAGTCAATAGTAATATTAAATAAATTCTTACTAATTGGGATGGTCTCCTCATAACATTTTCAACAAATTCAGATCCCTTCTTCTCATGCAGGCATGGCCTATTTGGGAAGCTGCAAGCATGCTCCCCTGGATCCCAGGTGTGTACTCCATCACAGTAAAACCATCTAAACAAATCTTCACCCCTGGTGCCTATAATTAATAATAAGTGACATTAACCTCTATTCTTCTCTAACCTTCTTACAATGAAAAATTTAAAGTAAATGTAATTGTTAGTCATTTATGTAAATTTCTATACTAAGATTGTCATTTGTGGGATATCAAATATAAGAAAGAAGTAATACATGATTGTTTCAAATGACCTCGGGTTACAAAAAAATCGAAGAATGTGTCCATGGGACACAGATGCCCCCGCTAAATGATGTCCCAAACAGGAAGTAGTTGTCCGACAGGTCTGAAAGTTGCTTAGGACGTACAACTTGTGATACTGAACCACCCTGCCAAATTTCAAATTGTTCTCATGTACTGTTTCTGAGAAAAGCTTGACGGAAATTCGTACATATGGACGGACATATTTACGTACTAATGAAGTCCCAAACGGGAAGTACTTGTCCGACAGGTCTGAAAGTCGCTTAGGATGTACAACTTGTGATACTGAACCATCCTGCCAAATTTCAAATTGTTCTCATGTACAGCTTCTGAGAAAAGCTTGACGGAAATTCGTTCAGACGTACGTACTAGTACGTCCGTACGTACAGACAGACGGACGGACATGAGTAAAACTTAACCCCCCCCAACATGTCGTCGTGGGGGCATAAAAATTATAAAAAACCAAAAGTTAATGGTGTAATTGCAAAAGCTCAAGACAATTAATCAGTGTTGAAATTTACTAAATGCTCATGATGAAGTTAAATTGTTCAGAAGCTTTGCTTTCCTATGCAGATTTATTTTAGATACATCACAAAACTTTGGTTGAAGATTTTGCCAGTTTTTAACAAAAAATTTGATTCATTATTAAAACCTGACCCATGTATATATCAAATACCACATTTATGTCACTGAATAAAACTTTATAACCTATCTACAACTGTTCATCAATTCAAATTTTTGTTGGGAAGATTTATATACCATATTTGACCTAATAAATGCCCCCAACTTAATTATGCCCTCTCCCTATTCACTCAAAACAAAAAACCAAAAAAACTTGAACTGCATTAAATCTACAATTTGGTACAGATAACAACTCTGTAAATGTGGTATCCTGTAATGGAACTTATATCCAGTTCCATTGCATAACACATCTTGATTATACTTTGTTTTTTGTGTACTGATGTAACTTACCTGTGATCAATCTGCACTAGGGGAAAGCAACTGACCAATTCTATTTTTAGATATTTATTAAACTGTTGCATTGTTTTTGTGAAATTGAGTATGTTTCATATACCTTATGGTATCTTTATCCTGTATTGTCTGTTTTAATAGATGGACTTGAGTTTATATTTTTTTACTTAACAGATGCCCCCTTTCTGAAAAATGCAATGCCTCCTGGGAGTTTATTAGGTCAAATACAGTACTTTACAAACTTGAAAAAAAGGTATCAGTTTTTTCACTAAACCCTAGAATCGACATATGCTTAACTTGTCTTCTTCATGGAACAACTTTTAAATTTTAAGCTGTAATTTTGTTACAAAATGAGAATTTGCAAATTAAAGATTTCTCTATATTTAGAACTGGTAGCAATCTTGGGTCTTGGCGGGGGAGCGAAATATAATTTTGCTATGTCATCTATAAAGAATATCCATACCCAAGTTGTTTCAAATATGTCCAGAGTTTAACAAGGAGAAGGTTTTCAAAGTTTCTATACATGTTTATATTTGACAAAATAGGTATCATAATTATAAATTTTCCAAAAAAAAAAAACCAACTAAAATAAATGATAAACTACTCCAATTCCAGGGGTAACAGTTGAGCAAGCTCTCCTAAAAAATTAATGTGCCCACTGAAGGATTTTTTTTATCAGTTTTTATTAATGGCAGACATCTTAGAGATACAATTTTGGTAAGGAATATTCCATGATCAGCTCTGCCAATAATTCTGATTTAAAAGGTCCCCAGATAGGATGATATGAATGGCAGTATATTGTTCAGGCATACTTTTAAGTCAGCTTAAAGAAAGGCTTTACAGACAATTATATCTCAAAATCTATTTAAAATATATATATATATATATATATATATATATATATATATATATATATATATATATATATATATATACTAGTATCTTGCAAATGGTGAAAGACAAATTCATTGGCATTATAGTACTACTATATGTTTTTCAATTTGAAACATTACTAAAATAAAAATACACTTTATTCCCTTTGTTTTTAAATGGTAGCACTTTGTATCATCCTAACCTTGTACTTTCTTTCTTACATTTTTAAGTTTGACATTTGACATTTTAAATTAAAAGCAAATACTAGTATAACACAATAAAAAAATCCTGCTGCAGTGATATCTTCTGGTCTTTGATGTAAATGTTGAGGCCAATTTTGAAAAGAATTTATACTAGCATAATATGGACATCTTGGAGGTCTATCAGCAATCAAAGAACCTTCAAATCTCAATATCTAATTGATTTTATTAAAGTTGTTTTTAGTGATTTATAAAAAAAAAATGGGTACATTTTGCTAATTTTACTGTATTCATCCATTTCTGAAAAAGTGTGACTACTTTACTAGGAACATTTCTGATATTTATATACATCTCAACACTATCTTATTAAGTGCCAAAATTTATCAACAAGTGTGGACACAGAAAAACGTCTTGCCTGCATTCCACATCAGTAACGACAATAAATTTTGTCATAAGCATTATGTAAATAGCATTAAATATTAGCAGCAGCCTGTATACCAAATATTGTCACCATACCATGCATAGTTACAGAGCAACTGTCCTAATACAAAAACTTTAACGTAGTCACTGGACCGTGAAATTGAGGTCAAGGTCAGGTGACACCTACCAGACAGTCATGTAATATTCATCAGCAACCTATATACCAAATATTATTATCCTACCATGCATGGTTACAGAGGAACTGCCTTCACCCAAAAACTTTAACGTAGTCGCTGGACCGTGAAATTGAGGTCAAGGTCAGGTGGCACCTACCAGACAGTCATGTACTATTCATTAGGAACCTATATACCAAATATTGTCATCCTACCATGCATAGTTACAGAGAAACTGTTGTAACCCAAAAACTTTAACATAGTTGCTGGACCGTGAAATTGAGGTCAAGGTCAGGTGACACCTACCAGACAGTCGTGTAATAGTCATCAGCAACCTATATACCAAATATTGTCATCCTACCATGCATGGTAACAGAGAAACTGACATAAACCAAAAACTTTAACGTAGTCACTGGACCGTGAAATTGAGGTCAAGGTCAGGTGACATCTACCAGACGGTCATGTACTATTCATTAGAAACCTATATACCAAATATTGTCATCCTACCGTACGTGGTTACAGAGGAACTGTCGTAACCCAAAAACTTTAACGTAGTTGCTGGACCGTGAAATTGAGGTCAAGGTCAGGTGACAATTACCAGACAGTCATGTACTAGTCATCAGCAACCTATATACCAAATATTGTCATCCTACCATGCGTGGTTACAGAGGAACTGTCATAACCCAAAAACTTTAACGTAGTCGCTGGACCGTGAAATTGAGGTCAAGGTCAGGTGACAACTACCAGACAGTCATGTACTAGTCATCAGCAACCTATACACCAAATATTGTCATCCTACCATGCGTAGTTACAGAGGAACTGCCATAACCCAAAAACTTTAACGTAGTCGCTGGACCGTGAAATTGAGGTCAAGGTCTGGTGACAGGTGACTGACTGGCAAGTACTCATCATAAGCTACCTCTGGACCAAATTAGATGGACCTAGGGCTTGGGCTTTCAAATATATGAAGCAAGATGTCGTGTTTACACCGCCGCCGGATTCCCATACATATGTCTCGCCTCCAGCAACTTTCGTCGCAGGCGAGACAAAAATTGACAAATATTTCATATAACATGTAGGTATTCAATTCCTTTACAAGATCTTTCCTATACCAGCAGGTGAACAAAATTTTTTAAAGACTTCTTTGCTATAAATACATTTTGAATACAGAGGCCTCTGTGGCCTAGTGGTTAAGGTAGTAAGCAGTTAGCCATCTATGATTGACCACATGCCTGTCAACACTGAGGTCGCCGTTTGACCCTCACTGCAGGCAGGGCATGCTTAAATTCAACCTTAATTGACAAGGTTTGCCAAATTTCCTGCCGACTGTCAAGGGTTTTTCTCTGGGTACTTTGGCTTCCTTCCCCCCAAAAAACTGGATGCAATGATATAACAAAAAAATAGGGCATCTAATGGGACATTAAATGATACCCCGCCACGATATTCATCAATAGTTTAATATATTTGTATATACTGGTATACTATACTGTATATACTATACATCCACTATATACTAGTATACTGAGACAGAAAGAAATGAGTTATCTTTCTTAGACCAGAAAATTTCATTATTGTCAAATTTGAAAATTTATAAAGTGGCAAAACTTCAATAATATTTTTCAGATCGTCCTGAAAATTGAACTTGACCTGTATTTTATTGTACTGAACAGCTGTGCAAAATATCATTCAAATCCCTTGAGGCGTTTTCAAGTTATCATCTGGAAACCTTCGGGGGACGGACGGACGGAAAGACAGACACCGAACAAAACTGAGGGTATAACATAATACCTCGCCACTTCATGTGGCGGGGTAGAAAAATTGCTGAAAATCGCATTAAACCACATTCAAACAAACAAATAAACAAAACTTTTGAGCACACAATTGTACCACTCTGTCACCAAAGCTTCATTTCGAATTTAACAGTAATTAATTATATTTACCACTACCAGTTTGTGGTGACTCAGATTGATGCGGGGGTAGAACTGATGATTTTTCCTTTTTTCTATTTTCTTCAGTTGATTTAACTATTTTTTTATGTTTTGCACCATTTATATCTTCTAAATCTATATAAAACAAAAAATTTTAAAAGCTACAAGTAAAATAATATTATACTAAACATTTGGTCAAATCTGGGATCTTATTATTTTCATCAACAAAATAAAGAAAACTGCATAAATCAAAACATAGCCAGATGTGAATCTGTAATAGCTCAAAAGAAGCTAAAAACTTGCACACAAATCATGTAACTGTCTTAACTTAAAGTCTTATTCAACTGGACATTGTATAAGCACTAAGCTGCCAGCTTGATTTAATAATTCAGCATTCTGTTTAACACATTCTTCCAAAAAAGCCAATAGAAAACAACTGAAAGTACTTGGATGTTAAAACTTTACACAGACTACAAATGTAAGACAAAACAACAATAAAACTGACCAGATGTATTTCATAAATGATTAAAAACAAAATTTTTAAATACCTGAATTCCTTGACAATGTTTTATCAGGTTCAAAGCCAGTTGGGAGAATACCACCTCGTTGATTCCCATTAACACCTGCCATGGAAAGTTGTACATTTAAGTTGCCTTCATCTCTATTTTCAGTTTCAGCAGGTTCTATCCTTATACCAGCATTACTTTCCAAACTAGGCAATGAGTGGCCTGGAGCTGTAACAACATCATGATGAGCACTATGTGTACATGTATACTGAAACACATTTAAACTGCTAAATTCTACTGCTGGCAAACCTGCTGATGTGGTAGGAGACAATGTTGTCACAACTGTTGATTCTTGATGACTAACACCCATTGCTGCAGCTTGTGAATGGGAAATACTTTCAGTATACTGCATGCTCTGCTGTGTGTGTGCTGACACCATTGACTGGCTTGACCTTTCCCTCAGTGTATCCTGACGAGCATCACTGACTTCAGCTACTGGAAAACCCATGCTTATATCACTAGAAGTTGCAATAGACCATGAAGCTGTCACTTGAGATGATGCATTTAAAGCTTCTGTTTGTATTTGGTGAGTTTCTCTAGCTGACATCCTTAATAGGCTTGTGAAGTGCACACTACTTCTCCTTGAACTTATACATAAGGCATATACACTGGAACATTCTGTTGTTATTGTGGTAACTTCTCTGTTGTATGTTGTTGCTTGATGAGTATTATTCATTGGCATCTGCTGTTGAGCATCAGTATCCATTCCTGCTAGATGGGGACCAGCTAGCTGGTCATTACTGTTAACATCAACCAGTGTTGTGTGCCCCAGTCTTACTTCCTGTGGGTACTCATATATTTCAATCAACCCATTTGGGTCAATATTACCTGTTGACAGATTTGCTTCATAATCGGGTTCTACTCGGGGTACAGCATACACAAGTACAATAGAAGTTCTGCTTATAACATTGTGTAAAACTAACAGTGTTATGGCAATTGTGTCCTGCATATAATTCTGTTTAAATGAATATAATATAAAATATAAAAAGACTGCATCAATTATAAATCTAGTCTTTTCATCCCCTAGAAATGTATGAACAATTCTTGATGCATGATACTCGTTACTGTTGTTGCATTGTGTTTTTATTGGGACCACCAACTCACTTTTAGGATTATTTGCTACTTCTTCAGTTGACAAGGTACTAGTATTGTTCTCTACCATTCTCTTGCTAGTATCTTCAGAACAATTTTCTTCAGAAAATTCCTGTCCATTGTAATGGCTTTCAAACCTGTTGTTATTACATGGAGGTTTTACCGAGCTTGCCAAACAGCAATTGTTAGGACTTGTTCCCTCTTCATTTGTTGGAGGATTTAGTGAATCAAAAGGAGTTGAAGTCAAAGCCTGGCTGCCTAAGTGATCACTGCCTAAAATGTTAATCTGCAAGTCAGCATCCAAATCATTATTTTCTGAAGCTGGCTGTGTTGACAACAAATTTTCAGACTTTACCTTTCTTTTATTTACATTTTCCGAACCATTTTCATTTGGTCCACAGTTCTGTGGTTGCCTTAATAAAACAACAGGTTTTGTACTTTCATCTTTTTCTCTATTGTCAGGAAATCTATCATCAGAAGACATAAGTATTGGTATTTCTTGTTTATTGCCCGCATTACAACAGATAATATGTTCATTTTTTATGGATACTGCCCTCTGCTTTAAGTCAATGGTATTTCTAGCATCCTGTGGCAAAACTTTATCTTCTGATTCAGTTTTGTTTTCCATGATGCTGCTAATAAATACCCAAGTCTGCAAAAATAAGAAAAAACTCCTTAAACAATTCACTTCAATACATTTCTCATCAGTAGTGAAAAAAAAAAAAACCATGATCATGAGCAAAATCATGACATTGTCATGTACCTGTCATCAACAGGGGGCCTCTATGGCTGAGTGGTTAAGGCAGTTCGTCTACTTTTGATCACATGATTGGTCAACACTGAGATTGCAGGTTCATGTCTCACTGTGGGTAGGGTGTGCTAAACTTCAATCTTAATTGACAAGGATTGCCAGTTATCCTACCAAAGATCTGTTTTTTTCAGGTACTCCGGCTTCCTCCCCAATAAAAACTGGACACTATTATACAGCTGAAAAATGTCGAAAGTGATATTAAACAACATTCAAACAAACAAAAACAAAACCTTTCAATAAAACAACCTAAATCCACATATTGTCTTCCTGTCATGCATGGTTAGTGAGAAAATGATTTAATCCAACAAATTTAACATAGAAATTGATGGGAAGGTTGGGTGACACCTACCAACCATAATGTACCTTCATCAGAAACATACATGTTTATACCAAATATTGAAATCCTACTATGCATTATTACTGAGGAACTGACTTAATCCAATAACTTTAACATGGTTGCTGGATTGGGATATTGAGGTCAGGTGACAAAGTGCTCATCATGAGCTACCAATGGACGACTTTGGTTGACCAATGGCTTAAGCTTACAAGGATATAGAGCATAATGTCAAGTCTTAACATAGCAGGTTACCTTTTTATATATATATTTATGTCACGTCTCAAGCAACTCCCATCGCAAGTGAGACAAAAATGTTGTAAATTAAAATTGTAGGAAGAGTAAATGATTACATGAAATAGGAACAATCTGAAAAATTTGCTTGACAGTGACCACCTTCACAAGTCTGGATCTGGATAAAATGGTTAAAAATTCCTCAAACAATTCCATAACACCTGATACACAACTTCAATATGTGCCCCAACTGTACTAGGAGTTGATTACACAAAATATGTACCCTAGATCACCTATCTACAATAATGTCATCTTTCCTGAGATAAAATCACAAAAGTAGTTATAAGCTATATAGTACTAATATTTTAGTAAAAAATTGAGTCATTAAATTAATTTTGTAATATATGTCATTGTTATCATAAATAAGATCAACATAAACATAACTTACAAACCAAATTCATATATAAGAATTCTTTTTTCTATTTCATATATTTATAGATCTGAATTGTCATCAAAATGTCAATAAAAAAATTAAAATTCTTTTCACTGTCTTGATGTTTTTTTTTAATTTATAGATTTAATATGGCAATATACAATTATGATAAGTCAATTAATGTGTTATAAACCAAAAATAATTATAAATTTGGTTATGATGGGTTAATAACCAATTAAGATAACAATTACAATGATAAGATCATACAAATTTACCCAGAAACAAATTCAAACCTTTAAACACATTATAAAGAGAAACTTAAACAAACATATAATAACACATTTTTATCTGATGGTCAATTTTGGTCTAGTCCGTTTTGGCTATGGTCCGAATTAGTTATGGTCTGTTTTGGTTATGGGAGGTAATGTCAAGTAATCTAAATTTTGTATACAGTTTATATAATTGGCACATTAAATTCCAACACAACTAGAAGTTTCATTCTATATTTCACTAGTACTTTCACATCTTCTGACGATCTTCAGGTGAATGATTCATTTAATCATTCTAGACTTGTATATCTAGAAGATTATGCAATGATACAAATGACTGACCAATGAATGGCCTTAGTCATTGAGTGTCAATATAAAGAAATGACGTAAACACATCATAAAATATTGATCTTGAATTTCTCAAATATATATCTGAACTTAAAATTTGTCTATATTGCCTTTACCATCTGCTGCCCGATGGTGAGCTTTCACTTGGATTCGTTCTAATATTCTAATAAAATGTTATCATGGTGACAAATTCATTATGCCAGAGGTGTGTTTTGTCCATTCAACACTCATCAGTGGCGTTTATCTCTAAATGCTTAAGATATTCTTCATATGACAAGATTGGGAGATGGAATAATATAAGTCCTTCTAATGTATTAGGTTACATTACTCATAACACGTGTCTCCATAAATGAACATGTTACATTTTTTGTAAAGAGATGTTAACATTGGATTGGATTGGATGTCTGCTTTACGTCCAGCGAGCAGTATTTCAGCAATATTCAGGACGGGAACAAGTTAACAAACAATAAATCAACGGAAAATGGGGGTGGGATGGGTCACAGGGAATACAATTTTGACTGCCACTGGAAATGTATGGAGTTTTGGGTAGGGGCAGAAAATTTAGCCTTTTGTAGCGGCTACAATGAGCCTACTCTTTTTCGAAATCTACAAAAGGGGTCTTTATCTTGCAAGGAGCGTGGCACTCTCCAAACAGGTTACCCACTACGGTCTGCGGTCAGGCTTTCCGTATTATGACCCGACAACCCCCGAACGAGAGGGTCTCCCCTATCCGCCACCCTGGGACGTACTGGGCTGCTCTGTGGGTCGAGCACTGGGAACCCTCCCAGTATGGTCCCAGAAGGTGTTAACATGCAAAATTAATAAATTGTTTACCTCATTATATGTGTTGGAAAATAAAATTCATTACATATCAACATTTTTAGAGACGTACAGAAACCATTTCACTCAAAAAGTTTAAAGGGGTTAAAAAGTTGATGTCACCAATAATACATTTTAGAAATTGACAAATTCTGATCTTTTCGTTGACTTCTTAATTTTCCATCAAACAGCCTTATTTTAAACAATATGAACATACATTTTTACATTTTGGAGGAAAATATTGTCTCTGGGTACAGGTTTTGATTTTATCGACCTTAGCATTTATTTATGTCACTAAAATCAACTGTTTCTGCACATTTTTTTGATAAATAATTGAAATTTTCACTGTTTATTGTGGTATTCTTCATGGTGACATGCATCATATTTGCAAAATTGATATAAAAATTATTTTAAGTGTCTATGTTTGTTTTGAAGAAATGTTTGGACTCAAAGTCACAATTTTTATCATGTCCTGTTTAAGAACATATGCTTCCATAACATGTTTTATAAATTAAGACTCGATGAATTGAAACATATAGTATATAGCTAGTTGAATATCATTGTGTTGATTACTTTCGAAATACATTTGGATTGTAAGCTGAAAAAAACATTTGTATTACGCAAGGGTTTTCCCTATTTTATCCATGCTTTCGTAACTTTCATTTTCCATAAAGCATACACAGGTGCAATATTTCAACTCATGATGAAGAATTTCGAAGAACAAATTTCCTCAAACACTGTATTCTATCATGTACCATAAATTGAGTGTCTTCTTTTCAGTGAATTCATAGAATTTCGTCTGATTTTTTGTTGAGAACAGGTAAGTTTTATTTAATTAATGTGGATTATTTATAAATAATATGTTATCAACATTTTATAACATAATTTTTGCTTAGTTATGTTGAAATTTAGTGTACTAACATAAGAAAACTAGAATTGAAATATATGTAGAATGGTGCTGACATAAATTATGAACAGTAGAATTATTCCGTTACAGAAAATAGAAAAAATTAACAAGTTAGGAAACTTTTAACTTTTTTATTCTGCAATATTCAGATAACTAGTTTAAGTTCTTTTTTTAACATAAACACTTAAATAGAGTCCACATAAAGTGTAAATGATCACAGATAACGAAAGCTTTAAATCTGGAGTTGTTACGGAAGCATAGTTTAATCATGCATGTTTTCCTCACGAATACAAATTTATAAATTATTTGCATATGGCAAAGGTCTTCAACATTAATATCAATTTGTAACGTATGACTGACGGGAAAATCAATATAGATCGTAACGAAGTATAGATATGTTTCCTTAAGGAACATACGAATAAGTTGGTAAAAAGGAGGTCATAATTCTTGTAACAACCTTTTCACTTGTACAATAGGCTAGTCCAAATACAAAATCATATTGTAAATGTTTAAATTTATGTGTTTTTTCTTCAGAATGTCTTTACCGAATACAGATACAGAAACGATGGAGACAAAAACAAAAAGAGAAGGACAATTACCAATAGTTGGAAAGAGAACTGATATAAAAGAAAAGCGATGAAAAGAGGATAGAAACAGAAGACAGTGGAATCATGTGGAAACAAAACATAAGTAGTAGAAACCAGATATGTCAATTTAAAGTGTACATTTGTTACGTCACTGATAGGAAGGTCAGCTCATTTGCTAATTAATTTGTCATCTTTTAAATGGTGTGGCTCAAATTTTTATATTGTATTCCTCAAACAATGTTAGGCTCGATAAATAACAAATCAACAAACTAAAGTGAAGTTAAAATTTTGACTTTTTGTAATTTTTAAAATAACCAAATACAGGAGAATGGCTGATCAGTAAAATGAAGTAGAGCAAACTGACTTTGGCAAATGGACTCGGGCGAAATGACCCAGGGCAAACATGTCACTATGATGCCCATTTGTCAAAGTGGTTACAAAACGTTTGACACACTCTTTGTAGCGGTGTGACCTTATTCCACATGACACCAAGGTTACCACAGGCTTCCACATGCACCATCAAAATACCACAATAAACAGTTTTTGTACAAGTTTATAGGTTTCTTAATTTATTTAATGTAGAAATAATGTCTTCAGTGTTTTTTGCAACATCTTTTTTAATAGCAGAATCAGCATTTAATCTGTTTCCTGTATCGACATTGAGCCACTTATGATAAAGAAAAGATTACCACAGGAACATACAAAACTACAAAAAAATCACTTTAATATTTGATTCTAAATTTTTAAAAATATTTAAAAATGCATAAAAGCATGTGGTGATTGTGATACATTCACAATCGCACATGAGGTGTCTCTTCAAATTTAGATTTAATTGCAAGTGATAAAAATGCATAGAAAAAAAAAATTCATTATAAAATAACAAATAAATTAACAATAGAAATAATAAAACACAGCTATAATGCAGTTTTGTAAGTTCTAGTTGATGTGTTTTCATGATCATAAGTGGATCGATGGTACATGAAATGGATTCTGCTACTAAAAATGTTACAAAACATATGAAAGGCATGATTTCTACATTTAATTATATAAAAAGCACCAAAACTGTACAAAAAGTGTATTTTGTGGTATATTGACAGTGCATGGGGTAGCCTGAGGTAACCTGTGACGTCGTTTGTTAAAAAGTCACACCAGTCCTTTAAGCTCATTTATTGACATTTCATTCATAAAAATCCAGACACGACTCTACACCTGTGCTACCGCCAGACTGTTTAACAAATAGTAACGTTTTATTTTACTAGTTCTATTCCATACTAGTATGTATTTTTTTACCTGTTTGTTTTTAAATCTAGCACTTGTAGTAGTGTATAGCCAGGCTAGTAAATAACAAATCTCAGGAATATTTGGGTTCTTTATTTCATCATCATATTAAGTGTTGAGATATGTAAAACAGGAAAAATACAGCAGGGAAAAACACCCTACAATAACAAAATAGGAATAATAAATTCCACGTAACAATATAAATAAAACATGAATATATTAATTCAGCTAATCTGCAGAAATAGATATATTTCTGTGTATAATGCAATTAAAAATATAATTCTCATAGACAAAACCTCATTTTGAATGAGTATTCAAAATGACAAAATGAAATTAATCTCACGGCAAATAATACTATAATAATAATGTGAGTAATATGTACTTCACATTTAATACTTCACAGATTCATAACTGTGAGCAACCAAATATCAAAATATATACAATTCATGGTAAATAATAAACTTAAGCAATTAAGCTTTAGTCATGCTATAAAAATATAACACAAACAATGCAAATAATAAAAATACAAAAGGAATAGTATAACCCACCTTATAATATCTTATAAAGGCTGTCTACACATTTTCCTGCGTCAAAGACGTCAATATAAACAATTCATCAGACCTGAAGTACAAATATTTACACTTATAAATATTTTACTTACTGACTGCTTTATATACAAAATTGGGTTATTTCCCTTGTGCAATTTTATAGAAATTTATCCCTTAAAAGTTTATATGAAGTTTAAACCTATTTATGCCCTCACATTCATACAGTTAAAATATCTTGAACCCATTTAAATTACTTATCCTATAATTTACATAATATTTAGTCAATTTTATGCAAATGAATCATAATAATATTACCTTAACTATAAAACTGATTTTATAGACAGTTTATATTAAAATTTACAATTATTCACACTTGTACTCAATCAATCAAACAGACCTTTCATAAATCTATCAATCTCAGATTTACTCAAATAAAGGACTCTCATACTATCTCTCAATCAAGGACATTAAGGACAAGACTGTTAAATATTAGTGAAACAACATACCTTAAACCAAGTGAAATTTCCAGAGACAAAATACAATTTTACACAATTCTAACAGCAATGGCTACCCTTTGTCAGAGAGTAAATAAGTGAATAACCAACTAGATTCCCGCCTAAAAATCTACTAAGTCATGTGACCAAAAGAACCAATGAGACAACAAGGAGAAAGTAACAAAACTAGCTTAATATACTAAATATATACATATCAAATGACAGATAGGTAAATCTGTTCTGATATGAAACTAAAAATAAAAGATATTAAATACAATATTATAAACAATATTATTAAAATGCAGTACTATCACACACTGAACACATTAAGACCAGACAAGCAGCACTAGCTTCCAAGATTAGAATCAAGGAAGTTGTATGATTAAATCTGGCAACTTCCGAGAAGTCACCTTTGAACTGTGAATGGATACATATGCTTGCCTAATTGATAGTATAATTAAATACAGATTTTGAAGTGTCATCATTTGATTGTGGTACATTTTAACTTGTTATAGAAAAACCTTTAGAAAGATTCAGATACATCTGTTGAAAGTTCCGATTCGGTGATTATTCAGATCACCTCACTTCCGGCATAAACAACCCGGGTGGTTCAAATCAAAACAGCTAGAAATAAAAGAAAGCCTTTAAGCATACGCTAAACGTAAAGCATTTAATTTACAATAAGTATTCGACCCTTATATAGAGTGCGAGCACAGACAATATGTAGGACTCTAATTACGATGGTACACTAGGTCACGCCAAAGTGCGATGGTCAAACCAAAATCCGATGACGCGGTTTATTGTACTTTCGCCAAAGCGCGATGGTCACACTAACGTGCGACTATCAGATTAGGCTTAGTGTTAGGGGTTTGGATTAGAGTAAGGGGTTAGGGTTAGGGTCAGGATAGCATCAGGGAGCCACCTCTACTATCAGGTTAGGGTTAGCATTTCAATAGGGTTTAGGGTTATGGTCAGGTTAGCTTGAGGGAGCTGCCTCGACTATCAGTTTAGGGTTAGGGACTGGTTATTAGCATTTGGGAGCCGCCTCGACTATCGGGTTAGCATCAGGAACGTGTCGATAGTTTTTTTATTTGATGCTTCATCTTCATATCCCTAATATTAACATTTTTGCTTAACATGTCTTTATATAGATGACCATTGGACTTCACACTTTCCGTGTGTTCCCAACGTATTTTGGGGTGAACCAACACACTTTAGTGTATTGTACAGGTGCTCCACTCACTTAAGCGCGACTGAAAGGCCATCACACTTTAGCGTCAACGGGCATCGCACATTGGTGTACACCATCACACTTTGGTGAAAACCCATCATATTTTAGCGTCAACCAACGCATTTTGGCGTGACCATCGTCCTTTTGAGTCCTACATATATACTTCTTTATTAATGGATTTTTTTGCATACAATTCCTTGTTTTACTTTGTTCACGAGTACCTTACTTAATGGTTCCTTCCAGCACAAGTGTCATCTCACTTCTTCGCCGGACTCACTGGTTTCCGTATCTATATTTCTATTACTATATCTTCCGAATATCTCTGCTCTAAAATCCTAGTAGTAGAGGTCCTCACTATCCCATAACTTGTCTAGACGGTTTTTGAACAAATTTAGGGTAGGAGCATTAGTTATTACATGTTCAGGTAGTTTGTTCCATACTTTTGCTATTCTAACAGTGTAAGAATTCTTCCTGGTGTTTATGCAGAAGCGCTTTTGAACAACCTTAGTAGAATTTGTTCCTGTACTATGCCTGGCATTTGTGTCGCTTAATAGTTTTAAGAAAGAGCATACCTCTGGGTCATAGTTTCCTCTAATAATCTTATAGGTCTCAAACATATTTCCCCTCATTCGTCTGTAAGCCAAGGTTGGTAGTTTTAGTCTTCTTAATCTTTTAGGGTGGCTTAGATTGTTGAAACCTGGTATTTCTTTAGTTGCTCTCTTTTGTACACTCTCAAGTTTGTCGATAAGGCTTTTTTTTTTATGGAGCCCAGACTGAGTTAGCATAATCTAGATTAGTTCTAACTAATGTTTTGTACAACGCAAGAAAGGGCTTTGGTGTCATATGTGCGAAGGTCCTTCTCAATGCCCCAAATATTGAGTTTGCTTTATTGACTCTTTCGCATATATGTTTCTCTAATGATAGATTTTCGTCTAATATAACCCCAACTGGGTGAAACTTGAGCAGCCCGGTCTTGCTCCATTCTTCCAAGTTTTTCAGGTCATTCTGTAACACTATTTTGTCTCTTACTGTTTCTATAACTCTGAATATTTTGGTATCGTCTGCAAAAAGGTATGCATCTGAGCTTACTGTGTCTGGGAGATCATTTATGTATAGTACGAATACTAGTAGCACAGGGCCAAGAACTGTGCCTTGCGGAATGCCTAATGTCACTTTTTGGGGGGTTTGAAAACTCATCATTGACTGATACTGTTTGAACTCTCTTAGTAAGGAAATCTCTTATCCATTTTAGTATTGGATCTTTGATGCCATAATTTTCTACTTTTTTCATCAGTCTTTTGTGTGGGACTTTATCGAATGCTTTCTGGAAGTCGTTATAGATACAATCCACATCGTAGCCATTATCTAGTGCTTCTGTCCATTTATCTTAGACCAGTCATTGAAGTGATGTTGACCGTCCGTTTATAAAGCCATATTGTTTGTTGGAAAACAATTTGTTGGTTTCATATGGTCAATTATGTGCTCCTGTACTATTTCTTCCATAATCTTGCATACAATAGATGTCAGACTGACTGGTCTGTAATTCTTGGCTTGTGTCTTGATTCCTTTTTTTAAGATTGCACTAATTTGGGCCTTTTTCCAGTCTGTTGGTACCTTTCCTAAAGATAGTGATTGATTAAAAATGATGGTCAAGGGTTCTTTAATTGCCTCTCTAATCTCTTACGAATTCTTGGATGTAGTCTATCAGGACCTGGAGATTTATCTATCTTTAGTTTGGCCAAGAGTTTTGTTACAAGCTCCTCATTTACTATTAGTTGGTTCATCTCTTTTTCGATGTCTACCAGTCTCGGCTCTGGAACATCCCACTCTGGTTCTACTGTGAAAACACTTGCAAAATAATCTGATAGTATATTGGCTTTGTCCTGGTCATTATCTGTTTTTTGCAATTTGGTGTCTTAGGGGTCAACATTTTAATCTCCAATTCCTTCTTTTGTTTTAGATTTGGATTTTATATACATGTAACTCCATAAAGCTTTTGGGTTTTGTTTGGCATTTGTGCAGATCCCTTTTTTGAATAATTTCCTTAGTTTTCTCACTGATGCAGTAACTTGGTTCCTGACTTTATTGTATTCTTGTCTGGTATTTGGGTTGTTATTATTTGATACGTTTTTGGATAGTGCATTTTTTCTTCTAATTAGTTCTTTAGTTTTCTGGTCTATTGGGAAAGTGGGGTTCTTTTTAGAATTCCTTATTTCTTTCGTTGGTATATGTTTGCTTTCAGCTTCTGTCACTTTGTTTAGAAACGTAGACCAATTTTGGTCTATGCTGTTGCTGTGGTTCATAATGTCTGTCTATTTTATTTGTTTCAATTCTTCAACCATTTCACGATAATGTCCATGGTTTAGAAGTTTGATTATTCTTGGTTTATCCTTGGTTCTAACAAAACAATTGTAATCATAAGTTATCACACAGTGGTCACTTTTCCCATGGGGCTCATGTACTCTATATTTGAAATCATGTTTTCTTCGTTTGTTATGAGCAAGTCTAGTGTGTGGAGTTTATTTGTTCCTCTCCCTCTTGTTGGTTTAGTTATATGTTGGAATAAGAAGTTATCTAATATTGTCTCCATAAACTTATTTTCTATACTCCCTGGGTTGTCTCCTTTAGTATTCCAGCATTCCCAATCAATATCTTGGTAATTAAAGTCCCCCATTATCAGAATATGTGAATAACCTTTATTGCCTGCTTCTGTAAGTAATTTTCATGTCTGCAGCATTTTCTTTGCTTCTATTAGATGGTGATCTATATATTAATCCAACAAGTAGTCTGTCTGATTGGTTTAGCTTTATTTGTACAAACAGATTTTCTTGAAAATTAGTGTCCATCTGCACTTTTGTGTCATCAAGTAATCTATCAATATATAGTATCACCCTCTTCCTTGGTCTTGTTCTATATTCTTTTCGAACATGTTATAATTCCCAATTTCATTCATTGAGTACTCGAACTGGTGTGTTTGGTTTGTATCTATTTGCTTTTGGTTTGACCTCTGTGATGCCAATAATATTAGGTTTACTTTCTCTGGTTCTAGTCTTGAACTCAGCCAGTTTGTTGAAAAGTTGGTCAGCATTCGTATAAAAACAGCTCAATTTGGGTAGAACTGTTGAACTATTTACATCAGTTTGTTTAAAATCTTTTTTTAGACTTTTTACAGTTAAAAACATCACATTTTCATACATGTCTTCTTTTTTCTTTGTTGTATATGCGATCCCCTAAAGGACTCTCTTCATTCATTTTCTTTGCCTCTTTCCATAATCTTTTTTCATTTTCCCTTTCAGTTTTAGTGAGGTCGTTACTCACTTTTATGCCCTTGTATTGGGGTAGATCTTTGATGTAGTACATATTTTTGAACAGAGCTAGCTTGGAGTCAACTGTCAGTAGTTGTACAAGTAGGGGTCTGTTCTCTTGGTTTTTGTTAAACTTGCCTAGCCTTGTTGATCCTTTAATATTATTTTCTTGCAATTCTATCTTAGCTTCAGAAAAGATTTGGCTTATGTATTCTTTGTCATATTAGTCTCTTTCTTCTTTATTGTCTGAGTTACTTTCTTACAGGCCAAAAATTATCATATTGTTTTCTCTTGTTTTTCTTTCTCGTATTTCCTCAATGACAGAAGACACATTCTCCTTGACATCTTGTATTTCGCTGTAGGGTCAATATCTGCACCATCTTTAATGTTATGATCAGTTAGGGTTGCTTGGATTATATCCCTGATCTTCGGTTCATCACAGGCTTTTGCCGCTATTTCTTCTTGGACAATTGCTCTGATCTGTGACTTCTTTACATCTTTCCTCAATCTGTAGGTCAATTGTTATCATCTCTCCTACAACTTTTCTACAGCCCACACAGAACCACATACTGTCTGATTTTGTAAGCATATCATACTCTGCTTTAGATTTATTTAGACACTTTATACAGAAATGTTTTTGGCACCTCTGGCACTCAAGCAACTTAGCGTCCTTTTCCACATATGCTTTCTCACAGAGTTGACATACCCAAGCCTCTACACTTTCATTACCATTTATTACTACTGACACTGACTTTTTTTGCCTTCCTCTGGTATCCATTTTATTGGTCTGAGTAAGGCTTCCTTAATCAGACCAAATTCTAATTCAGTTTTCTCATGTATAAGGCTTCTTATATACAAGTGTTTTTATTGCCACTGACATGCAGTTCGGCTTCCAAGTTGTGTATCAGTTTACTAATTTTCTACTTACCTCTATAAGGCTTCCCTATAGTGTGATACTTTCTATGTATAGGTTGGACTCAGTATGAACTAAAATTTTTATTTATTTTGATAAGGCTTCACTATCGGTTTGCTTGCTTACTGATAAGACTTCCTTAGCAGCATTCTTGCATCTTATTTTTTACTTATTTGATGTATAAAGCTTCTTTATACACACACGTTTGTTTTATTGTATTTTCTAAGGCTTCCTTAGAATACAGGTATGTACATATATGTTTCAATTCCCGTTCTTTGTTTCTGTCTAAGGCTTCCTTAGCAGTTGTTACCAAAGAATCAAAATAGTAAGAACTATTATAATAAAGGCTTCTTTATCTACTAAAAAAAATTTTAACTGTACATGCCTAAACACTGGACAAGATGATTAACAATACTCAACTGACAGGTCTAGTGCTAAGTCCACCAACTTCAGGGTCCAAATCTTTGTAGAACTCGTACAGGGTGTAAACTGTCGTGCCAGCAGGTTAGGGTAATTCCTGTACATTACTTTCTTGCCAGCGGTTTTGTTCCCTATAATCTGATCTTGTGATAGTCAAGGACTAGAGCAGGTTGTGTTAAGCAACTTAAGTTGATTATTGTAGTAATCAATTTGATCATACAGTTTATGGTCAATAGTAGCCGCAGAAAGAATACTTCTACAACTTTTTGATTTGTTGACAAGGAGTTGTGGGAACTGTTTTTGTCCTTTTATTGTTGTTGTTTGAATCAACCTTTTGCTTCTTCTTGTGATGGTTTTTGTTTGTAACGGACCTTTTCACTGATCTAAGGTTTCTTTTCCTAGAAATAGTACTATTAGCTTTTGATATTGAGTAGTATGGGCACTCTATGAACAATATTTGTGTGTTTGGGTTAGCTTCCAGGATCTTATCCCTTAGATCTCCTTATAATCCGTCAGGGTGTCTTCTATTGACTGATAGGGATAGTCTACTAATTTAATGTACTTATTTTTTGGGTCTTTCCTAGTAATTTTGCACGTTCCTAACCATATCAGCACCAGTGGGTTGTTTGCATATTTTATGGCCTTTATCAGGTCTCTACTGTGCTCTCTATCATTCACTGTTGCCCCCTTTTTGGCTATATATTATATATACTATACAATGAAGATCAAATTGTAGTTTTTGAGTTGGGCCAATTCAAAATCATTTTTTATAGGTCCAAGCCAAGGTAAACATAATAATTTTCTTCTGTGATGGACTGTTATCATTCTCAATTGTTATAGGATGATTTTTAGTTAAGTAAAATATGTTCATGGATATTAATGCAATCTGGCATCATTTTATGTCCCATTAGATGCCCTATTTTTTTGTAAATATGTTTTATACAGTGAATTAACTGCATAAAAATACCAGGTTAACATTGGTTCATATTAATTGCTTTTGTTTATTTTATGTCCTTTGAAAGCTTGAGCTATTAGTAAGATAAAACTAAACAATGTCTGTTTTGGATATATTTTCAGTGTGTATACTGTACATCGTTTGTAACCGGTTTATGTCTATTTGGACCATGAATTTCTTTTTGCAGGTTGAGTACTCATTCGCTGTGAATGGTTTGATGGCTACAACAGGCGAAAATCTAGTAAAAGATTGTCTCTCAAAGTTTTTGAAAAAGCATAATTTACATGATAGTATAGAGTAAGTATAAATTAATTTTTGGACCTTTGCTGTAAGCATGGTTTGGGGCATATTTTACATTGCCTAATTATCATGTGACTCATTTGAAACATTCTACTGTACCAAATAATAGTATTATTTTTGCAGGGGCTTGAAGATAGCTTGATTTAATTTGACTCATCATATATACTTTTTCTCTTAGATGTTGTGTTAAGGCCTTGGCCTTGGTCATATTGTGGCCAGTAGGCAAGGTGTGCTCAACTTAAATCTTAATGAAAAGGATTGTCAGTATTTCAGCCAAAGGTCATGTTGGTCATCAGGTACTCTAACATCTTTACTAATAAAAATTCTGCAATATAATACAATTGAAATATCGCTAAAATTGCTAACATGGTAAAAATGATGTCTGTGATGTACTCTATTGATCTTAATCATTTTGAAACAAAACACACAGTGTTGTGGTAGGCTTAAATTTTAAAAACCCTGTTCTCTAAAACCAGAAATTAACTTTTTTTTGTGTTGCCTCTGTGGCAGAGTGGTTAAGGTAGTTCATGTACAATAATGTACTGTTGATCATTTGGTTTGTCAACACTTAGTAAGCAGTGTTTTCATTAACTTTTGCAATAGAAGGCAAAAAAATTGGAATAGGGGGAAGAATAACTACGGCGAGGGGTCTGGGGGCCGCTCAAGGCACCCAGTGGGTCCAGGAAAACGAAAATTAGCAGTTTTGGATCAAGTTGTAAGCCCTCTAGCCGTATCTAAATCATCCTTTTCATTTGTTATATTTTCTGCAAAACTTGATGAATTGTGACATAATCTTAATTATTTCTTACCAATTTCATAAATTGACAAAAGCCTTGACCAACATACCAGTGTTATTTTAAATGTCAGCATGATTATTTAAACAATTTCCTTATTTCCATTCAAAGCTAACAGAACAAAGATGTTTATGTTAATTTTCATAACAAAAATTGCCTGGCAAATAAGTGGCAAAAGTTGCATGATATTTTGATCTGAGTAAGTGACTGGTATGCTGTAATAAATAAATAATTATAAATACTTCTGTTATACAATTTAATTCACTTCCCACCTCAGAATCAAATGGGCTGGGTGTCCCTTTTATTAAAAGAAAAAAAAGATATTATTCTATGGGAAAAGAATTTCTGTCACTGACTAGGGTACAGTACATCCTACAAAAGGACCTGGGCCATACCTTTGATGTCAGAGGTTAGTCTAAAAAAAATCTAATCAGTACCCTACCTGGCTAACCTCTACAGGTATTGATTCACTTACCTGCACATTGAATTCAATATCTCTCAAACTAACTGACTGTCTTATGGTTTGTTTTGTTTTGTTTTTGTAATTTTTTTAAGTTTTTTTATTTTTTACATGTAAATTAAAAACGGCGTGAATGATGAATGGACATTGGCCTATGTAAAATTTTGTATTTTATTTCAACAACAGTTTCTTTCTGACCTTTGCTCTGCTTAGCGGTGACTCCAAAATAATCTTTGATTTCATCGAAGCGGATTGCTACTGTTAACTTTCACTTCACTTCACCACAGTCAGGGTCTTTTCGTCTCATTTGAATAAAAACAATGTTTTCACCTAGTTTTCAAACGCACAAGTGATATGAACTGGTTCCCGGGAGTACGCAATACCAAAACAAAGACTGACGATCCCGACCTCGTCCGCGAAAATTGCGAACTCCGATTTTTGAAATCGGAAATGGAATAGCCGGCAAAAAATTGGCAATAAGCGGTTGATTTTGCCGGCTGCCGGCTTTTATTGAAAACACTGCTTAGATTGTGGGTTTAAGTCTCTCTGCAGGCAGGTGTACTTAACTGCAGCCTTAGTTGACAAGGATTGCCAGTTTTCTTACCAAAGGTTCGGGATTTTCTCCAGGCACTCCGGCTTCCTCCCCCAATAAAAACTGGATGCCATGATATAGCTGAAAAATTGCCAAAAGTGTAGTTAAACATCAAACAAACAAACAAATTCTGTGTCATATCTGTGATGTCCTCTTCAAAGATTCATCATTAATTGATGTGGCAAAAACATTGTCATTCCTTGTTTCAGGCTGTAATTTTAAAAATCTTTTCTGAAACAAAAAATCCCAATGTATGATTCATCATTTTTTCTGATTGGGAAAACATAAATCTTTCTTGATTCCAATTTGCTGAATTAAAAAAATCTTTTACTTGTGCAGTCTTCGAATTTAGCAACAAGCCTGACAGTCACGGCCAGTAAAATTTTGGAGGTACATGTACCTGGCCGCTGTGCCTTGTTGACACAGATTTAGCCAGTAACACTATTGTCCTGAAAATGACCTTTAATGTCCTGAAACTATCAAGAAAACATATATGTATGGCTACAACTTTTTTAGCTCACCTGACCCAAACTTTTCTTCAAAAATCTTCTCCTCAAAAACCACTGAAGGGATTGCTTTGAAACTTTGCATACGTCATCAGTAAAATGCCCTCTACCAAGTTTGCCCAAATCATGGCCTCAGACCAACCAACATGGCCGCCATGGCTAAAAATAGAACAGAGGGGTCAAAATACAGTTTTTTGCTTATAGTTCAAAAAGTATAACAGATACAGGAAAACCAAGAGACTTTCCTTCTTCAGCATCTGAAGCTCTACAAAATACTCCATTGGGTCAAAGTTGTATGATGACTCCTTGTAGGAGTTATTGCCCTTTAATTGTCAAAATTGATGATTTTTGCCATTTTTGCCTCAAAATCTTGAAAATTATTAGAACTAGAGAAAAAGTTAGCATTGCTTAATTGTTCTGCTCTATGAGGGCTACAAAAATGACTTTAGGGTCAATATTGTCTGATTAACCGTTTAAGAGTTATTCCCCTTGAACTGTTTTTTTTTATCGGTTTTAATTGATTTTTTAAAATCTTCACCTCTGAAACAACTGAAAGTACTGCTTTGAAACTTTGTACACATCATCTGTCACATGTCCTCAACCAAGTTTGCACCAACCATGGCTGCAGATTAACCAACCTGGCCACCATGGCTAAAAATTGGATGGGGGGGGGGGGGGGGGCGGTAAAATACAGTTTTTGGCTTATATTTAAAAAAGTGTAACAGATACAGGAAAACCGAAGAGACATGCCTTCATCTGCATCAAAAGCTCTACGAAACACTCCATTGGGTTGAAGTTGTATGATGACTCCTTATAGGAGTTATTGCCCTTTAATTGTCGAAATTGTTGATTTTAGCCATTTTTGCCTCAAAATCTTGAAAATTATTAGAACTAGAGAAAAAGTTAGCATTGCTTAATTGTTCTGCTCTATGAGGGCTACAAAATTGCCTTTAGGGTCAAGATTGTCTGATTAACCGTTTAAGAGTTATTCCCCTTGAACTGTTTATTTTAATCGGTTTTAATTGATTTTTTAAAATCTTCTCCTCTGAAACCACTAAAAGTACTGCTTTGAATCTTTGTACACATCATCCGTCAAATGTCCTTAAACAAGTTTGCACCAACCATGGCTGCAGATTAACTAACATGGCCGCCATGGCTAAAAATAGAATGGAGGGGGGGGGGGGGGGGGTAAAATACAGTTTTTGGCTTATAGTTCAAAAAGTATAACAGATACAGGAAAACCGAACAGACATGCCTTTATCGGCATCAAAAGCTCTACGAAACACTCCATTGGGTTGAAGTTGTATGAGGACTCCTTATAGGAGTTATTGCCCTTTAATTGTCAAAATTGATGATTTTTGCCATTTTTGCCTTAAAATCTTGAAAATTATTTGAACTAGAGAAAAAGTTAGTATTGCTTAATTGTTCTGCTCTATGAGGGCTACAAAAATGACTTAGGGTCAAGATTGTCTGATGAACCATTTAGGAATTATTCTCCTTAAACATTTTTTTAATCAATTTTAATTGATTTTAAAAAATCTTCTCTTTAACCCATTAAAGGACTGCTTTGAAACATTGCACACATCATCTTTAGGACGTCCTCTACCAAAATTGTGCAAATCATGACACCTGACTACCTATATAGCTACGTTAGCTTAAAATAGAAAATGGGGGGGGGGGGGGGGGGGGGGGAGTCAAGAGAGTTTTCGACTGATAGTTAAAAAAGTATAACAGGTACAGCAAATTTGAAGTGAACCTCCCTTCTCCCTCTAAGCATCAAAAGCTCCTCCTTATAGGAATTATTTCCCTTAAAAGGTCAACATTTATGACTTTTGCAGAAGTGTTGGGCAATTCCTTATAGCAAAGAAAAGCTGGATAGAAAAGGGTTGTTTGGTTTCAGGTTCAGGTGAGCGATACAGGCTCCTGGGAGCCTCTAGTTTATTTCTAGTTTGATTGAGCTCGAATTTTGAATCCAATTTTATATTGATGGGACTGCTTTGAATTCTGCAATGAATGAGTTTTATACAATAGACAATACATGTACTTGTATACTGGAGGCTGTTGTCCCTCTTAAATTTTATGTATCTTAATATTGCCTAAAAATGTTTTTGTGATGAATATCCCAATCCTTATGTTTACTGTTTGCAGGTTAATCAGTGAAGTAGAAACAAAAGGAGGCATTTATCAAATATCTGTATATTTGTGTTTCAGTGCTATAGATGAGATTGTACTAAGTTATGTTATAAGTATAATAGAAGATCTGGGAGATGATAAAAATGCTGAAGAAAATATTGATGTTGATCAGTTTATAGAAATGATGGATGCTTACATTCCTGGATTCAGTCGTATTAACAGGTAGAACGTTAATTTGATTGCATACTATTACAATGTAGTACAGTACAGTAAATTTGTTTGTTGTATTTTATCTTAATATTGTATTTTGATGTGTATTAGTATGTTAAGAGAATAAATATTTACGAGTAATTAGTAATTATGAAATGCAGTCATAAAACCTGGTTAAACCCACCATTTCTTTTGAAATGCCTGTACCAAGTCAGGACCATGATTGTAGTTGCTATATTCTGGTTGTTGGCTCTTTAGTTTGCTGATTTTTTGGACTTTGATTTGTGGATGGTCTTTTTTTAACAGTTTCCTTTATTTGTGTTTCAGTATTTTGTTACTACCATCATTTATGTGTTAACATGTATTTTTCTCTTAACTGGTGCTTTATGTTCCATCATTTTCTTACTTAACAATTATTTCAATAATTTTAAAATTTAAACATGTATTACTGGTATTTGTTAATAACAAAATGGATTGGACACAAGTAAATACATACTTAATTATTAAGCCCTCTCTGCATTACAAGTATATACATATACTAGAACAAAGTAGATCACAAGGTACAAGAAGATGTACACAATTTCAAATAAAGAAACATGGGAAATAGTTACATAAGAATCAAAATCAAACTCAAAGTCAATAGTGGCTGAAGGTGTTTCTGTTTGACTCTTTTCACTACATCGCGAAATTAAAAATCTTTATAAATTGTGTATTCCATCCCTTGTTAGTTCATTACAGATTATCTCCCTGTATGAACATGACTTGTTGTTAATGTTTCATACTGAGGTACATGTCTTTGTGCATACTTCATTGTTCCTTCTGTGTTGAAGTTAGAAAAACCTAACTTGGCTTTTCATTATACATGTAGTGTCCTGCATGCACAACACATCAATTTGCAACAATTTAAAATCTTACCCTTTAATGCAATGGCTTACAGTTTGAGAAAAATATTTACAATAATTTTCTATGTTCATATCCAGTGTAGAAGTTTGTGAATGGATGTTTGCTTTGTCAACGGAGCTCACAAAGAAGACTAATGGTAATTATATTCACTTTTATATTTAAGAAATAATTAATTGGGGCACAAATATATACTGATTTTACCACGTTTTGGCCCTTTTTGCCAAATATTTTAGATTATCGGTATATATTGGTGCCCACAATTAATTACAATTCTGATAGGTCATATAAAATAACTTATATCAATACTGTAACCTATGAGCTGCAAGACTTGTCAGCCAATTAGGAGTGAGTATTAGGACACAAAGTTGATTGAGATGTAGTTATAATGTATGAAAAATCTTACTGTGTCATTGCCATAAAGAGTGTTGATCACTTATGGCGTTGATTAGGAGTATATACTCCTTTTACCACACGTGTGGACTCAAAGTGTTGTAGGTATGTCATATTAGAATACATAATATTTTTAATTAGAAATTCAATACAGTAAATAAAAGAAGAATGGATTAACATCTAAATGAAATTTAACATGTAACAAAGGCAATTGGAAGACGGCAGGTAGACATTGGATTTTTAAGTTCTTAAGTAGGTAATCTTATATTCTGAATGGATTTATTTATAATAAAAATGCTGATTGGTGTGTTGAATGTCCTGTAATGTGTGGTTGATTAATGTCAGCTATTATATAAATATTACATGTCTGACAATTTTACTGTCACCCTGTCCGACATGTTACATTTATTTTATTATACCGAAAAACTATTCAAACCATGATCAACTTTATTCAATAATGGTATTTAATTGACGTAATAATGGTAATGAAACAGCAATTTAACAATAAAAGTAAACTAACAATCACACCACCACATTTAATTTTAGTTTATGGTAGAAAAATGTTTGTTTCTTGAAATTATTGTCGTCTGTTTAAAACGGAAATGAAAAATTAGATATTTAGATAATTTTTGAACATTCCCTACCTACTAGAATGGTAGCAGGTGACAGTATTTTCCCGACAGTAAATTTTTTTTGACAGTACTTATATGTCACAGTGACCTATGGAAGATTGACATTGTAAATGAAACTGAGGTATAATGACATGTAATGTCTGATTGGTTTATGCATGTGTGATTCATTGATTTGTGTTAGTTTGTTTAGTAATATATAGAAGAAATAAACCAAACATGATTTAATTAATCACTTAAAACAGAACATCAAATCACAGAAAATTAACAAAGAAAATATAACAGAGCAGATAAATACAAGAGTGTCAACTACTGGCTTTGAATAATCACACAGAACATAAATGTGATTTCCTAAGTGAAGGTTTTTTGTTAATAGTTAAGCAGAATTTTTTTAGCAGATTTTCAAAACTCTGCTTGATATATGGTCAGATATATAAACTAATAGTTCTAACCAAACAAGTTTTCACAGAACACTAATTTATTTATTGAGACTTTTACTGTTTTTGTGCCAGACATTTAGTGAGGCAAAATTAATGAATGCCTGAATCAAAATTTGACTTGGGCGTAGTGGTCAGACACATTTCAAGAAAATGGATTAAGGCATTGTTTTGCTTCCAGATAATATACACTCTACTGCCATTCCAAATGAAGATTTAAGTATACAGCCTGGTAGTCTAGTGACAGAAATTATAGGAGCCACAGCAAGATGTCCAGAGATTAATGGCAATGTTGTAAGTCTTATAACTTAACATTATCCTAAAAGTAATCAAGTATTGTTAATTTGTTTGAATTGTGTTTTATGCCACTTTTAGAAAATTTTCTGCAATATCATGGCATCCAGTTTTATTTTGGGAGCCAGATAGAGTACCAGAAGAAAATCCACAGACCTTCACTGGGAAAACTGCCAATCCCTGTCAGTTAGGATTAAATCTAGCACACCCTGCCTGCAGTGAGACTTAAACCTCAGTGTTGACAGGCACATAATCAATAGGAGATGACTGTCTACCTTTACAACTCAGCCAAACAGACCTTACAAATATGTTTCCCAAAATTCACCAATTATAAGACACGGTATTTTCTTGTCCAAATTTTGTTTCCTTATTGAGGTTTTGACAGATCATATTCATTATCAAAGGGGCTTGGACTTTAATTTAATTAACCAACAAATACATTGATTTTTGTCTATTTTTACATATTTCTAAAAACAAAATGTAGTTGGCAATGTTTTGGATTAATTCCTTGTCAGATTTTCTATGATAAAAGTTCAATGGTTCAAGTAAATTTTTTAGTGCCAAATATAGTGATAGCCTGACGTCACAAACAAATATCTTTTACAAAAACATATCATAAACCAGAACAAAATACTAAATATTGCTAGAAGTAAGGTTCCAGGAGACTTTATTTGTATTTACAAATAAAGCTTTATTAGCAGGGTCATATTTGTCTAGTTAAAGGATATAATAGAGTGATTGACAGAGTCTTAATGAAACTAACAACTTGTTGTTAAAAGAAGAAATAATGTTCTGTACACTCCTAAGAGCTGTTTCCATTAAACATATGTGGAAACATAGGAAAAACATTAAAATAAAGTATTCACCAATTTAGGCTGTTTAATTTATTTTCATGTTTCAGTATTATAAAGATAACTTCTGTACCCACAACTGCAATTTCAAAGTACCTTCGGTGGTTGACTTACTTTTTTAACCAAATAAGGGCCTTGGTGGCTATTAAGTGGTCTAGGTAGTTTGTCATTCATCAATGATCACTTGCATGTTTGCATTCAACATGTGAGTGCACTCAGCTGCAATTTAATTGCCTAGAATTGCCATTTTTCTTGCTGAAGAGCAGGTACTCATTGTAAAACTGGCTTACCCTTACCCTGTCTCTTTAATTTAAGTGAGATCTAAAATAAAAACCACAATATGGCATGATGATCCAAAGCTACTGACAAAATTTCAGTATTTTATCATTTATCATTGCTGAAAAAAATGTGACAGAAAAGGGTTACAGAAAGACTAATATACACTAACAAATACACATACACAGTCCAAAAATAGTTTAACAGTGTACTACCTTATCTCCTTTGTGGAGTTAGGGAAAGAGGGGGAGGGGGTTTTAATGACAGGAAACTTAAACAAACAAAATTCCTATTAGCTAACAATATTATAAACAAAATTCTACCTTTAAGGAATCATTACCAGAGGACGCAAACGAAGAAGATGAACAAGTTCAAATGTTGCTTGAGATGTTCCCCACATGTTGTACGTTGGAGATTACACACTGTTTAGCCCTTAGCAATGGAGATGCAGATAGTGCAGCACAATTAATTATACATAGACAAGAGAATGGAGATAGTATTGTTTCACCTGTAAGTTTCTAATACTAGAGGTTTTCACGGCACACTACTCAAACAATATTAGTTTCATAATTAAATAGCTTCATGTTCTTTGCCATAGACATGTGAAGGGGTTCATTTGTGGGAACTAAAATTATATAATTAATATATTAATTAATTTCATATTAAGAGTATAATTATTGTCTCGCCTGCGACGAAAGTCGCTGGAGGCGAGACATATGTATGGGAATCTGGCGGCGGCGGCGTAAACACTTGACATCTTGCTTCATATCTTTGTAATCCCAAGCCCTAGGTCCATCAAATTTGGTCCAGAGGTAGCTTATGATGAGTACTTGCCAGTCAGTCACCTGTCACCTGACCTTGACCTCAATTTCATGGTCCAGCGACTACGTTAAAGTTTTTGGGTTACGACAGTTCCTCTGTAACTACGCATGGTAGGATGACAATATTTGGTGTATAGGTTGCTGATGACTAGTACATGACTGTCTGGTAGGTGTCACCCGACCTTGACCTCAATTTCACAGTCCAGCGCGACTACGTTAAAGTTTTTGGGTTACGACAGTTCCTCTGTAACTACCCATGGTAGGATGACAATATTTGGTGTATAGGTTGCTGATGACTAGTACATGACTGTCTGGTAGGTGTCACCTGACATTGACCTCAATTTCACGGTCCAGCGACAACGTTAAAGTTTTTGGGTTACGACAGTTCCTCTGTAACTACGCATGGTAGGATGACAATATTTGGTGTATTTGTTGCTGATGACTAGTACATAACTATCTGGTAGGTGTCACCTGACCTTGACCTCAATTTCATGGTCCAGCGACTACGTTAAAGTTTTGGGGTTACGACAGTTCCTCTTTAACTACGCATGGTAGGATGACAAAATTTGTTGTATAAGTTGCTGATGACTAGTACATGACTGTCTGGTAGGTGTCACCTGACCTTGACCTCAATTTCACGGTCCAGCGACTACGTTAAAGTTTTTTTGTTACGACAGTTCCTCTGTAACTACACATGGTTGGATGACAATATTTGGTGTATAGGTTGCTGATGACTATTACATGACTGTCTGGTAGGTGTCACCTGACCTTGACCTCAATTTCATGGTCCAGCGACTACATTGAAGTTTTTGGGTTGCGATAGTTCCTCTGTAACTACGCATGGTAGGATGACAATATTTGGTATATAGGTTGCTGATGAATAGTACATGACTGTCTGGTAGGTTCCACCTGACATTGACCTCAATTTCACAGTCCAGCGACTACATTAAAATTTTTGGGTTACGGCTGTTCCCCTGTAACTATGCAGGGTATGGTGACAATATTTTGTATACAGGCCGCTGCTGATATTTAATGCTATTTACGTAATGCTTATGACGAAATTTATTTTCGTTACTGATGCGGAATTCAGGCGAGACGTTTTTCTGTGTCCACACTTGTTAAAGTTGAACTTTATGGCTCGAACTCAAAGGGGCAGATGAAAAGTGTACGAGAAACTAGGGCTTATGATATCTGCAATTGATTCATGAGCGAACTAGAATAAATATCAGTCTACATATTTCATGTGTCTTTTTATTGTATTGGATATAAATCTTGTTTTTACATGTGTATGAATTGTTTTTGTCTCGCCTGCAACGAAAGTCGCTGGAGGCGAGACATATGTATGGGAATCAGGCGGCGGCAGCGTAAACACTTGACATCTTGCTTCATATATTTGTAAGCCCAAGCCCTAGGTCCATCAAATTTGGTCCAGAGGTAGCTTATGATAAGTACTTGCCCAGTCACCTGTCACCTGACCTTGACCTCAATTTCACGGTCCAGCGACTACGTTAAAGTTTTTGGGTTACAACAGTTCCTCTGTAACTACGCATGGTAGGATGACAATATTTGGTTTATAGGTTGCTGATGACTAGTACATGACTGTCTGGTAGGTGTCACCTGACCTTGACCTCAATTTCCTGGTCCAGCGACTACGTTAAAGTTTTTGGCTTACGACAGTTCCTCTGTAACTACGCATGGTAGGATGACAATATTTGGTGTATAGGTTGCTGATGACTAGTACATGACTGTCTGGTAGGTGTCACCTGACCTTGACCTCAATTTCACGGTCCAGCGACTACGTTAAAGTTTTTGGGTTACGACAGTTCCTCTGTAACTACGCATGGTAGGATGACAATATTTGGTGTATTTGTTGCTGATGACTAGTACATGACTGTCTGGGAGGTGTCACCTGACCTTGACCTCAATTTCACGGTCCAGCGACTGTGTTAAAGTTTTTGGGTTACGGCTGTTCCCCTGTAACTATGCATGGTATGGTAACAATATTTTGTATACAGGCCGCTGCTGATATTTAATGCTATTTACTTAATGCTTATGACGAAATTTATTTTCGTTACTGATGCGAAATGCAGGCGAGACGTTTTTCTGTGTCCACACTTGTGTTAAAATAAATATGTTAACTGTTATTTTTCTTGTTTAATTTTGTGCACATGTATTGAAGAACATTGCATTATGTAATTGTGCCATTGACCTTGATTTGGATTTTATAGCAATTTTTTGGATATATTGTAATTAAATAAAACCTATTTCAATAAATTACAGAAAAAGGTGTACATAAATACAAATTAATGACAGTTAGGTTAATTATTAGGAATTTCATCATTAAAAATAAAGTTTGGCATTTTATGGCTTTGATCTTTACATATTTTAGGACCAAATAATCACCCAATCCAATAATAATTTTTGTTCGAGTAATTTATGGTTTTTACAATCGGTTTTTACAATTGGGACTGCTAATGTAGTTTGAGTTTTTCGAGGAATAGAACTATTTTAAAATTGATTTAGGTTAAAACTTACATACTTTTATAAGTGTTAAAGAAATCCCAGATGTTCGGGTGATCAGAGTTTGAGCTATTGAAGTTTAACTGTATTATTAGTGTCATATCAGGCTAACAATAACATAAGTATTTTATTTACAAATGGGCAGACAAACAGTAAGAAAAAGAAAGATATGGTACTAGATGACAGTACAGTTAAAGACCACATAATAAACAGGTAATACAGTGAAATGCAGGTTTTGACAAGTTTAAGTAGTTACGTATATTGCATACATAGAGGTATCTCTTGTATATATAAGCCATACTTGGCTCTCAAGTTATGTAATGACTAGACTTCATATATTAACGCAAATTTAAAATCAGATCCTTTTATCGTAATTATTTGATACAGTGCCTCAGTTTTACCTATATAAGTTATTAGATTGTAATAATAGTAAAAGGTTGATGTGAATGAACATAATAATCACCATGCAAGAATTGCATGTATAAGAACTTTTACTTGTTACATTCTATAAAACAAGCATTTTTTTATTTGTGTTTAAACCTGTGAAGAGGAGATATCCTATCCTAAAAAAATAGAAAAGCACCTAAAAAGACTAAATCACAAGCATGCAAAAATATTACATGGGTGCAAGTTGTCAGGATTTTGGAATCTCTGCAAATCTGCTGAAAAAAATATTTAACATTGGAGTTAGGTCTTAATTCTTTTGAAAGTTTGTAATTTGGGGTCATATTTTTGGGAATAACAAGTCAGCATGTGTTTACTATTCGAAAATGCAGACACATAAGTTATCATAAAACTATTCTATGGATGTAAGAAATCAGTGTCTGCTTTTGGTCCTGGACTCTTCCAGTATTTTGTAATACTTCCATTAGGGCAGCTCAAGGTCACATCCCCCAAATACCCCCTGTGAATAGTTTAGGGTTTTAGCCAATTTTCACTTTCACCCATGATATAGTGGCTAATTTTCAAAGGTTTTAGTTTTTCGATTTACAAGCGATGTACACAGAAGCACAAAAAACAATGCAAAATATGAGGTAAAATATGTGTGTTCTTTACATAATTTTCAATTAGCAAAAATTAATTTGGAATCTAATTACAAAAGGTTGACACCCAAAAAATTTCCTGCAATGTAATTTTCTCACCAGTACAAATCTGGTTCATCTCGATCTTTTTGCTTATTACTTCAATAACACACCTATGTATAAATAACATAGTCAAAATTAATGGTATTTGACTTAATCTTAAAATGGTTCAGGTAATGTATGCAGATTTAAAATTTATTTGTTGTGCTTCATCACAGACATTTTATATGTGTTTTGGTGTAATGTTCATCTTTATGTTCTTTGCTGTTCCATTGCATAAAAATCTCATTCGTTTAAGTTCAAGTTTACTTGAATAATATAGACAGAATGATCAAAGGAGTTGAATTAATATTGCCTTGATTTGTGTTCGCCATTGTTTTTTGACAGAACAGTTAATCCTCAGGATTCTGAATTCAATAAAAATTGTATTTGTTTGCACTTATCGGTATTTAGTGTTTATTTCATGTGATTTTTCCAGGTTTTCATATGTGGACACAGATGCTGATAAGAAAACATATACTCCAACTTTACAAAAACAAGTAAGATAACTGCATTCCAAAATTTCCGGTTACCAGTGCTGTGTTCAAATAGAAAGTCCTTTGTACCATTTTTTTGGTTTAAGAAAAATTCCCTACTTTGAGAGTGTCGGCTTATTGCTGTTAGCTGCAGTTTCTTGCAACCAAGTATTGCTGTATGTGCTAAATTCTTCAAGTACATGTCTCCATTTATATAAAAGGGTGAAAATTTAATGTACCAAATTTCAGTTTTTATGTCAGTCCTTTAAAAATTTAAATACAAACTATTTTTCTCTCATTTGACAAATACCTCTTAATTTTTTGCCCATATTGAAACTGAATATTTTTTACTTTTTCTTGCACACCAAGTTTCATTGAATAATGAAACACCACTCAATATGAGCTGAGTGTTTTCTGCTATATCATACATGTACTAAATTTTCAGGGTGTCATATAATCCTCAAAGAAATGCACAAACACCTTGGAAAAAATCAAGAATCAGCTAAAAAAAACACCAGCCAAATTATTAAAGAAATAATGTAAATGCATTTATTTTCGTTACTGTAAGACTACTTTTTAAATACAGCTTCAATTCAAAATTCCATTGAATAATAAATCCAATGTCCATTCTACAGTTTTGCACATTCAAATATAAAATTGAAAAATTATTTTCATCTCCCTCATTCAAAGTTCATTTTCAGAGATGTTGTCATATGCACCTGATGTAAAGTTCTGGTAACAAACCATACAAAGAACTATAGTTTGTACTCCGACAAAGTGAAAAAAATGTCTGTTTATTAATTCAGTCAATGTGGGGACGAATCAAATAATGAACAGAAAAAAAAATATTTCTAAGAAATGTTCTTTTATGTATTTGTATTTATAACAATTTTCTAAACTTTTAGGAATCAAAGAAACTGGTACGATATCTAGACAGCAAAGTTGTTAGTACAAAAGGAGAAAGATTTACAGAAATAAAGAAAGAAGATTCAGAAGAAATGAAGAAGACATACATTAGTTTAAAACCAGCCAAAAAATACAAATTTCATTGAATATTAGGATCTGAATAGATCAAAAGCATGTTGCTATAAACATAAATACCTCGTCTCTGTTTGCCAAAAAAAAGATTATGTTTTTCAATGTTTATTTTATACACTTTGTATTGTATTTCCAGCAACAAAAAGGAACACAAAAATATTGTCAACAGGTCTAGGACAATTGCCCCTAGACAGTTACCCATTACAGGACAACTGCACCACCCCTCCCCCACCCTTTCCACTCTAAAACAGACATGACAAAAATTACAAATCATTCTCATTACAGTACTATGATAAAAGCATGGATTATTGTTAAAGAAATAAATATTTAATTATTTAATATAGTATCATCAAAGAAAATAAAAGTAAAATTTTTATTCAATATGTGTATATTTAATTCTTAAATAAATATTTATACCCCCCGCTTGAAAAGCGGGGGGTATATACTATATAGTGTTCATGGTGTCCGTCCGTCCGTCCATTACACTTTCTATTATTTGCAACTCCTCCTACACCACTGAAAGGAATTTGATGAAACTTACACAGAATCCTTGTCACATAGTGCCATTGTGCAGGACATATAAAACATTTTGATCGGATCAATATTTGGGGTTTCCCATAGAAAAACATGGACATTGTCATAGACCTAAGGGGGCCCTCATCTCTTATGTGCAACTCCTCCTACACCACTGAATGGAATTTAATGAAACTTACACAGAATCCTAGTCACATAGTGCCATTGTGCAGGAGATATTTAACATTTTGATCGGATCGATATTTGGGGTTTCCCATATAAAAACATGGACATTGTCATTGACCTAAGGGGGTCCTCATGTCTTATGTGCAACTCCTCCTACACCACTGAATGGAATTTGTTGAAACTTGCACAGAATACTTGTCACATAGTGCCATTGTGCAGGAGATATTTATTATTTTGATCGGAATTATATTTGGGGTTTCGCATAGAACAACGCGGACTGTCATTGACATAAGGGGATACCCATTTCTTATGTGCGACTCCTCCTACACCACTAAATGGAATTTGATGAAACTTACACAGAATGTTGTCACGTATTGCCATTGTGCACTTGATATATAATATTTCGATTGGAATGATATTTGGGACTTTGTCATGGACATAAGGGATACCCATCTCTTATGTGCAACTCATTCCTACACCACTGAATGGAATTTGTTGAAACACACACAGAATCCATGTCACATAGTGTCATTATGCAGGAGATATTTAACATTTTGATCGGAATGATATTTGGGGTTTCCCATAGAAAAACATGGAGTTTGTAATTGACATAATGGGATACCCATCTTTTATTTGCAATTCCTCCTAGAACACTGAATGGAATTTGTTGAAACTTATACAGAATCTTGGTCACATATTGCCATTGTGCATTGGATATTAAACATTTTGATCAGAATATTATTGGAGGTTTGCCATAGAAAAACATGGAATTTGTCATTGACATAGGGGATGCCATTCTTTGGGGGATTGGGGAGGGTTACATGTATTATCTGCAATTTTGCCTTCATGTTTAACTAGATAAAGTTTCAATTTCATAATTAAGAACACCTGAATTTTCAAAGTAATTGTGAATCGGGGGGTATCAATGGTGAGCATTGCTCACAGGTGTTTTTACTCTAGTTATTTAATATATTATCAGAGAAAATAAAAGTAAATTCAAGTAAAAAATAATGGAAGCAATCTTCATATATTGGTTAATTAACATTTTTCCCAGAAAAATTACATCTCTAAATCTTTTTATTTTGAGGAAGGGAAAAGAGGGGGGGGCAACTATCCAGAGGCAGTTGCCTGTCCTACTCCCATTATCAACACGAAACTTTCAGTATTTAGTTAAATTTTTACATGTATTAATGAATCTTCTAATGATGTACTTGATTTAATTGTTATATTTAGAATATTTTTATTTGTTCTTAACAGTAACTGACATCCATTACATTACAAATGTTATTGTACTGGTGACAAATATGATTGACATGTAGTATAGTGCAGATCTCTAGGAACTGTTTCCAGACAGAAACACTCATTTTGCTGTACTCTCTATATAATAATCACTTCTTAGGTGTCGGTTCAATGTTGAATTACAGAATGTTTCTTTATTTTTCAAGGTTAATAGTTACATGTTCTGCAATTAGACATTTCATGTCAAAAAACAAATTGTGGCAAATTATACTTATTTTTGTTTTACTTTTTTTTCTTTGGGAATGCTACTGTGAGTTTTAATTTGTGAAAATCATTATATCTTTAGTTTCTGGTGCAAGTTAAATGTTAATTTCCATGTTTTGGCAGAAATTCTACAGAAAAAGTGGCATAAAATTTTTAAATGCATGTTTGGAGTACATCAAACAAACATTGTATTTTAACAACTGACCATATATTTAATATTGTACCTCTATAACTAACATCAAGGTGTTTCTTGTGAAACAAGTGACATATCATTAAACCTTGTTACTTCAAATGTTAAGCTAATGTATCAAGTTCCCATATTTTTTGCACGACAAATGACAACTGCTTACCACGTATGGTTCAGATGGTCCTTTTGAAGATCAAAAAGGTATATTATGAATCAACAATTATTTCCTCAAGATATTCAGCAGTTTGAAATGCGGTGGTTTTTTATAGTAAAATTTGACCTAAATTAAAACGGAAGTTTAACCTAGGTGCAGTGAATTTGTCTATTCATAAACTTTCAGGCCTTGTCATTTGTGGTTGGTGCTGGAAAAGTCTTGCAGTTTGTCTGTATACCATTGTATGTCACAAAAGCAGATGAAGGTTTGAATTTTTCTACTGGAGTTTTGTTTGAAAAAATATAAAATATGGAATAATAAAAATATGCAAGCAAAAAATGCACCCAACAGGGTGTGACTTTTACGAACAAGTCATCTGTCAAAAAATGTTGATGAAAAACAAAATTTACTATCCATTCTGCTAACAAATGTGGTTAAGATAAGAACATATACAAGAATGACCCTATCCTAAAAGAAAAGCAAAATGCTGTCTTTAAAGCATGTTGAATAATTTTGATTAAACTGTAGATATTGTATGAAGTACAAGATATGTTTTGTTACTGCTGTTAAACATGTATTGTTTTGTTATTTTTTTATCAAATCCTAAACTGACTATGTAACAGAGTTTGGTTTTTTCTAATGAGTTTTTTAAGGGTTATATAAAACTTGACAGGAAAAGTGAAATTTTTTTTTTTATCGTGTACATGTCTTTCATCGTTAAAAATTAAATAGAAAATGCATATTACAATTTTTTACAGCTAATTGTAAAGCAGTCAAAAGATAAATTTCCCGAGTTGTTTCCGGCTGTCAATAAACTTTTAATAGAATAAAAGGGTGTTTTAGTTCCAAGTCCTTTTTGAACAAAAGTATATGATATAAACAGTCACCTTACAGCATTGATTTGCATTATGTGACAAGATTAAAGTCCAGCATTCAGAATGTGTTCATTAAAGGTTTTTAGGGTTTCAGTATTATGTTAACTGTAGACGAGTTTTATGTACATAAATGTTTTCTAGTTTAACATGAAGAAACTCTTTACCACTGAAAATCCATTAAATTATATAAATATGAAGGAAAATTATGTTTCATAAAATCATTGAAATTCACCCGAACACTTAAGACAGCTTTGAATTTTGATAGAAATAGAAATATGAACGAGTTGTAAAATATGTTTTTTTCGTGAAGACTTTATTTTGACGATTGGTACATACCCGTATTTCTATGAAAATTCACACAGGTGTGCCTTATCCAGACAGAAATATATTTTTTACTATACCAATACTACTTGATGTCCAGATTATTGGGGATAGAGGTAGCCAAAATGACTTTTAGACAAACATCTATTCCTTGTATTGGTATTTTTATAGTCATTTTGTATGTTTCATTAGTCTTGTAAATTACAGTTCATTCATTTGTGTTTTATCCAAGTTCAAAGGGCAGAATGCCTAAAATTCTGTACATAGAAAGTGCATGATAATCAAAGTTCAAAAGGCAGATTGTTCATGTAGTATAATATTTAATTCAAAGCTGTTTTTAAATATTTGCATCAGGCTTTCGCCTTAACAGAGATTTTGATTTTTAATAGATTTATATCTTCAGAACTTAATAGATCTGACAAATTTTAATTTTCAGCATTCATTTTTTGCTTTAACAGCCAAAAAGCATCAAGTGTTTTTTTAAAGTAATTAAAATGTTGTTATCCATAGAAATTGTGATAATGGAATTTGTTTTATTTTTATCATGCCTGCTTACAGTTAAAGGCAATTATTTCTTATTGTGTAAAATTTATTTTAATACTTTTTACAAATTAAAACATAAAACTATGTTTTTTGTTTAAATTTGAAATAGCCTACTGCATTGTTTAAAATAATTGTTTTTACAAGAATTTGAAACCTGAACCACAAAAATAGTCATACTGATTGTTTTTCTCAGTTTGTTGATGCCAATTCTAGGGCTAAAATATGTCAGTATGCAGAATGACAAACAATGCTAGTTATATTTTATTGCATGTGCTAAACTGATTTAAAATTCCTTGCAGTTTCCAAATGGCATGTGCAAACAGTGGAAATGGATCAGTCAGATGTAACATTGTCTGATCCAATCTGTCATTCACCTTGCCCACAAAATCAGATGATGCCAATAATGAATGACTTCTATGCTTGAAAATAATGTTCTCAAAAATTCTAAAAATATAACATGAGTTCCAGTATTTTATGATGTTGATTGTTTCCTTTCGCTGATTTACTAGTCTGAGATGATCATTGAATAATGAAACACCACTCAATATGAGCTGAGTGTTTTCTGCTATATCATACATGTACTAAATTTTCAGGGTGTCATATAATCCTCAAAGAAATGCACAAACACCTTGGAAAAAATCAAGAATCAGCTAAAAAAAACACCAGCCAAATTATTAAAGAAATAATGTAAATGCATTTATTTTCGTTACTGTAAGACTACTTTTTAAATACAGCTTCAATTCAAAATTCCATTGAATAATAAATCCAATGTCCATTCTACAGTTTTGCACATTCAAATATAAAATTGAAAAATTATTTTCATCTCCCTCATTCAAAGTTCATTTTCAGAGATGTTGTCATATGCACCTGATGTAAAGTTCTGGTAACAAACCATACAAAGAACTATAGTTTGTACTCCGACAAAGTGAAAAAAATGTCTGTTTATTAATTCAGTCAATGTGGGGACGAATCAAATAATGAACAGAAAAAAAAATATTTCTAAGAAATGTTCTTTTATGTATTTGTATTTATAACAATTTTCTAAACTTTTAGGAATCAAAGAAACTGGTACGATATCTAGACAGCAAAGTTGTTAGTACAAAAGGAGAAAGATTTACAGAAATAAAGAAAGAAGATTCAGAAGAAATGAAGAAGACATACATTAGTTTAAAACCAGCCAAAAAATACAAATTTCATTGAATATTAGGATCTGAATAGAACAAAAGCATGTTGCCATAAACATAAATACCTCGTCTCTGTTTGCTAAAAAAAAATTCTGTTTTTAAATGTTTATTTTATACACTTTGTATTGTATTTCTAGCGACAAAAAAACCCCACAAAAAATATGGTCAACAGGTCTAGGACAATTGCCCCTAGACAGTTAGCCCATTAGGACAACTGCACCCCCCTTTTCCACTCCTCAGGCTATTTTTTATGCTGTTTTTGTGGGTTTTTTTGCATCCTAATTTAAAAAAAAATAAAAGATTTATTTGTTTATATCAATGACATAAAACTAATACAGACATGACAAAAATTACAAATCATTCTCATTACAGTACTATGTTAAAAGCATGGATTATTGTTAAAGAAATAAATATTTAAGTATTTAATATAGTAACATCAAAGAAAATAAAAGTAAAATTTTTATTCAATATGTGTATTTTAATTCTTAAATTAATATTTATTTAATATATTATCAGAGAAAATAAAAGTAAAATCAAGGAAAAAAATAATGAAAGCAATCTACATATTTATGTTAATTAACATTTTTCCCAGAAAAATTACATCTCTTAATCTTTTTATTTTGAGGAAGGGAAAAAAGGGAGGGGGGCAACTATCCAAAGACAGTTCTGTCTAAGAGCCATTGTCCTACTCCCATTATCAACAAGAAAATTTCAGTATTTAGTTAAATTTTTACATGTATTAATGAATCTTCTAATGATGTACTTTATTTAATTGTTATATTTAGAATATTGTTCTTAACAGTAGTTGACATCCATTACATTACAAATGTTATTGTTACTGTGAAGATTCTGTCATTACATGTTATTGTACTGGTGACAAATATGATTGATATGTAGTATAGTGCAGATCTCTAGGAAGTGTTTCCAGACAGAAACACTCATTTTGCTGTACTCTCTATATAAAAATCACTTCTTAGGTGTCGGTTCAATGTTGAATTACAGAATGTTTCTTTATTTTTCAAGGTTAATAGTTGCATGTTCTGCAATTAGACATTTCATGTCAAAAAACAAATTGTGGCAAATTATACTTATTTTTGTTTTACTTTTTTTTCTTTGGGAATGCTACTGTGAGTTTTTATTTGTGAAAATCATTATATCTTTAGTTTCTGGTGGAGGTTAAGTGTTGATTTCCATGTTTGGCAGAAATTCTACAGAAAAAGTGGCATAAAATTTTTAAATGCATGTTTGGAGTACATCAAACAAACATTGTATTTTAACAAGTTAACATTTTATTAAATATTGTACCTATATAACTAACATCAAGGTGTTTCTTGTGAAACAAGTGACAGATCATTAAAACTTGTTACTTCAAATGTTAAGCTAATGTATCAAGTCACCATATTTTTTGCGCGACAAATGACAACTGCTTACCTCTTATGGTTCAGGTTACGCTACTTTTGAAGATCAAAAAGGTATATTATGAATCAGCAATTATTTCCTCAAGATATTCCGCGGTTTGAAATGCAGTGGTTTTTAGAGTAAAATTTGACCTAAATTTAAACGGAAGTTTAACCTAGGTGCAGTGAATTTGTCTATTCATAAACTTTCAGGCCTTGTCATTTGTGGTTTAAGCTGGAATAGTCTTGCAGTTTGTCTGTATACCATTGTATGTCACAAAAGCAGAACGTTTGAATTTTTCTACTGGATTTTTGTTTGAAAAAAAAGATAAAATATGGAATAATAAAAATATTCAAGCAAAAAATGCACCCCACATGGTGTGACTTTTAAGTATAGGTCATCTGTCAAAAAATGTTGATGAAAAACAAAAATTTACTAGATCCATTCTGCTAACAAATGTGGTTAAGATAAGAACATATACAAGAATGACCCTATCCTAAAAAAAAAGCAAAATGCTGTCTTCTTAGCATGTTGAATCATTTTTATCAAACTGTATACAATAGAGAGGTTGAGATCAGAAACTTGTACTTTTACTGGTATGCGTAGTTACACGTATACGTACACGGGTTTACTTGTAGTTATTTGTGTTGAGATTTTTTTTCACGTGTACTTGTGTATATAAGGCGCCAAAATTTACTTAACTAGATTGGTCAGTCGTTTCTATCACACATATATTATGATTTTGATATTTAGCCCCAAAATCTGGAAAAAATGTAGCCAGTTTTACTTTTCTGCTTTTTCAAAGGGTTAGAAAATACATATCGTCGGGTTTTACAAAGACCTAGCAAATAAAAGTTTAAATTAAAATGATGCAGCATATCCTAAACTTAACCAATATAGCACTCAACATTAATAAGAAAGCTGCTTTCTGTAAAGAAAACTACACGCGCTAGACCTACTTGTAAACAGCTTTCTAGAAGTTTGTGATAAACTTGTACGTCTAACATAATCACGTGACACACCAATCCTGATGACGTAGAGTGAAAAATTACACGTTACACGTACCAGTACAAGTTCCGAATCTCAACCTCTTTATTGTATGAAGTACAAGATGTATTGTGTTACTGCTGTTAAACATTTATTGTTTTGTCATTTTTTTTATCAAATCCTAAACTGACTATGTAACAGAGTTTGGTTTTTTTTCCAATGAGTATTTTAAGGGTTATATAAAACTTGACAGGAAAAGTACAACATTTTTTTTTATCGTGTACATGTCTTTCATTGTTAAAAATTAAATAGAAAATGCAGATTACAATTTTTTACAGCTAATTGTAAAGCAGTCAAAAGATAAATTTCCCGAGTTGTTTCCCGCTGTCAATAAACTTTTAAACTTTTAATAGAATAAAAGGGTGTTTTAGTTCCAAGTCCTTTTTGAACAGAAATATATGATATAAACAGTCACCTTACAACATTGATTTGCATTATGTGACAAGATTAAAGTCCAGCATTCAGAATGTGTTCATTAAAGGTTTTTAGGGTTTCAGTATTATGTTAACTGTAGACGAGTTTTATGTACATAAATGTTTTCTAGTTTAACATGAAGGAAAATTATGTTTCATAAAATCATTAAGACAGCTTTGAATTTTGATAGAAATAGAAATATGAACGAGTTGTAAAATATGTTTTTTCATGAAGACTTTATTTTGACAATTGGTACATACCCGTATTTCTATGAAAATTCACAAAACACAGGTGTGCCTTATCCAGACAGAAATATATTTTTTACTATACCAATACTACTTGATGTCCAGATTATTGGGGATAGAGGTAGCCAAAATGACTTTTAGACAAACATCTATTCCTTGTATTGGTATTTTTATAGTCATTTTGTATGTTTCATTAGTCTTGTAAATTACAGTTCATTCATTTGTGTTTTATCAAAGTTCAAAGGGCAGAATGCCTAAAATTCTGTACATAGAAAGTGCATGATAATCAAACTTCAAAAGGCAGATTGTTCATGTAGTATAATATTTAATTCAAAGCTGTTTTTAAATATTTGCATCAGGCTTTCGCCTTAACAGAGATTTTGATTTTTAATAGATTTATATCTTCAGAACTGAATAGATCTGACAAATTTTAATTTTCAGCATTCATTTTTTGCTTTAACAGCCAAAAAGCATCAAGTGTTTTTTTAAAGTAATTTAAATGTTGTTATCCATAGAAATTGTGATAATGGAATTTGTTTTATTTTTATCATGCCTGCTTACAGTTAAAGGCAATTATTTCTTATTGTGTAAAATTTATTTTAATACTTTTTACAAATTAAAACATAAAACTATGTTTTGTTTAAATTTGAAATAGCCTCATGCATTGTTTAAAATAATTGTTTTTACAAGAATTTGAAACCTGAACTACAAAAATAGTCATACTGATTGTTTTTATCAGTTTGTTGATGCCAATTCTAGGGCTAAAATATGTCAGTATGCAGAACGACAAACAATGCTAGTTATATTTTATTGCATGTGCTAAACTGATTTAAAATTCCTTGCAGTTTCCAAATGGCATGTGCAAACAGTGGAAATGGATCAGTCAGATGTAACATTGTCTGATCCAATCTGTCATTCACCTTGCCCACAAAATCAGATGATGCCAATAATGAATGACTTCTATGCTTGAAAATAATGTTCTCAAAAATTCTAAAAATATAACATGAGTTCCAGTATTTTATGATGTTGATTGTTTCCTTTCGCTGATTTACTAGTCTGAGATGATCGGAAAATTCATCAATGACTGTCAGTAGAATTTTAATGATTTTTTCAAACAGTTTGAAATGACAGAATGATGTTACAAGTGTTACCATACACTCTGCTTGCTCCTGAAACGAGAAGTACACATTTCTTTCATATCTTATATATTTAGTTACCCTTCAGAGTCCTATTCAGAATCATGGATTTGGGTGTATAATATTTGGTTCTAAACTTCTACTACATCTTATCCCAGTTGATAAATTTTAACATATCTCATTTGTTGGTCCACACAAGAGGCTTGTCTCAGGAGTCCCATATAAAAACTAGTCACTGCTATATAGCTAATAAAATGGTGTAAGAGACAAGAAACCTGTTAGTACTTTTTTGGTGTAGACAGAAAAATATATACTGTGCAAGAAAGTCTGTCTACAGTTTAATATAGATAACACCTTTATAGTGAATTTCTATGCTTTATAATAAACTGTTTTGCCAAAAACATGTTTAACAAAAAAAATTTCGTTACTATTGCAAAGTGGGTTGTTACAATGGTACAATTTTGTTACTTTGCTATAAATAGCATACTAAGTGCAAGTACCATTTTGTTACTAAGTAATACCTGCTACAATTTTGTTATTAATATACTTGCTATATTATAGTTCCATTTGTAGTGCTGCTTTATTAAAAAGTCAAAGGGGAAATATGTTCATGTTGTATTTAGCTACAATAATGTATTTCCTTTTTTTTAACCAAACTAAGATAAAAAAGAAGCTACATTATTGTAGCCAATTGTATTTTGTCCATTTGTATTAAATTTTTTCATCATTTTTAATTTTTATATAAAGATACTTGATGAGCATTTACACTTTTTTTATGAGAAATTTACATATTTAAAGACGAAAAGACAACTTTTAACCATACAGATATTTTGCACTTCATACTTACATATTTCAAATAATGCATACAAAGTTTGTTTTCCAGTAGAATAGTGAAAAGTGATGTGGCAAAGTAGCCATTAGTAACCATATAACTGTTCATTGATGATACAGACTAAAATAGACCATGCTTTGGCATCTCTTAAATACCTTATAAGTGGATTTTTTTCTGCTTTATTTGTGGTAAAAGTTGGAGCGCCAAAATAAAACACACGAAATATTAGGAAAAACTATTGACATATTCATTCTGATTAGTGATAGCAAAAATTACATTACGTAAAAATATACTCAAGTTTTTTTTCACAAAATATGCTTAAATTTTCCTCACGGAAAAAACCACTTGTAAGCTTAAGGTAAGTTGCATAATATTTGTATATTCTAATAGCACTTCTACATATATAGTACCAAATAATACAAACAAATAACTGCCTATGTGGTCTAGTAGTCAAGGTAATTAGTCTACTATTTAACGCATGCCTGTGAACACCGAGGTTGTGAGTTTGGGGTCTCACTGTGAGTATAGTGTGCATGACAGCTGCTGTTAAATTTCTGAGTTGAACAATGGTTTGCTACCTTTCTTTTAAAAGAAGAAAACCAAGTCTTTCCAAAAAGTAATTTGGAAATTAGAATATCTTACCACTGAACTGTGCTCTTTGTCTAACAACATTTTTAACAGGCAAGTGACAATTTCCATTATACTATCAACAACTTGCACCAGATCTACAATCTTTTCTGAGTCTAAAAGTGTTGTTATAACAAAGACGTTTTTCTGGATTGATGACATCAGAATATCTTCTTCATTTTCAATACAGTATTTAATCATCGTCAAACTGTTTCTTATTGTAGTGTATGTTACAGAGGTTAGTTGCGGAGTTCTGTTAACAGCTTGTAAATTTAAGATGCTCTGTAGAAAGGCTGTGTGCTGTATTAAATTGCTGCTATGATATGGCTGTTGTGTTGTCTCTGTGTAAACTCCTGAAGATGGAGGAGTAAGGCATGGGTGTTCTGGTTCTCCTGTAAAGAACACATTAATTAGGAAAATTAAAATCAAATTTTACTAAATAACAATGAACACTGAAGTTTAACAAGAAAACAAATGTCTACACTTTCTGCAGTACTTTTAATTTATTTTGCAGTTCTTATGTCCGGATTTGTAATTGTCCCTTGACTTTTGGCTCTTGTTCTGATAGTTTTCTTTGCTATTTTTATTCTATAACAGTATGTTTCATTTAAAACAAATTCAACATAGTATTTTAAGAACTACTTAAAAAAAACTACATTTAATGACTTTTCATTGTACTACTAGTCACATAAAGCATATTTCAATTGATTTAATAGGAGACAACACTCTATGTGCATGTACATATTTTAACAAAATTCCTTGTGTATTCAGATCAAGTCTAAACTCTTAAGCAATGCAATTTATTTCATTTAAAACAAGAATTGTTTTAGGTTACCAAAACTGATGTCTCCCCTTCATATGAAAATTGTGTATTAATTTTTATCTGGAACTATGTTGTGATTGTTTCTATAAAAAAAATGACAATGTTGTTAACATGACAATGGTGGGGTTTTTGGGGGGTTTTTTGGAGGGGGGAAGGGGGAGGGGTAAAAGGTCTGCTATTCCTTAGTTATTCGCGCTCATATTGTGACAGAAACCTATCATTACTCATACTTTCATCAATTGTTGGATATGATTTTTTTTTTCACCATGAATCATGGCAATCATTGGAGGTCTAAAACAATGTTCTATCTACAGGTCTACAAAGTTTTATTTGATGGTATGTCATTTTCATAAAGGAAAAAGCAAAACTTTTAAAACAAATAAAACCCTAAAATGGGAAAAAAACAAATGTAAATCTGAGATGGGACAAATAGTTCGGGATGAATAAATTACATATGCAAAAAATTTTCTTGGTGGAACGGCTCAGACGCAAACAAACATGTATCTCAAAAAATAATACTTAAGAATATAAGCACATTATTCGGCACAGTATTTTTGTCAAAGGTCATCTGAGATAATACTTTGAGGTATGGTATACATTCTCTTGTACTGATCTACATACCAAACATCTAAGCCCTAGACCAAAGGGCAAAAAAGTAATAGCCTGGACGCAAAATTTTCTGTTGTAAATTTGAACTTGAGGGCATCCAAGGTCATACCTGAGGTATAATATACATCACCTGGTGCTAACCTGCCTACATACTAAATATTTATGTCCTAGGTCTAAAAACAAAAAAAAGTTGGAAATTTGACCTTGAAGGTCAGTGTCAAAGGTAAAACATGTAAGTACATTACACATCATCTTGTGGTAACATATAAAATATATATGTCAAGAGACACAAAAATCATGGCCCAGACAATAATATGGTTCAAAACATAATTAAAAAATTACCTTGAGGTGAAAGGTCAAGGTCAAACATGGTCAGCTTGTAGTGACCTACCTACATACAAAATATCTAAGGCCTATGTCAAAAGACAAAAAAGTTATGGCCTGGACATGACTATGGCCCAAAATATCATCAAAAATGACCTTGATGTCGAAGGTAAACCAAGCTGGTACGTGACACATTGACTTTTAGTGACCTACTTACATACCAAATATCTAAAGCCTATGTCAAAAGACAAAAAAGTTATGGCCCAGACAAGACTATGGTCCAAAATATCAAAAATGACCTTGATGTCAAAGGTCAACCATACAGCACATCGGCTCGTAGTGACCTACCTCCATACCAAATGTCAAAAGACAAAAAGTTATGGCCGGGACAAGTTTCGCTGTGAAGAATAAGAAGAATAAGATGAAAACTCATGGTAAATCAACATTTCTTCCTTCCATGAAGGGTAAACATAATTGTCAAGATTTAGTTTAATGCATTCTACCTTAAAAGCTTCCATATGAGAATAATACTTAGCTGTTAGAGAGTATGTTTTGTCAAAATATAAATATATGTATTTTATTTCGTAGAACTATGTGCAGCTTTCTTAAGATGAGTGACAACAGTCAACTTGCAACCATTAATAATGTTATGTTATATTAAACCTGAGTCTTGACCCCACAAGAGAAAAAGAAGGCCATGATATATATGAAAAAGTACTAAAACTGGCCTAAAACACCACTAAAAATATAGCAGAAATACAATGATACCCTATTTATTACATTTCTACAAGGTCCAAGAATTATTGGTACAGATAATTGTGCTCAATTTCAAGTAAGAACACAATAGTTTCACTTTTCTGTTTACAAATCTATAATTTATCAGTCTTGGTTCACGTAAGTGTATTGCTTGATCTTAGTTTGTTTTCCACAAGCCTCAAACTCTATCATAGATTAGAAAAATTCTTACAGTAGTTATATATGTTATTTAATTGTCAATAATGATAACTTCAGTAGGCTTTACTTACATATAATATAATTAAAATATGAGAAAAAAGATTGTAATATACACTACTTTAAAAACAAACTTTTGGTAAAGTTAGACTCATACGAATGTTTCACTGGTAATACAATTACAAAGAAGGGATAATTGTGAAAGGAAATAAGAAAGGTCTTTCCCTGAATCCTGTAAAAAATTAATTGTTCTTCCTCTGTTGTTTTGAACTTCACAACATAGGTTGTTGGGCTATTTTTAAGGCATAATAGACTATTTCTGTGGTCCTGAGTAAACCAATATATGGTTTTCAAGTACTTTTGTGGCCGTTGCTGGGGACAAAATGTCACTTCTGGTTGTAAAATGGCATATTTCAGTAAGGTACATTATTCTTATTTAAAAAATATATGGTATTAAGGACTTTTTATAATGGTTACCCTGTTGCTATAGTATGACCTTGACCTATAGCCTTTGAAATTGGGCTCAAATTGAAGGCATTGACTTGGTGAATATATTAAACGCATATGTTTACTATATTATCTCTGGCTGTTTTCAACATATAAGCCTTAAACAGATTGACCAAATGAGTCAAGGGCTGTAATGCTTAAAATGGCTCATTGCACAGTTTTGGACTTAATATACCAAATGAGGGTCTTGATGAGAGGAGTATTTTCCCAATTTATTGTCTTAGAACTATCTTTTATAGTTTTTGAGCTGTAATAATAACAAGATTGGAGGTTGAGGCCACTTCTGAACTTTGAGATTTTCTTTAAGGACATGTCACAGGATGACAAATAGTGAAGACCTTAGGTGATTTCAACTTATAATATGGTTTGTGAGTTTATGTGATGAGCAGAGTCCTTGAAACATTATCGGGATACCACTGGCCTCTGCTAGTCATTTCTCCCTGTTCAGTTTTCTTCTATCTGTTATAGTTCCAGAGATTACGTGATAACAAGGTTTTCTGTGTTTGGGCAGATAAATATAACTCGATAAAGAAAATTTATTTGATTTCACAGAGTGAATTCCAAATAGACTTTCAGTGCCCACAACTGGAACTAGAAGTGTGAAAGACCTTAATAAATTTGACAGTTACCTGAATTTAGTGAAGGTACATGTATGTTATTCCCCAGTGCTGACTGTATTACCAACTGCTGTTTCAGTTGTAGTATTTCATTTTCAGCGGATTTCAGCTGCTCTTGGCACGATTGTTGTTTTTTAAGATAGTTCTGGCACAATTGGTCAGCATATTCTGCAGCTGTCATACCCTCGGGTTTATTTCGGATACAGGCCAGAGCTATGGCCATTTTCATTGTCTTAATATAATTCTCGTCTGAAATAACAAATTTTACCATTAATTAAGATTTATGTTGAAATAAGTTTAAATGGTTGTTGGATATTGAGGAACATTGTTTATACTGCATAACCTGGTTTGTTATGTGTAACACCTCCTGACAACAATGATGGTTTGTTTTTCATAGCCATTACTGAGGACAAATCCCTCCTAGCATTCAATTCAAATGACTATGTTGGAAAAATATTAATTTGTTGCTTGCTTTAAATACTGGTATGTGCAATGAGCAGCATTTCAGCTATATTTTAAAACAAGAACAATGCAAGCTGACAAATAATAGATCAATAAATAATACGGAACAATGGAAAAACAATTTAGACTGCCAGCAGAAAAGTCAGGGGAGAAATTAGATAGAGGTGTCCTATTAATATTTGCTGCCATGATAATCTAGCTTCTTTTTATCATTTGGAATACATATTTGGTACAACAATAATGTGTTCAGAAAGTCTGTTAAGAAACTTTGCTACCAAAATAATACACAGTTTGAATTGTCTCCCTTTCACTGTTACAATATCAAATAAGACATTTGTCAGCAAAATCAGTAAAAAGGGACTAATTTGGAAATGGTTGTCCAAACACTTAACAGGCACTTGAATAGTTTTGAAGGAACAGTTGATAATACTGGTAATATTTTTATATAAAACTGTTTACTTTCAGGAAAGGGGGAAAATGGCAACAGTATAGAAACATGACCTTATTTCATGATTTGGAAATGAAAACCTGTACAAGCCGAGAAATAACAGTACAAAAACTAAGTTTTCGTATTATGTATGTCGTAAGTCATTATCTTATAAATCATGCTTAAATGTGTTAAATGTTTTCATTTTCTTTGTTTTGTGGCATAATGAACTCTTATGTCTTGCTACAGATAAGTTCGATGATGGTACCCTGATCTCTGTGGGCTTCGTCGACCTTTGAGGTCAAGGTCAAAGGTCTTCAACCATGATATGCAATATTGTCATTCAGAAAGGTCAAAGGTCAACAACCACAGTTTGCAACAAATTGCCTTGATACTATCTACCCACAATCCAAATATCATAAGCCTACCTCAAAAAATAAAAAAAGGTAAAACCCAGACATGAATTTGTCATTTATTATTTTTAGATCAAAGGTCAACAACCAGGGTAAACGACACATCGCCTTGATATTATCTACCCACATTTCAAATATCAAATGTCAACCTCAAAAGATAAAAAAAATAAACAGTGCAGACATGAATTAGTTATTAAGAAAGTAATTATGTGCCTAAGTTCACGGCCAAAGGTCAACAACCATGGTTTGTGACACATCCTTTGATATTATCTACCCACATTCTAATATCAAAAGCGTACCTCAAAAGATAAAAAGGTTACAACCAGCATACAATTAGTTTCGGAGGACAAACGGCCTGATGGACAGACTGATTACAAGAGGGAGTCTGCTGAGCCCTAATATTCCTGAAGAAAAAGTCCCAACAATCATTTCGTTACATTGTACAACATAAATCTCCTAGTTGTAGTGTTTTCTTTGTAAATCTACAGACCAGAAAAATGTGTCTGCAGTACTAGTATAACAAATGTTCAGTGAATTGATTAACATAATAACAACAGAACTCACTTTATAGCATTTTGGATATTGAAATAATTATTTTAAAATAATTGCTCGACCAATCCAACTTCTTCTCATGGTATAAGGGAGACAAATGTTTCACGTTTATTTGTAAGGTAGCTAGTTTTTATGGGTAGTCAAATTTTAAATATCTGATCTCAGTGGTATTAAATTTACTACCACTGACCAGGGACAGTCTATACTAATTACTATACTGTCAGTATCCCATATAGACCGTCCCTGCACTGACATGGGCAGCCTGATTTTAATACGACAAACGCAATTTTGCTGTTGCTACAGGATGCTACAAGAATAAAATTTAAAACTAAAAAACAGAATCTTTCACATGCAAGGAGTGTGACACCCTTGGATGGCATAGCCTTACCAGTACTTCCTGACATTTTGTAAATTTCACAAGGGAGATAAATCTTAAATGGGGTGGATAAAACAGTTACAGGTACGGAGTGAGACAGTACCATTTCCGGTGGTAAGATATTTAGCAATTTTCCTGTAAATTCCTAGTTTAAAGCGTCTTTCTGGTAAAACCAATCTTATGAAAATTATATCACAATGTATTGGTTATTCCAACATGCAATAGGGACAAACAACATACAATAAAAATAAAATCTACAGTTAACTTTCCACAAAGTTGCCAATGGCATACTGTATGTATGTATGAGTGTGCGTTATCCTTTCTTTCTATTTTTTTGTACGTTTTTCTATGTTTTTATTATTATTATTATTATTATTATTATTATTATTATTATTATTATTATTATTATTATTATTATTATTATTATTATTATTATTATTATTATTGTGTGGTTGTTTCTTTGCTTGTATATAAGAAACTCATTTCGCAGGGTTAATTCAAAATTTTGGTAGAATGTACAGTTAGCAGCATACAAAGCGATAATCTCTTCATTTTCATAACAATGTCGAATAATAGCTGAATATGTTATCGTGAGTTGGTTTTTTTTTTAAATATATCATTTTTTTTAATATTTGGACAAATTAACACTATTATTCAAAGTTTTATTTCTTTATTTTGCCTAAAATTAATTTAATTAACTGGCACGGTTAAGACTATTGATCACTGGCGTGATTGTCAACAAGGAAGTTGCGAGTTCGAACCTTACTGCGGACAGGGTGAGCTCGACTCTAACTGTGATTCAGAAAGATTGTGAGGTTTCCTGCCAAGTCAAGTCAAGTCAAGTCAAGTCAAGTAAATTTTATTTATAGTCGGTAAGACAAACGATAACAGTTTATATATACATAAAACATAAGCTCTGATGAGCTTTTAAAACCGACATTAAGACATATGAGTACAAACAAACAAAGCAAACAATACATTGCAGACATAAAATCACAGGTAAAAGCATGTTTAAGGACAAAATACAGTACATAAAAGCATGCAGACATAAGAGATTTCATCAGACATATAAAAACATAAAAAGCTCAGGTAAGATACAAGTAAGCACATAAAAATGAGCAGACATGGGATACATAAAAGCAAATTAGCAGAAACAGCACTAAAATATATTAAAAGCATACACAAGCATCAAAAAGCACAAATGTTTACATATTAGAAAATAAAAGATGTAAGCAAAGCCTACGCATATCAACATGCAGCACTGAAAGGAGCACTAGAGATTTCAGACACCGGTGAGGTCAGGGATGCCAAACTATATCTAACAACAAAAAGAACAATTACAAGCCACCCCTTCCCACCTACTAATTAAACCCTTGAATTGATTTAAACTTATATCTCCTCTCATATCATTTGGGAGTTCATTCCATAGTTTGGCAGCCCCATACCGCACGGAGTGTAGACCATACCTTGTTGTATTAACGTTTGGTTTGGCTGCTATATTTGAATATCTAAAAGAATAAAAACTCTGTTTAATAGTTATAAGATCATGTAAGTATACAGGGGATTGTTTGTTAACTATTTTAAAAACTTGTATAGCTAAAAGACGCAGTCTTCTTAGACGTAATGATGGCATCTTAGATTTAATAAGTAGGTCTTCGTATGTACCACTATCGTTGTTATAGATAAATCTTAAGGCCCTCTCCTGAATTTTTTCTAGTTTTTTTGTGTTTTTTTCGCTACAGAAATGCCACACTAAGGGACAATAATTAAAATTTGACAGAATAAAAGTATAGTATATGGTGAGTCGACCCAATTTGTTAAGGTGTTGTCCGATTCTTTTTAAGACATTTAATTGTTGGGAGGCTTTTTTACATATATTTGCTATGTGAGTGTCAAAATTTAGTTTGAAATCAAAGGTTACACCAAGAAGTTTTACTTCATCGTCACAACTAATTTTACTACCATTTATATCAAATACGATATTTTTACAGTGGGATTTTTTGCCTACAGCTATGGCTTGGAATTTTTCTGGGTTAACCTGCATGTGATTATTATTAAACCATTGTATTAAATCTTTACTTTCTACCTCTAGAGTATTAATTACATCTTGAAAATCATTACTACTATATGAGAGTGTATTGTCATCTGCATAGTTGTATAAATCAGATTTTGTCACAAAGTGAAAGATATCATTCATAAAGATGTTAAATAGTACTGGTCCTAGAATTGATCCTTGGGGAACCCCTTTGTAAATATTTTGAAAGGAACTATATACTGAGCCAATTTTAACACATTGTTTCCGGTTGCTTAAGTAACTTGTTAGAAGTGTAAGGGCTTCTTTAGATAAACCATAGTTTTCGAGTTTCAGAAGGAGAAGGTTATGAGGCAGGCAGTCGAACGCTTTTGAGAGGTCCATTAATATTGCAGCGATATATTTATTATCGTCTAGGGCTATGCGCCAATCTTCTATAATTTTAATTAAGATATCTTGACAACTGTAACCCGGTCTAAAAGCAGATAAGTACATATGAAATTTTGACTCAAAGAAATCACTTATTTGTATGTCTATAGCTTTTTCAAAAAGTTTGGAGATATTTGGTAAAACACTAACTGGTCGATAATTATCCTTAAGTAAGGTGCTGTTTTTTTATGTATTGGTACAACTTGTGCTATTTTAAGTTTATCTGGGAAAACTGATGTCTCTAGAGATTTATTGATTAGTTTTTTGATTGGTGTTTTGATAACTGGGACTGCTATCTTGATAATTTTAGTTGATATTTCATCTATACCAGTGGCTTTCTTTACACTAAGTTTCATAATTTGTTTCTCAATAAAATGTTCAGTAATAGGTTTAATGTATAATTGTTGCATATCAGTTATAGTATCCTTATTTACATTAAGTGTCTCATTTAAGTTTGCATTTCTTATTGGTGCTTTTGGGTTTTCAAATTTAGTAAAAGGTAGAGGTTTCACCTAGAACCCCGGCTTCCACACAAAAGAAAAATGGACGCCATTATGCAGCTTTATATTGAAAAAAAAACACAAAAAGTAGCGTTAAACTCTAATGAAAGCAACAAAAATACTAGTATGTAACTTTATATTTGTTTATACTGTAGTATCGGTATATACCGTGGCAAATATTTTAAAATTTTAAAGTCATCGAAAAAGTGGCTCTAAATAAAGTCATCAAAGGCTTTTAAATAAACTACGTCAAACGCCTCTGTCGCCATAGCGGCGCTCAAACCAGAAGACAGAGGAATGAGCTGCAAGTAGACAATTATTACTGTTCTTTTAGAATACATGTATATAATCTTACTACTAGTTGGTGTCCCTTCTTAGTGCACGGAGAAAATAATACCAGAAGGATAAAAAATAGAGAGAGCTTTTAGATGATTTATCTTAAGGAAATTTTAGTAGTTATGTTGTGTTATTACAAAAAGTATAAGAATTCCTTTTCAATCACAAATCAAACTACTGTTTTATTGAGTGCTACCATATTCAATATAGTTAGGTTCTGTCCATTACTTTGATGTAAATAATATTTAAAAAAAACTAATATTATATTCTTCTGTTAAAAATATATATACATACCAAAAACTTCAATAGAGATGCCGAAGGTTATCATGTTAAAAGTTTCCTATCTCTCAATCAAGCAGCTGTTTCTTACTATTCTCATTGGTAGCCAAGGGTCACCTATATAGATAAGAGATCTAAGATTTCCCCTCAGTTTGCTGAGACTGGCTAGGGCTTGTACATGCATAAAATTTGTCTCTTAATTTGATAATGAAGTTAATAAATGATCATCCGTTTGATTCTGACATGTTAATGGATACAATTGTTATGTATCAGGAAAATGAACATTTTGAGAATTTGAATTGTTTTCATGAAGATGAAAATTTGGATACTCTTAATAGAGATGAACTTGTAAGGAGACTAGATAAAAGTTTTGACAGTAAGCTTGAAAAAGTTATCAAAGTGTTAAAGAAAGACCTGGATCAGACTGACTTAGTAAACCTGACGCATTGTGCTATACATATAGCAAATCAAAAGTGTGGCCCTCAAAAAAGAAAGAAGCAGGAGGATAACGCAAACAAGTCAGGAGCAAAAAAAGGGAAAAATGATGAAGCATCGGTAAGCAATACTTTATGATGTTTTAGTTGAAAGAACTTAGAGTAAATAAGAAAATAAGATAAGCTGTTTTAAGATAGATGTAACAATATTGGTATATTTATAATGGTTCAAAATACGGGAGACAGTGAATAACTTCAAATAACTCAGAGAGTTTGTATTATTTATTTATTTATTTATTTATTTATTTATTTATTTATTTATTTATTTATTTATTTATTTATTTATTTATTTATTTATTTATTTATTTATTTATTTATTTATTTATTTATTTATTTATTTATTTTTTTTTTTTTTTTTTGGGTGAGAGTAGTTGCCTTACTATAATTGCATTACATTTAGCAGATCATTTTTCGATTGCTAACCAAGTTTGGTAACAGGTGCATCTGTTGTATCTAAAATGCAGAACACCTTCTCAAAAAGTCATTGAGTGTAATGCAAAATTTTTAGGAAAATCCACGGCGAGCATGGTTGTCTGAGAGCCGTGGTATTTTGATCGTTGCATGTATGTTTAAAAATTGTCAAAATTAATATCCAAATTAAAGGCAAAGAGAAGAAATTGTAGAAAATGTAACATGTTATGAGGTAGGGTCCTCATTTGGGAGAAAGTCTATATATGAGGTAGGATCCTCATTTGGGAGAACGTTTTTATGAAGTAGGATCCTCTTTTGGGTGAAAGTTTTTATGAGGTCGGATCCTCAATTGAGAGAACGTTTTTATGAGGTAGAATCCTCATTTGGGAGAGAGGTTTATGAGGTAGGATCCTCTTTTGAGAGAACATTTTTCTGAGGTAGAATCTTCATTTGGGAGAATGTTTTTATGAGGTAGGATCCTCTTTTGGGAGAAAAGTTTTTATGAGGTAGGATCCTCTTTTGGGAGAACGTTTATATGAGGTAGGATCCTCATTTGGGAGAAAGCTTATAGGATGTCGGATCCTCATTTGGGAGAAAGCTTATAGGATGTCGGATCCTCATTTGGGAGAAAGCTTATAGGAGGTAGGATCCTCATTTGGCAGAAAGTTTTTATGAGATCCGATCCTTATTCGGGAGAAAGCTTATATGAAATAGGGTCCCCATATCTATTAAAGGCAACGAGAAAAATTTGTAGAAAATGTAACATGTTATGAGGTAGGGTCCTCATTTGGGAGAAAGTCCATATATGAGGTAGGATTCTCATTTGGGAGAAAGCCTATAGGAGGTAGGATCCTCATTTGGCAGAAAGTTTCTATGAGATCCGATCATTATTTGGGAGAAAGCTGATAAGAGGTAGGATCCTCTTTTGGGAGAACGTCTTTATGAGGCAGGGTCCTCATTTGGGAGAAAGCTTATAGGAGGTAGGATCCTCTTTTGGGAGAACGTTTTTATGAGGTAGGGTCCTCATTAGGGAGAAAGTTCATACGACGTATGATCCTCATTGTGGCACAATTTTATGATGTTGTTTTTTCTGTTTATGGAGAAAAATGAGATTTAAAATATTATGGTATGGATTTAAGACAGTTTGTCACATGGGAGAGAGTAAAAGCTACCGTTTTATGGTGTTTTGGGCGGAAGGTAGTAAAAAGATGTAAGTGTAATAAGCTTTGGAATTGTAGAAGACTGTACGATAAATAAAAGATGAATTAGGGAGAGGCAGAAGTTATTCTTTGATTTTATGGTTTCTTTAAACCTTTATTACGGGTAGTTACAAGAAACATACGGGTGAAGGAAGAAAATATGTCACTTTAAATTACTGAAGCGATCAATGCAAGCCTGTGTAGTTTGCCTAAGTTAATAGGTAAAAGTCATGTATGCGGAAAATATTTGAGAGATTTAAGAAATTACCAGCTTCGTTATGTTTGCTTTATGATTAATGTGTAATGTTGTTTTGTTTGGTATTCAGTAAGCTAAAGGGTTTTAGAAGAGATAGAAATTTTAAATAAGAAAGAGACTTACGCTGAACCGTTTTATTTTTTTCATAATGAAATGACGGAACTTAAGACCATAGTCTTCTTTAAAATCATAAAATAATATTAGATATATAAGTGAGTAAATTAATTAAAAAAAAAAAAAAAAAAAAAAAAAAAATATATATATATATATATATATATATATATATATATATATATATATATATATAAATATTAAGTAAATAAATGATAGATATATGATATTGATGATTCATGAATATAGCCGATATATGACAAGATTTCAAGATTTCACGATTTATAATTAGGAAACACTCAGACACATATACAACGTGTAACAAGAGGTCATGGTAACACGAACTGTAACATGCCTTCACAGCTCAAAAGCCTGAATCCAAAGTTTATTATATAACTTCAAATGTTCAACATGACCTTCACACACTCTTACTGAACAAGCAGTTAAAATGTAGCCTAACAGATTTTATTAGTCTGACCCAGACGCTACCACTGGCAGATTAAGCTATCTGCAGACTAGTAAAACGATCATTCATTAATCAGTCACTTGCCTCATTTAACAATTAGTAAACATTTCTTTCACAAAATATAAAGTTATTACATGTTACACTTTATATGAAAAAAAAAAAAAAAAAAAAAAAAAAAAATAATTTAATAATAATAACAATAATAATAATAATAAATAAATAAATACCATTCTCCCCATTAACATGAATTTTTAATTATTCACAGGGAAAATGCTCGATTGACGAGGAAAGAATTAATAAGAGAATAGATGAGTTAGATGCTCTTTTAGATAACACAAAATAAATATGCAAAACAAAAGGGATCATTAAAAAATGATTTAATTACATTTCTAAACAAGATGAATCCTCCTAAAGATTTGTCAGACGCGTGTCCATCTGATGTTCGAATGTTTCTAGTGTTTAAAGAAAAAGATGGGAAAACAAAAGTTCATAGATCTGGTTGTGCATTTATGTCCAAGAGGCAACAAAATTCAAAATGTGATTGCCCTGTGAGAAGATCAGCGGGATCAGTCGATAGTCTCATTGGTCAGGTTAGAGCTATTTTTCGTGACTTTGGTAGAGGTTCAGATTGGAATGCAGTATTTGGAATAGGGAATCCTGCCGCCGCTCCTATTATTAAACGTTATCTAGCAGCAATACGATTAGAACAGTCTGTTAGTGCTACTACGCCAAGAAGAGCACCACCTTTATTCAGAGATAAACTTTATAAAATACTTAGACACATTACTTATAAACTCACAAATCCTAATCTTTCGATGATTTATAGATATATTTCATTTCGAGACCGGGCTTTTTAAAATCTTTTGTCTTATACTGGGGATCGAGCAGGCGATTTGGGAACGCTTCTATTAGATCAGATATTTGCTATTCCTAATAATGAGGGCATAATTCTAAATTTATGTACTGGAAAAACTGCAGATATTCATGATCCAAGAGTTGTTGTAGTTTTGAAGTGTGATAGTTTGGAGTTTTGTCCGGTGAATGACCTCAGAAAGTATTTAGAGTTTTGTAAGGAGAATGGTTTTGTGTTAACGGGTGGTTATGTGTTTAGACCGATTGACACACATTCAACAATAAGTGATAAACCGTTAACATCGTCTACAGTAAACGGGCGCCTTAAATCCTACCTGTGCAAATTGAATTTATGGGAGGGAGAGACACCTCATAGCACAAGAGGTGGTTGTGCTTTAACATTAGCTTGGATGGGAATCGATCAGGAGTCCATAAAACAACATGTAGGTTGGAAATCTGATACAATGTTCCATCATTATACTGTGGGTAATGACATGTGTAGTAGATACGCTTCTGCGAAAGCTCTTTCGGTCGTGCAAAGTAAAACCCCTCGTCAAAAGATTTATGAACACTGTAAAGGCTATTTAAATTTTAAAAAATTCAGTGAATGTTAGTTCTGGCCTGTATCTTAAGAACTTTGTTTCTTTTGTTTTAGAACTCTGATTTGAAGCAACAAATTCAGGAATTAAAAAACAGCTTGAGTGTTGATAATGTGGCTAACGCGTTACGTGAAGTAAAGGAGTATGCTGCTAGGGCAAATGATATCAATATCGACACTTTGCAGATGAAATTAATGCATCTTGATGAGATGGGCAGGCGTTTTAATCACAGTGATAAGGAATTGTATTCGTTGGTCCTTCAACGTTTTCTATGTAACAAAGATCAGCCTCGCATTGGTCATTTAGTCACGTCGCTATTATGTTCTCCAGCAGAAGCTAAGGTGTATGAAAAGGAACAAAAATTCTTGAAATTACACGCTAATAAAGGAATTGATACGGAGCCCTCCAACTTTAATTTGGCGCCCAAAGTAGGAAATGCACAGAAGAACACGCCGTCGTTCGATCAATTTGCAACAATGTTGCAATTTATGCAAAACTTTGTTTCACCTCATCAACAACCTATGCGTTTTTCAAGGCCACCAAGACCATTTTTCTTTCAGCAAAGGAGAGGGGTTAACCCCAATGTTAGGCCTCGCCCAGGTCCAAATTATTCCGGATGTCACATCTGCGGTGACGTGTCTCATTTCCAAGCAGACTGCCCACGTAGACAATAACTTGTAAATTAAACTTGTTATCTTTACAGATACCATTTTACTCACCTATGTTGCCTTTTCCATGGGAGTTTCATGACCAGTTTTTGCCCTTGAAAGTTGAGAAACGTTCACAGACTCCAGTTTTAGTATCATTGGAAAGTGATGCAAACAGCTTAGAAACTGACGATATGTTGAGTTTTGACCTTGATTTTAAATTAGATAATGTGCATGAATTATTATCAGAGCCATTTTTTGTATATAACCAGGATAATTTTGTAGCTGGCAATTTGCATCGTAACTTTACACAGTGGAACACCTTAATTACAAATTCTGAAAGTAATGTCCTAAAGTGGATTAAAAACGGTGTTGATATCAATGACTTCATCCAACCATTTAATGGAGAATTCTGGGGTATACAGTATGACCATAAGTATCCACTGCCTAGACAATTTCAGAACGCCAAAAATTGCAAGGATTTTGTATATTTCATTAATTCAGAACTTCAAGAAAGAGTCATTTCCGGTGCAATTTCTTGTGTAGGAAAAGTTGGAGAGGTTGCGCCACCTTACATCGTTTCACCAATAACTATAGAACCGACCAAACCAAGATTGTGTATAAATCTTATGTACCTTAATTGTTTCATGATAGATACTCATTTTACCTTAGATACATTGTCAGAAGTCCCAAAGATTGTAAAGAAAAATAGTTTTCTTACTAAACTCGATGATAAATCAGGTTATGATAATGTTTTGATGTCAGAAAATTCTAAGAGTCTATTGGGCTTTCAATGGGGTGGTTATTATTTTCAATGTAATACATTACCATTTGGATGGAAAAACTCTGCTTTTGTTTATCATACAATAAATTTAGAAGCTGTTTCACGTTTACGACAAAAGTCCGTTTCATGCCTCCTGTACATTGATGATAGATTAATTGAAGAATTCAATGGATATTTACCACCGCAGTTAGACAATTCTACAACACGTGCTAAAATAGCCATTAAATTAGCTGTAAAGTTATTTGTTAGTCTAGGATATTTTTTGAACATTGAAAAGTCTGTTTTAAAACCAACACAATCTTTAGTCTTTTTGGGAATGATTTTAGATACAGGAAAGATGTCGTTCTTTTTAACGGAGAAAAGAAAAGAAAAACTCAAAAATGTCAGAAAAATGATTTTACAGAATAAGAAGGTACCAGTCGCTGTTATACAAAAATTCACAGGTTTGTGCATTTCAATGTGTTTGGCCATACCTGGGGCAAAGTTGTATACTTCTGTTTGTAATCAGGCGATTTCAAATGCAATAAAAAACTCTTCTGATATTATCATTGATGAAAAACTAAGGGAAGAAGTTCGGTTTTGGGAGTTTTTAGATTCATGGGATAAACCTTTTCCTTGGGTACCAGACAGACATTTCACTCTAAAAGTCACATCTGATTCATCTGATTACAAATGGGCTTGTACTATTTCAGGTCCTAATTTGGACCGAGTTTTTTCAGATTATTGGAATGACTCAATTATGTCAGCACCAATTATGATTAAGGAGGCTCTTGCTCTAAAAAACTCTTTATTGAGTGTTTCAAATGCTATAAGTAACAAGCGTATTGTTGCATATGTAGACAATCAGGCTGTGGTGTACGCCTGGGAAAATCAATACTCGAAGAATTATGATTTGGCAGCAATTATGAAAGACATTTTTCAAATAATGATGGAAAATAATTGTACATTGACCCTGGTTTATGTACCCTCTTCTGAAAATCCAGCAGATCTTCCCTCGCGTACACTGTCCAAGTCAGACACAACAATTAGTAAACGCACATGGGCATATATAGAATACTTGTTCGGAAAACACGATGTTGACATGTTCGCCTTAGACAGCAATGCAATGGTCGATTATAATGGTGTTACTTTAGAACATTTCACACCTATGGCGTCTCCCTTTTCAGCCGGTATTGATGCCTTTAGTCAATGTTATATAGTTGAGAAAAAATATTATGCTTTTCCTCCTTATTGCTTAATACCAGCTGTCATTAATTTTTTGATAGAGGAAAAAATCAACTGTACTTTAGTTTTTCCTCATTTTGATCCCACTCCACCTTGGTTCCCTTTAGTTCTGAGATATGCATATATTGTAACTGTGGGTTTTCAAGGAGATAAAGGAGTTTTATTATTTCCTTCACGGAAAGGGTACCAAGTTGATAAGTGCGGACTACAATTTGATATGTTAGCAGCAAGGTTTAGCTTTGTAGACGAAAGAAGGAAGAACTTTTATCCTGATAAATTCATGTCAATTAAACCCGATTATTTTTCTCCTGTTCTTTTGATAGGAGATTCAATGGTAAGATTTTTGGAGGGTTTCAGATTAGAAGTTTCTGTTATATCATTTGGGGGAGCAAGAATTAATGATGTATTTGGTATTTTGAAAAATGAATTGGAGAGATTATCAACTTTTGTTGTAATTATTCATATAGGGACAAATGATGTAAACAAAGTTTATACACCTGTGAAAGATCAGCTAATATGCGTAAAAGAGGGATTAAGGTTCTTGTTTGAGAATATAAAACAATTACAAGTGAATCATGGATTTGCTGTAGTTTTTCTGGATGTCTGTATACTAAATCCCCTATTATCAATGAACGTATTGATGAGTTGAATAAATATTTATATTCATTGTGTCGACAGTGCGAGTATTATTTTATTGATCATTCGAACATTCCTGTTCATTTTTTAAAAGATCAGGTTCACATGAATGCTATGGGAGAAAAGATGTTCTTGAATAATATGAAAGGGTTTGTTTAATTTTTAGTTTTCAAAATAAATATTTAGTTCAGGATAAGTAGTAGTTAGTGTTAACGGCGTTATTTTTGCTTTAAATTTAGTTTAGGATAAGTAGTAGTTAGTGTTAACGGCGTTATTTTTGCTTAAAATTTAGTTTAGGATAAGTAATAGTTATTGTTAAAGGTGTTATTTTTTGCTTTAAATTCAGTTTATGATAAGTAGTAGTTAGTGTTAAAGGTGTTATTTTTGTTTTCAATTTAGTTTAGGATAAGTAGTCTTTTGTGTTAAAGGTGTTATTTTTGCTTTAACTTTAGTTTAGGATAAGTAGTAGTTTAAGTGTTAACGGCGTTATTTTTTGCTTTAACTTTAGTGTAGGATAAGTAGTAGTTTAAGTGTTAACGGCGTTATTTTTTGCTTTAACTTTAGTTTAGGATAAGTAGTAGTTTGTGTTTAAGGTGTTATTTTTGCTTTAATTTTAGTTTAGGATAAGTAGTAGTTTAAGTGTTAACGGCGTTATTTTTTGCTTTAACTTTAGTTTAGGATAAGTAGTAGTTTAAGTGTTAACGGCGTTATTTTTTGCTTTAACTTTAGTTTAGGATAAGTAGTAGTTTGTGTTTAAGGTGTTATTTTTGCTTTAATTTTAGTTTAGGATAAGTAGTAGTTTAAGTGTTAACGGCGTTATTTTTTGCTTTAACTTTAGTTTAGGATAAGTAGTAGTTTGTGTTTAAGGTGTTATTTTTGCTTTAATTTTAGTTTAGGATAAGTAGTAATTTAAGTGTTAACGGCGTTATTTTTTGCTTTAACTTTAGTTTAGGATAAGTAGCAGTTAGTGTTAAAGGTGTTATGTTTGCTTGAAATCTTGCATCGAATTGATTTCTCTGTGCTTTGTTGATATAATTCCTAAAATAAATTTGTAATTTGGTCTGAAGCTAGAAAAAATTAAGGAGAAATTATGTCAAAATATATAGATATACTTGTTAAGAGCATGTATTTTTTATTTTTTATTATTTTTTGGTCAATATTACTAATAAATATCGTGAGATAATAAATGTCTTAATTATAATGTTGTTTTTAATTAAACAGGTGATACACATAGTTAATTATATTCATGTTTTTGTTTAGTATATTCATGTTTTTGTTTAGTTGTATTTTGGGGGTCTTGTGGTTTGTGTGAAAAGTGCAATTATTTCAATTTTATCAGACAGGGATACTCCCTAAGGGATAATGTTTTCTTATACTGAAGGTTAACCTGGGGTTTACTTTAGATGAAAGATTTTTATGGTTTTCTCTGAACATTAAGTTCTGATGTCATGGTGATATCCCAGATTTTGTTGACAGATAGATTTTTCATGACATGTGACTGTTTTTCTTAGGTGTTTGGTGTCTGGTAGATTATTTTTGGAAAATGTTAATGTCATGGTTAATGTTCGGGTTAATGTTCATGGTCAGTCTATATTAAGAGACTTTGATGGGTTATCGGTTGTTAAGAATGGGTTCATGATTAATTAGGAATTTGTCATTTAGTTAATTAAGTATTGAATATATGTTTAGGTATAGTATGTTTGGGTAATGTGATGGTAATTTTACATATGATGCCAAAGTGTGTCTTTTTTCCCCTGATTTTTTGTAGTCCATATCTTATATATATTGGGACACTGGGGTATTAATGAGAATAGAATACTATTCTCATTGGTAGCCAAGGGTCACCTATATAGATAAGAGATCTAAGATTTCCCCTCAGTTTGCTGAGACTGGCTAGGTGGAGTTACTGCATGGGTTTGGATCATTTTAGGTTACAATATATACTGCTGTTTTGCGTGGTCAAAAAAAAAAAAAACAAAAAAAAAACAAAAAAACAAAAAAAAAACAAAACAAAACAAAACAAAACAAAACAAAACAAAACACAAAAAAAAAAAAAAAAAAAAACGTATTGTAATTTCTTATCCGCTTGGTGTCCCAGTATTTTTTCCTTGATTTTTTGTAGTCCATATCTTATATATATTGGGACACTGGGGTATTAATGAGAATAGAATACTATTATATTCACTACTTTCTACAAATGCTTCTTTTTTAGGTCCCTAATTGAAAGGGTCTAATAAATTCAATTCTTTATTAACTTTAAACTATACAGTTTATCAGTATAATAGTACAGAGTACATAAGACAGTGATAGAGCAGTATAACATTCAAAATATGTAGTAATACGTCAGAAATTATTGTTACATAAGAGCTAAACATTATTTCTTATCTTAAAGGCATTTAATAAAAACTTTCCTAAATTACACAACTCTTCGACGTTTTCAACACAAAGCAGTTGAACCAGTTTAAAGGCGCAGGCCTAAACCAATAATTACTTCTTTATATATTTTCTACGTAGTAAAGCATAACAATTGCATTTTAGAATGAAATGAAACTCATCCTCTAAAACATTCATACTGCACATATAACAATATCTATCATTTCTGTCAACGCCATGATAACGTCCAGTTTCAATACATAGATTTGGTGAAGATAATCTAATCTTTGTTATAAATTTACGACATACATCAGGAATACATTTTTGTATAAAAAATTAAGTTCAATATTAGAAACTACATATTAATATAACCGACATTTTTGAGATGCATCTAATATGAAATGGAGTTCTTGTTTTGCTTGATCATTCAATCGTTGTCTGATAGTCTTAAGACAAGAGTTATCAAAATTTAACATAAACTGATTGTCCCACAAATAATTCATACCTAAATCATACAATATTTTTCTAATACATGAAGCCCATTTATTACAACGCAAACAGTTATCTACCAATTCTTTGTAACATGACTGTAGAATACAATTATTACAATTCAAAATTTTAATCCAAAATTTAATCATCAGAAATATCTTTCATATTGAAGTGGCAATCTACCCAGCTCATAGTATAACATTACATTACTAGTTGACCTTTTAACACCAAGTAACATCTTACAATAATCTGTTTGTACCTTTTTAACCATAGGTGCTTTATTAGCACCCCATATTTCACATCCATACATTAACACACTTACTACATAAGTGTCAAATAAACTTAACATTGTAAATATATTTAAAAATAGAGGAGATGTATGTCTTATCAAGCCAAACATTGCATTGTAATAAAACACCTAAATAACAAAACTGGTCAACAATATCTAGTTTTCTACCCTTGAAAAAACAATTCTTCGCGTGTCTTAATTGTTCCACCTTTTCTAAATGCAACAATTTTTGCTTTCTTTACATTAACAGACAAACCTCATTCTTCTGTATAATTAGACAATGTATTTAGCATATTTTGTAATTCTTCAACAGTTTCAGCAAACAAAATGATATCGTCAGCAAACATTAATAAAAATAATGCTAAATAATTAAGAGGACAATTACCTTTTGAAATGAATTCTAATTCAAAATCATTAACATAAAATGAGAATGAAATAGGTGAAAGGACTTCGCCTTGTATGAGACCTAAGTTATTACTGAAATATACAGAGTTAACACCATTGAAACGTATACAAGTTCTAACATTTTCATACATAGACTTCAAAACTGATAATAATTTCCCTCTAATTCCTATTTTTGCTAACTTATACTACAAACACATACGATCTATAGAATCGAACGCCTTCTTGTAATCTACGAAACAACAATACAATCTTTTACCTTTACATAAAATATTTTGTATAACAGAATAAACACAAAAAATTGCATCAACCGTACTGTATATTACGAAAGCCAAATTGTGCATCAGTTAATACATTGTTACTAGATGCCCATGTTAATAATCTAAGATTCAATATTGTTGTAAACAATTTACCTAGGTTACTGACGAGACTAATTCCACGATAGTTCCCTGGGTCGTTGACATCAACCGACTTAAACACTGGTACGAGAATAGCATCAGTCCATGATGACGGAAAATAGCCTGAATCCAAGACAGCATTGAACACAGTACATAGAAAAGGCAATATAAAGCCTTTAAACTCAATAAAGAACTCATTAAAAACAGTCAGATCCGTGGCTTTTTTCGCGTTTAAGTCGACGAATGGCTTTCACAATCTCATCAGACGTGATTTCTATATCCAAATCTTCAAACACACTGTCATTATCGGGCAATACTGGATTTACATTTTGTACCGGCACATCTGAAACTAGAGTTTTAAAATAATCGAAAAAATCAGATGCATTCAAATCACAGTTCATACTCCTTTAAATTCAGTGCTAATTTTATATTTGTAGGTGAATATAACAAGTTAGCATGCCCGCACATTTGCTTTACAACTAAATTAGTGCTATAATTGTACTGCAATACAACGCTCATTTAGTTAAAAAGATACTCTTTAAAGCTAATTTAAAAATGCTAATTTCTTTGCCCTCTCACACTCTCTTTATTGTTTTTTATTGGCTATCAACATTTTCTACCTATTGATTTTTAATGTGTTCTCGTTCTAAATCGTGTTTTAGCTTTGCATGTAATTATGTGCACTTAAACATATATTGCCTGTGTTTTGTTATAAAGCAGTGCGATGGTCGAAAGTACATAAAAAATGAAAGGTTGGCGAATCTCTTCAAGTCATTTGTTGGCATTACCATCAGCACATCAGATGGCCGGCTATTGGTGAAAGAGCGCCTGGTTAAAACTGCCAACCGTCATCATTATTAGAATACCGCAAGAAATCTGTGGACTGACAATTATATAGCTGGCTTTATTGTCACTTGTTTTGTTTTGAGAAGGAGTAATCAAGACTGCGGTGTGAAAACCCCAAAGCTTTGACAGAAAACTGATAGATGGAAAGATATAATGATTACATGCAAGTTTGTTCATATGTATACTCATTGTATCTTAGTTTATTTATCATTCTGTATTTACTTTCAGTAATTTTAAACTTAATTAATTTACAGTTTCACGACCCTAACACGTACCCCTAACATGTTTTTTTTGTTTACTTCCTACCATGATAAGTGACCTAATTCGCAGGATAGTTTAATATTAATATTTGAATGTACAATCAGTTTGATTGACAAAAAAATCTATGAAATAAAGCTGTTACTTAGCCGTGATCTGATTTATAATACTTACATTTGAGTAACTGCCAAAATCTTCAAATTCTTCATTAAAAAACAAACTAACAACGATTGAATGCAACTTCCTTGTCTCCTTGGTCTAAAAACTTGAGTTCATTATCTGTAAACACATGTATCCACAAGTCCAAGTCGTACTGTGATTGTTCGGTTTGCAGATGTGATTTTTGGTTATGAAGCGATTTATTTTAATGTTTCTGTTTTGTAAGTATTTCACGGAATTCTGAAATTTACAAGATTTTGTTTGGAAAAGCATTTTGCCGATTGTGCTGCTACTTTTCCATCAAAATTAATGACAAAAGCTTCATTGGACATATTTAATTATCTTCTATGGAACACCATATCCGTCGTGTATGGTATCAGTTAAATGCTGTTGATCCATCATAATATGCTGTGGTTTCGTAATTATAAGCAGTGCATGGTTTCGTAATTTTATGCTGTTGTTCCATCATTATATGCTGTGGTTACTTCATTATGTGCTTTTGTTGATTATATGCTGTTGTCCATTATTATATGCTGTTGTTTCGTAATTATAGGTTCAATCATTTTATGTTGTGGCCCCGTCATTTTATGCTGTGGTTACTTTATTACTATATTACTATATTATTTGGTAACTTAATTATATGTTGTGGTTCCATCTTCATATGATGTAGTTCCACGATTATGACGTGGTTACTTCATAATATGCCGTGGTTAACAATTCGGATTTCTTTATTTTAACTTTTAGGGGATATATAAAAGTTGTTGATTAAAAGGATAGAGAAAAAGTAATTGAAATTTTGCGCTAAAACCCGTGCGGAATTCCTGTAGATAAGTGGTCTGAACATGCTTGAATTTTTTCTTTCTTTATTTATTTTATAAATAAATAGTGTAAATTAAGAGGGACAATTTAAAAAAATTAATAGGCCACTTTTCACTATAGAAAATAGAATATCTATATTTTGTTATATTTATAACTCCATTTCGCTGGACGAAGCATAACAATAGATGTTAGTTTTATGTTTTTTACCATAAAATGTCTAAGATCAGAATATTTTGCTTTTATTATACCTCAGTATATCAATTACATTGAATAGAAACCTACAATAAATTCACTATTGTAACCATTTCTGTTCGGCCAGTCAATAGTTTTCAGAACTATTGCGTGGCGACGAACTATTGACTGGCAAGATCATTTTTGATTTGGTCAGTCAATAATTTTCAGAACTATTGCCCGGTGCCTGGTTAGTTGTAGTATCATTGCTGTGTGTTTGTTACAACTTTCAAATTGTTTATATATTCAGCCATGAAACTACCTTTCTGGTACATCTGTTTTAAATATGTAAGCAATCATTTCCAACACTTTGTGCCTGTTGTCCTAGTTGTATAATAAAACACAAAATGGTTAAAAAAGTAAATTTATTGTAGATTTAAATTCAATGTAATTTGTATACTGAAGTATAATAAACAGAATTATTGAAGATTGAAAAATAAAATTAAATTTAAAACATTGTTTAAATTATGACAAAAGGAATAATATATACTACATAATTTGCTCCGTCTAGCTACTTTTAAAACATTTCTATTTATCTTTCTAGTTTGGCTCGTTTTAAAGCTTTCTTTTTAAAAAAGACTTAGTTACAATTAGTTATCTTTTTATTCTTCTAAATAATATGAACACTAAAACTGCTGTCGATAAGAGAAGTAAAATATTAAATTCGATGTATTCAAAGATTTCCATTACTGAATATTATAGACTTGCGAGTCTTGTCATCGCAAGGAATTTTGGCATATAAACAGGTGAACATGAGGCGGGATGCAAAAATTTCTTAATTTAAAAAGAGACCACGTGCAATTCATTAGTAGAACCTAAAAAAAATCGTTACCTTATGAGGTTACAATTTTTTATAATATATATCAATTCAATGGAAATATTCGTATAGGCTTACAGAATAATGACTTGGAAAGAAATTGGTTGAGTCTTAAAATGTTCATACACACTATTCTAGGGGGGGGGGGGGGTTATTAAATGTATAGCATGCCACACATTACGGGGATTTTTTTTCAAATTTCAAAAACCTTTCATTAGCGTTCTGTGTCATAGATAGCTGTTTACTGTTATTTGGAGCTGGAAATAAATTCAGATTGAATTATTATTATAATCATCAAGCATTTCATGTCGTCAGTTTATCGCTCATTCATTTCTCATGACTTAAATTGTCAAACTATGACCAGTTTAACCCGACAAAACAACAACACTGACAAAAAAAGAACAAACATAGTCTCCCACACCCACACACTACACCACACTACGGAAAAAGGTAAGCACAAGATGGAGTAGCCACAGCATATAATGACGGAACCATAGCATATAATGACGGAACTATAGCATATAATGGTGGTACCATAGCATATAATGACGGAACTATAGCATATAATGGTGGTACCATAGCATATAATGATAGAATCATAGCCTATAATGGTGGTACCATAGCATATAATGACGGAACCACAGCATATAATGACGGAACCATAGCATATAATGACGGAACTATAGCATATAATGGTAGTACCATAGCATATAATGACGGAACTATAGCATATAATGGTGGTACCATAGCATATAATGATAGAATCATAGCATATAATGGTAGTATCATAGCATATAATGGTGGTACCGTAGCATATAATGGTGGTACCATAGCATATAATGGTGGTACCATAGCATATAAAGTGGTGCCATAGCATATAATGATAGAACCATAATATATAATGGTGGTACCATAGCATGTAATGGTGGTACCATATTATATAATGGTGGTACCATAGCATATAATGGTGGTACCATAGCATATAATGATAGAACCATAGCATATAATGTTGGTACCGTAGCATATAATGGTGGTACCATAGTATATAATGGTGGAACCATCGAATATAATGATAGAACCATAGAATATAATGGTAGTATCATAGCATATAATGGTGGTACCGTAGTATATAATGGCGGTACCATAGCATATAATGATAGAACCATACCATATAATGGTGGAACCATAGCATATAATGATAAAACCATAGCATATAATTGTGGTACCATAGCATATAATGATAGAACCATATCATATAATGGTGGTACCATAGCATATAATGGTGGTACTTTAGCATATAATGATAGAACCATAGCATATAATGGTGGTACCATAGCATATAATGGTGGTACCATAGCATATAATGATAGAACCATAGCATATAATGATGGTACCATATCATATAATGATAGAACCATAGCATATAATGGTGGAACCATAGCATATAATGATAGAACCATAGCATATAATGGTGGTACCATAGCATATAATGGTGGTACCATAGCATATAATGGTGGTACCATAGCATATAATGGTGGTACCATAGCATATAATGGTGGTACCATAGCATAACCATCGAATATAATGATAGAACCATAGAATATAATGGTTGTATCATAGCATATAATGGTGGTACCATAGCATATTATTGTGGTACCATAGCATATAATGGTGGTACCATAGCATATTATTGTGGTGCCATAGCATATAATGGTGGTACCATAGCATATAATGATAGAACCATAGCATATAATGGTGGTACCATATCATATTATTGTGGTACCATAGCATATAATGGTGGTACCATAGCATATTATTGTGGTACCATAGCATATAATGGTGGTACCATAGCATATAATTGTGGTACCATGGCATATAATGATAGAGCCATAGCATATAATGGTGGTACCATAGCATATAATGATAGAACCATAGCATATAATTGTGGTACCATACCATATAATGGTGGTACCATAGCATATAATGGTGGTACCATAGCATATAATTGTGGTACCATGGCATATAATGATAGAGCCATAGCATATAATAGTGGTACCATAGCATATAATGATAGAACCATAGCATATAATGGTGGTACCATAGCATATAATTGTGGTACCATGGCATATAATGATAGAGCCATAGCATATAATAGTGGTACCATAGCATATAATGATAGAACCATAGCATATAATGGTGGTACCATAGCATATAATGATAGAACCATAGCATATAATGGTGGTACCATAGCATATAATGGTGGTTCCATAGCATATAATGGTGGTACCATAGCATATAATTGTGGTACCATGGCATATAATGATAGAGCCATAGCATATAATGATAGAACCATAGCATATAATGGTGGTACCATATCATATAATGGTGGTACCATAGCATATAATGGTGGTACCATAGCATATAATGGTGGTACTTAAGCATATAATGATAGAACGAACCATAGCATATAATGGTGGTACCATAGCATATAATGACACATAATGGTGGTACCATGGCATATAATGATAGAGCCATAGCATATAATGATAGAACTATAGCATATAATGGTGGTACCATAGCATATAATGGTGATACCATAGCACATAATGGTGGTACCATTGCATATAATGATTGAACCATAGCATATAATGGTGGTACCATAGCATATAATTGTGGTACCATGGCATATAATGATAGAACCATAGCATATAATGGTGGTACCATAGCATATAATGGTGGTACCATAGCATATAATGGTGGTATCATGGCATATAATGATAGAACCATAGCATATAATGGTGGTACCATAGCATATAATGGTGGTACCATAGCACATAATGGTGGTACCATTGCATATAATGATTGAACCATAGCATATAATGGTGGTACCATAGGATAAAATTGTGGTACCATGGCATATAATGATAGAACCATAGCATATAATGGTGGTACCATAGCATATAATGGTGGTACCATAGCATATAATGATAGAACCATAGCATATAATGGTGGTACCATAGCATATAATGGTGGTACCATAGCATATAATGACGCATAATGGTGGTACCATTGCAAAAATTGAAGTAACCACAGCATATAAAGACAGAAACACAGCATATAATAATATAACTACAGCGTATAATGGTGGAACTACAGCATATGTTTTCGACACCACATCAGGAAGCCGAATTACCCCTTCGCCGACCACTGTCAATTGTTGGCAAATTAAAAAAAAATGCAGACGATCACATGGCCACCGAATCCCTAGCAAAAAGGGACAACTATACTTACACAGTACACTTTTTATATACATATTTGTTTATCATGCAGTGACCATCCTATAGTATTGATATAGCAAGACTAATATTTTTTCAATATTGGTAAAAACCAGTTAACAATAATGGTCCTATTTGTGGAAATGTGTATATGTAACATTTTCATTTGGCGCGATCCTCACACATAATTCAACAGTAATCTGTTATACATTTTTTTCTAACGAAAAGCAGTTACCTCTTTCTAAACAATCGCAAAATAAAAATTGTATCACCTTTGTTGGAATTATTCTATTGTGTTTTGTACCCTAAATTACTACCTGTGAGGAAATGCTTTCTAATCGTCAGTGGCAGGATTTCTCATACCTGTTGTGTACATCTTTTGTTTTGTCACAGTGTCTTAAAAGGGGGGAGGTCGAGTGCTTGCCCTTCTTCTAAAATAATAATAATGCGCCTATGTGAAAATTGAATTAAATTAATATAACAGTTAAAATTTATTTACTTGTTTATATTTATTTCAGACCTGTTATTTTATTTGGTACAATGCCAAGGAATATGAAATGTACTTGATTTTAAAGTAGTTGTAACTCTGGATACCAAAAACGAAGAAATACCGAAAAATGCAACTGTGAATATTTTACAATTGTTTGACAGATGCATCGTCTCACCGTTTTGCTTGACTGACTGGGGAATTTGTTCGAGCAAAGATTCCACTGGACAAATCAATCATATTGTTGTAGGAAACGCAAGGGTCTCGTGCGGTCAGTAAGTAACTTCTGCTGTACAACTAGTCGTGTTGAGTGTATGACAAAATCCCCCCCGGACAAAATCCCTTCCGTGTAATTTAGCATAGGCGGACAAACCCCCCCCCCCCCCCCCGTAGAATTTACAAGGCGGACAAAATCCCCCTTGTTAATTTTACAAGGCTGACAAAATCCCCCCTGTAATTTTTTCAAGGCGGACAAAATCCCCCCGTAAATTTTACAACATGAATGAGATGTATTCTGAACGTGGGACTTGAAATAATGAATGAGACAATGATAAAAAATAGTTTATTTCTTTAATATGGATGGATGGAGCCAACACAGTCCTTACAGCGTTGTGGATAGCCACCTCAAAGTCGCAGATGATCTTTGATGGACATGGCCGAACGTCACAGCTTAGGCAGGCGTCTAACATAGATGTAAAAAACTCCTCGTAGGTTTCCTGCGTTTTCAGCGGTAGAAGTCCATAGATGGCTGTAATATATGAAGAACCAACTGGAACACGGATCACAAACAGCTGCTGAAACTGCTTTGGCGAGGTAGAGTGAGTCCCGTCCATAAACCATACGTCTGCTGATCCGAGCTGCTTTAGTCCCTCCTTGGTTCCAAATACAAGAATGCGATTGTCAAGCGAAGAATTGTCATAGAGCAGAAATGGTTCGCCCTGTCCCGTTCTGCTATACTCTTGGGGTAGTGGAATCGGGATATTGACCATCTGGTTTGGCTCGGTAGGAGCAGCGCCTCTCTTCGTCCTGCGAACCCATCGCTTCAGGGATTCTGTGGAACCAGCTGCTACAACAACCTCCTTTGAACATGTTGCAAGCTTGTCAGCCAGAATCTGTCCCGGTTTACCACGATTAGCTTCAGCGCTAGTTTTGATGTCTGAACGGATCTTCAATGCAGCTATGGCAGAGCTGTCCGGCTCATGGGTGTGCGAGGTGACTTGTATCACACGTGTTGCCTGAATGTCAGTAGTTATGGCACCTTTACAGTCATGAGCCTTTCTCATTGAACACTCCCAGCGGGTAGTGGTCTTTGAATCTTTCTTCTTTGTGTACGAATAACCTTCGTAGCACAATTTTCGTGAACCCTTGTTACTGGTAACGAACTCCATGATTACATGACCATTATTACCAACATTCCTTTTTTATACTGTTCTGGTTTGTTTGGTGCAATGTTTGTTATTAATTTATTATCATTTAACGAACCGCGCACTTTGATCTATTTCATTACTATTAACTTTACACACAATTCAGTTAATTGAACTTAATTATACAATTATTATACTTAATTAACTAATTAATTCAAGCCATACCCTTTTCAATTTTCTTCAAGATGTTTAGAATGTTTTGCTCAAGAAAGCGGTATTCTTGTGAACAGTACAAGTTTACAAACAATTTCGTCAATTATAAAGGTCACCAATCATGCACTTGAAACCCATAATAATTTTATTGTATAATCAAAAATTACATAAGAAAATTTTATTTGAGGGGGATTTTGTCCGCCTTGAAAAATTTACAGGGGGGGATTTTGTCCGCCTTGTGAAATTAACAGGGGGGATTTTGTCCGCCTTGTAAATTCTATGGGGGGGATTTTGTCCGCCTATGCTAAATTACACGGAAGGGATTTTGTCCGGGGGGGATTTTGTCCGTCCTCCAGT